>JBCNJP010000010.1:113630170-113665291 GCA_039602395.1 Deinandra increscens subsp. villosa
TGTTTTTCAACTTTTTAAAACTTGCATAGTTCTTACAGCCAAGCCAATAATTCTTTACCGTGCAGAATCAGGAATTTTCAACCAGCATAACGACAACAATTTAAGAAGGTCAAAAGGTCAAATTACATAAACAAACTATTAGCAGAAAAATTGTTTCCATCTACTTCCGCCCACAGTACATGCATACCAAGATCATTCCAATACAAACGCAAACTTGTATCCATAACTGTATGATTGATATTATATAGAGAAGTCAAAAACATTGCGAGACCATTATCGAATCATTTTCTTCTAATTAAGAGTCGACCGAAAATCACTAGTTTTTAAAACATACAAAACAAGATTCGCCAGCAGCCTTCGCACATCGGCGTTTGACCAAATTTTGACCAAATCGAGAATCGAACCCTGTTTTCTTTTCTCCTCAGGCTTTCATCCATTCCACAAATCGTCATTTCTTCATCAGCATACACCTTTTTCCTGCACACAACAAATTCAAAATAAATCTTTCCTGAGATTACAGGTCAAGTAAATACTAATTTTGTAGGGTCAATGACTTTTAACACCCGCTTACCTCTTTGACATCATTGACCAGGCCCAAATCAGTAAGTGAATGGTCTGATACACAATTTACATGCACAATAACACCATTCTTGCAATTTCCAACTTCACCATTTGTAATGTCTAGGTAAGCAGCTCCTTTAAACATCCATTTACTCCTTTCTAAACTGTAAAAATCTTCAAACATCTCGCCACACAAAACACATACGCTTTGGCTTTCATCTGCATTAACCATCATTTCACCATCTATCTCTAAGGTGCTCTCGGTACATGACCCATTTACCCAATCCTCAGAATTCAAGAACCACCTCCTTGATGGGTCGGAATCAGAGTTTTTCAATGTATGCCATTCCATATGTTTATCAAACCGTGCTTGAAGTTTAAATCTTAATCCGCATATGCTGCATTGATGTGGAAGCTCCTCAATAAGGTCACTGATCACACCAGGATGGAATTCTCTGATGACATCAGTCCTAAATTGAAAACCGATGGGACACTTGATTTCTTCAATGGTGGACTGGGCTATATTGGTGATACTTTTAGGTGCGGGTTTGGAGGGAGATAGATCAACGCTTGTAGATGAAGTAGATATCACTGAAGAAGCTACAATAGGGGAAATAGCAGGTATCACTGAAGAAGCTACAATTGAGGAAATAGCAGGTATCACTGAAGAAGCTACAATTGGCGAAATAATAGTAGGTATCACCGAAGAAGCTACAATTGGGGAAATATTATCATCACTTGGGCTCTGGTTCTTCGAATTATCTTTTGATGTGGAAATTAAGCCTTTAGCGACCAAAGTACTTAAAATGCTTGACATGTCACCTGATGCAGTATTATCGACATTTGAACTCACTGTCGATGGGATGGGTTTGTTACCAAATATGCCGCTAACAGCAGCTAACAAACTACTAGAGCTTGTTGGGTGGGCTGGTGAGGAAATAATTGCAGGGACAGGATCAGAGACAGGTTCAGGTTGGTCAAGTGGCAGAAAAGGAGTATGCTTTATTGGTAACTGGGGAATGGGTGTGTGTGAATTGCGAATCTTTGATTTTTGGGAGTTGGTCACTTGTGAAATATGAGGGTTTATTTGGTAAGAATCTTGATGGGATTGACTAGAAATCCCTGTGGTTTTTTGAATTCGAGGTCGAGGTGCTTTACCATCTGAGTCTACTAGATCTTGATCAGCTAAATCATACGGTAACAGATTTGATTGGTACTGGGAATGAGGACGCTGACGTGGCGGTTGCTGACCAGATGGTGTTGCAGTTTTAGTTACTGGTTTTTCAGGGTCAAAATACAACCGAGGGTCTCTCTTTGAGCTATTAGATGAGGCGGGCTTTGGTGCAGCAACTGAACTCACATCATCCCACATGTATTCCTCTTCGTCTGAGTTCTTCCAGCTTCTACTAATTTCACCACTTCCTTTATTCATAGACTGTAACTTCACATCAGGAATTGCAGATCTCGGGATCGGACGATTGTGCAATCCATGCTTGATGTCAAAAGAATTTCTTGCCAGCCTGGATATTGTCTCTGTAGTATGCTCTGCAACTCTTTCACTTGATAAATCAGAGCCAAAATCAAAATTGTTATACAAAGTACCACTGTTCTCATGAGTAAGATCACTCTCTGCCTCTCTTTGTGCCTGCTGAAAAATCTGAGATATAAGTAATGCTGCTTAAAAACCGTAATATAAATTTTATTATTTTAAATGAAGTTTAGATGGTTAGTGTTTTACATGTAACTTAAGCCGAGGATCAGCACGTGCTCTCTGAAGACTAACACTAGCAGCCGTTCGGTCTTGTCTACCAGTATCTTCAGGTGAATTATTAATCAAGTTTCTTGTTATATCACCCGATGTATCGTTTGCCTTCATGATGGTTTACAAATTAATACAGAGTTGAAAACTGAGTCATTGAAAACATAAAAGACTTTTTCGTCTGCTTACCCTAGTTGAATGTTGAAGTTTCTGTCTGGCCTCCAAATACTTCGGATTTACATGAATACTGCGGGCAGGAGGACGTTGAGGCTGTGATTCAGCTCTAGCTGTAGTCAGCCCTGAAGTTGACCCGTTTCCGACTGATTGAAAACCAAGTTCTTTCTCTATTGATTGAAGTGTTTGAGGAGGAAATACTCCTTTCCAAGTCCCAAAAAGATGTCGCATACCAGAATGTACCGCAGAATCAACCTGCCTATAGGCCTTGCAAAAAACCTACACCATGTAAAAAGTTACCAAAACTAACTTGTTAATAGCGTTACTTGTCTCAGGAAAACAGTTAAAGCACTTTGCATAACTTAAAATCTAACCTCAGGGAGTTTGGTGGAGAAGTGTTTGATGTAATCCCTTCCAATGTTCTTCACAATACTATCAAGAAGATACAGTGATGGCAACTTTTGATCACTCGGAACCTAAAATTTAACTTCTCGTGTAAATAACATTATCAATTCATATAACTGTCTTTCACTCGTATACACGCAACTCTTGAACAATAAAAATAAAGATAAGAATCGACTTTGCACCAATTCTAAATCATCTACAGCATATTGGACCAGATCAATTCATTTAAGTAAAAAAGTAAAATTAATCCAAAAGTTTGAACATTCAACAGAGATTCAGTTTGAAGTTTGAACATCCATTTAATAATTAATAACCATAAATTGATCATCCAGAATGAACAAATCATCAGTGATTCCAACATGGAATGCAGTTGCATTTTGCATCACACCAAAATCAAGCAGATACACAATAAAACAAACAGCTAAATCTATACATTCATAGTAACTGGAATCATCACCTCAATGATATTATTGCAAATAGTGGCGGAAATAGCTTTAGCAGCCTGCAAATTCTCTCCAGCAATGATAGTCAAATTCGTAATTATCGGTTTCGAATTGAAAGTCAGCTCCGCTAGAGCTGTCCTATACTGACTCACAAGCTCTTGATGCTGCTGCTGTTTTATCTGTGACAACGATTGCGGCTGATAACCGTCTCCGTCTCTCTCAACCGCCGGCCGGAATCCCGCCGGCGGCCGTTGAACAACCGGCCGGTTTTCACCGTTAGGATTATAACCGCTGCGAAGAATCGTAGGCTCTTCGGTGATTAATCTCGGTTTCTTCATCGTGGCAGGGTTTCGTGACGATCTATCGAACGATCTGCCGCGTGAATTACCGTTCATCTCCATTTCAACAAACGTTACGGAAATCAAAAACGTTTAATCTGTGTTTACAATTAACGATTTACATGTGTGGTTTAACAAGTTGCCTACAAACTCCATACTGATCTTTACAACAGAGATTTGGATACAATCGAATCGAAAACCCTAACCCTAGCCCTAATTAGGGGTAATTACAAATACACAGATCTAACGAAAGAAAATATCAAAATCAAGAACGGAATACAAATAATCGGTTGCAGGATCTTCGAATTCAATCGGTTCTGCAGGATATTATGGATCTTGTTTGGAGGATTAAGATTGAGAGCTGCTTCGATCTTGTTCAGAATTTCACTGAGGGTAGTCTTTGTTCATGCGCGTATTTATTGGGCGAGTATGGACCGTTGAGATTGAGAGAAGATAAAAGTGAAGCCCAATTTAAGTGGGCTTCAAGCCCATTAAAACCGGGCCTTGCTTGGTTGCTTGTCTAGGTCGTCCAAAGTCCAAACTTTGGTTAAATTTGAAGCCCGTTAACTTTTCATCAGCCGAATTTGGGGAGCCAGAGACGTAATTTCTAGGTTTTCTTTCATCTTAAATATGTGTTTGATGTTTAGCATGTCTCGCTAAAAGCTCGGGTGATACCGAAGGTGAACGGTTAGTGATGTTATTGAGTCGAATGTATTGTTGATCTACCTACACCTAACTAATTAAGGTTTTTCATTCTAATTGATTATGTTGTGTGTTTGATTAATCTACAAAACCTATTTCTATTGACAATTACTCGTCTATCGTCGTTTCTTGGTATCGTTCTCGCTAGGAATAATTCGATGTCGGGTGGAATTAATGGTGATTGGGTTGTGTCGAACAATTTAAACAGATTCATGTCTATGCGAATTCTAGAGTATGACTGCTGCAAATTGAATCACTAATTGAACTAACCGGGATCCCGAGGTTATCACGATTCTAATCCATTGGTTAGGAACTTATTCAATTTCAATTCAACTCTCTAAACTCATCAAATCAAAAATTAATGCAATCCACAATTAGTAGATAGATTATGTTAATTTTAGGTTAAGCTTAGTTTTCAGAATAATCTAGAGTAGTGACAGTTTTATAGGTTAGGTTATTAGGTTAAGTTAGTTAAAATTTGAATTTGCTAATAGCCGCCGACTCCCATGGATTGACACCATACTTACCATATCTATATAGTAAGGTTTAGGATTATTTAAACGGTTGCACGACAACTTCATTGTGTTTTGAGGCAGGGGCGGATCTAAGAAAAAAATTTAGGGGTAGCGTTAAAAAAAAAATTTCGGGACTAACGGGGGTTCTAAATCATATTTTCAAGTCAGGATCTAACTAAAAACCATATAATTTATTCGAGGGGTAGCGAAATACCGAAAAACTAAAAATTGCACATCGCAGTAAAAGTTCAGGGGTAGCGGGCCCTACCCCTGCCCTTCAAGTAGGTCCGCCCCTGTTTAGTCAAGAAAGAGTTGACAAATCTTTAATGGGGACTACATGATGTTTTATGGTTTTGTTTTCAATGCATACGATTTTGCTTTATGTGTTTCTAGTGTTTTAAGGGCAAATCATGACCATAGATGTCACAACCTTACTTGCGGGTCTGCTGTAAATAATGTTCATATTGTAATATGATAATGGTTTCTTGAACACCTATGGAGACGTATTATGAATGGATATCGCTATTTAAGGGTGTTCAATATGTTTTTGAGATTTTATTTATTAAATTTTTTTTTTTTTGCGTTATCCAACATCTTTGACAGAACCTTGTGTACAAGTGCATTATTAGGACCGGTTGAGACCGTTAGGTTCATTACAAATTCATGGTTTAGCTAGGAAGTCTAGTTAGCACGAAAATGGTTAGGCTCATCGTCTTTTTTACTATTATTGCCCCGTGTATTTGGAAAATATATCATACAAATTACAGTATGAACTTCTCTTGTTGTACTCTAATACAAGTTAACATCTTAATATCCATAAGAGGCAACTCATATTAGAGGGTAGTTAAACATAGAACCAAAATTTAGGGTATTTACGTATATTTCCTTTTAAGCTTATGAAATTAAATATTTCTTTAATTTCATTATATAATTTCCCATGTTTCTATAAATATTAGAAAATATACAATGTTACGAGTTTATATTTTAGGAAACATGCAATTTAGAATATAAGATCTCCAAAAAGTTAGTTAATATAAAAAACCGTCAAACCCAACCGCAAATAGGGGTGTCGAAAATACCCGAACCCGATTAACCCGACCCAACCCAAACCCGAATAAGCCAATTAGGGTCGGGTCTAATAGGGTCTAAAAGTCTTAATCGGGTTACGCGGGTTAACCCGATAAACCCGAAATATAGTTAGGGTCGGGTTTCGGGTTGAATTTTTTAAAAATATCGGATTACGGGTTAACCCGAATAACCCGAATTGTAATAAATAACGGTTTTCTATTTAGGTCCAGTAAGAGTATGCAAATATTCTCCATTATCAAAAGAAGAATGTGTAGTAAAATATGAAATATGACCAACGTCTTTTCATCCACAAACCTAGTACTCCGTTTTTACTCATCATGTCTTTATATATTTCATGTTTCACATTCTCTTTTAATGACTTGCACAGTTGCACCACTACATTTGACCTATCAAATTATCTATATGTGAGATTAAGTTAAATTTGTGTGAAAGTAAAAGGCTTTGCATTTAACTATACCTATGACTTGATAGTATATGCTAAAACAATCCGTAATAAGTTGAATTAAATTAGTAGGGTTTTTCTCGTATGTTATTCAAGTGCTGTATTTTTTTTTTTACGAAATGGTTTTTTTATAAGAATAACATTTTATAATTTTAAGAGACAATCTTAATAAAAATGTAGTAATGAATTTAAATTAGTAGAGTATTTGTTTTCTTAATCTCAAGCTCGGGAGTACTTTTTTATTTGTGTTAACTAAATTTTTAGTCTTATTTTTAAATTGATATGTAGATTTGTAGTATAAGAGTAAATACGTTAGTTTGAAAACGAAATGATCCTGCAAGATTTAAGTATTTGTTTATAGAAAAAAGCGAAACATCAAAACTATTACTATCAAAAAACGTGTTTGTGTAAAACCCGATTAACCCGACTCACCCGACCCTAGTAACCCGAAACCCGACTAACCCGAACCCTAGTAACCCGAACCTTAATAGGGTCGGGTTACGGGTGAGAATTTAAATAAAAAATACCCGACTAACCCGACCCTAATAACCCGAAACCCGATCGGGTTGACCCGATTAACAGCCCTAACCGCAAAGATAATCAAGTAATTAAGATTTCACTATCTCAGATTTTCAGTACATTGACTGATTAACATATATTTGTAACATTTAACAATTTCGAAATAATGAAGAAACAAAAAGCGCCCATGGCCTAATGGATAAGGCGTCTGACTTCTAATCAGGCGATTGTGGGTTCGAGTCCCACTGGGCGTGCTTTTTTAAATCTCTACCCTGTTGTCAAAGCTCTTTAGTTTGAATAGTTTGAAGTATTAAAGTCAAATTTTTGAGGTATATTAACTTTCCCATTGAAAAGTTCCATTTCACAAAAGTATGTAAAAAAAATTATTCAAATAGAAACATAAAAATATTTCAAATAGAAACATAAAAATATTTTTATGTGAGGTAAAAGCCAAAAGGAAGCAGAGATTTAGAGACCATGGACAATATTAAAGACTTTAAAAAGGATTGATAGTAGGGGGAAACATCTATTTCCATTCTTTCATAGGCTTCCAAAAGTGAAAATGCTTCTCTTTTGTAGCAACAAATAACTATTTTTTTGACACCATTTTTACTTAAAATTGCAAATAATAAGATATACGATCATTTCATCAATTCAGTCACAAGCATAAGTAAGGGGCTATTTGGTTTACCTCTTAATGAGGTCTGAATGGTCAATTGTCTGAATCGTACAGATACCGACTGTTTGTTTGGAACATCTGAATGGTAAAAAATGTCTGAATCGCTAAGAGATTTACTTTAAAAAATCTCTTATTCATCCAGTCTTCTACGCAAGTCTTTACCATCCAGACGTTTATCCATCTAGCACTTAATCAAATAGATTGAACCATACAGACCCTTACTCTGTTTGTTCTTTCTTTAGGCTGCTATATGCTTCTCTAGGCTCTAGGGGTAAAACATAAGGCCATGTGTAATTTCATCGTTGTGGGGCGTGTTGGGCTCCAAAACGCCTAGTAACAGGCTGTTATTAAACTTTTGTTTTTTTCCTTTTCCAACCACTTAAATAATTACACTTCATTCACACAATCACTAACACACTTGTTTTACTATCGCATCACATTCTACATAACATCATAGTCACGTTTATAGTTTATACCACCACATCACTACACACCTTAAAAGGGCGACTTTGTAGCAACAAGGTTGCTATGTGACATGGTAGTCATGAGTTCAAGTTCTAAAAATAATCGCTTGCATAAATATAGGGTAAGAATGTATACATTAGGTCAAAGTGAATCTAACACTTCAACATCACGCGTTTGGTAGTCATGTGTAATGGGTTTACTTTTTAGGGGTAGAACATAACAAAAAAAGAAGTTCCTCGATAATAGTTAATTAATCTTAAAGAGAAAATCGGCATGTTTGAATGCATAAGCTATTATATCAAAACGTACGTTTGGAAACATGAAATTGACTTGCTAAATAAACGCGTAAATTACTTACATAATAGATTCACGTGTGTTTAAAAATCAAGGAAAAAAGCTAGTTTTCTTAATAGCAGTTCCTTGATTTTTTACGATAAGTATCACGTCTGTACTTTGTAAGATTTAATCTCCCGATCTTTTGGTTGTAGAGCTTACACCTTAACAACCAAGATGTCCCCTTGGAAAAAAAAACTATTGAGTTAGAAATTGGGGCCTGAGATGATGAAATTTGGGCCCATAGTTGGGACAAGCTACCTCTAACCAACCAGGGGTGAGTAGAAAACCGAATTACCAGAACCGGAACATAATTAACCAAGGCATTAATAAACTAGGATTTTAACTGCCTAATGCACCGTTACAGGCTTATTTGCACAATCTGAACAAAAATAAGTTTAAGGAGGAAAGGTTATTGTTGAAAAAAGGAAACCTTTTATAACTCTATTCTTGAATGTAAACTCTAGTATCCCACATAGAAGGATTCAGCTCGTTGAGACTTTTCCTTTTTTCCATCCGTTACTTATGGGCCTTGTAACTTTACATCTGGCCCAATTTTGGCCATTTTCTACTCTCTTTACTTCATCTAACTAGTCCAAGTATGAGTCGTAGAAGTCCACTAGCTCATCATGGATGGATTTCTATCAAGCTAAAACACATAAGAAAGAAAAAAGAAATTGCCTTTCTTCATTAGAGGTTTCCAATAAGAAACCCTAAAACACACACAAAATGTGCTACTTAACTGCATATCATCTGAAAAAATCTATTTGTTTAAAAGCACTCAAAACCCAACTTTTTAGATTTTAATGTTTTAAAACCCGCTTTAACGGTCGGTTCGATCAGGTTGAACCGGTGATCGAAGGCTATGTCGGTTCGGGTGTGTCTGGTTTAGTCTAATCCCGAGCTAATTTTTTACCCCGCGGTTTTTAAGGTTTAAGCGGCCGAAACCCGATACGGGAACACTAATGGAACCGGTTTTTAAAACTTAAAAAAAAAACTTAAAAGAAATTGAAGTTGTCGACTATTAGCATAAGGTGAGTTCTCTTCGTTAAACAATTCAAGGTGAGTTATATTCGTCCATGTCTACTCTCTAGCTTCTATTTATATTTTAGTGCAAGTATTTCAAATAAAGTTTATACATCTCTCCAAATAAAATAAGACAGAAAAAAATCTATCTTTATTTTATTCAATGTTTTATTAGATTAAAAGTTAAAAACAAAATCCTTATAGTTTAATATGACTCATATTGATGTTTTTTTGAATAATTGTAATTTGTTTATTACTTTATTAAAGTTTTTTTTTTTTTTTTGACATTTGTGGGGTTTGAAAATTTATAAAGTGTATATTATAAATTTGAAAGTTTGAATAGGCAATCCGGTTTGACCTTCCGGATCAACTCGAGTCAACTAGTTAAACCCCTTTGACACAAACAAGTCCATTCCGATTTAAAAATTCGATTTTAAAACATTAATTTTTAACAATTCATTCTCTCTCCATAATATATACATACAAAGGGACCCACTTGTCATTTAGTTCGGGCACTCTCATGAAAACCGGCCACCAAAATCAATTCCTAAAAAACAAGCTTCACAATATAACTAAAAACCATGTAGTAAACCAAACAAAAACTCGCCAAAAACGACCCGTTGGAGATGGTCTTAGTTTTCCATTAGCGCGGTTTTCATTAGTATTATCATTACCATTACCATTACCATTTACAGTTTCTGAATGACATAGAAAGAGCATATGGAGTTTGAATCTTAATTCAATGCTCACAGTTATGGATGGATGCAAAAACTGCAGTTGAAGCTATGATGATATTTAAAATCTAGTACTTTTGCATTTTTTGGTGGTGGCAAGTAGAGCAATCAATGCTACACTGCAATCCTAGCCGTTGGTCGGCGCAGACCGCATCATCATCATCATAATCGTAATCATCATAATCTTACAATTATTATGAACCCTATCTTTATATATATATTTATGAAGTTGTAACTACTAGCAAGTTAATTGCCCCACTAGTACAATACATATGCTCCCAATGGCCTGCTGACAATTTATGATCAAAGCTACTTGTTAATATGGTCCACTTCTGTTTCTGCAGAAAACAGAAATGTTTCTGTTCTTTTTTTAGCAGGAAAAAAAAAACTGTTTCTGTTCTTTTTTAGCAGAAAAACTGTTTCTAATTTTGCCCCTTGATTTCCAACATATTTGATGATTTTCTTGTTGATTTAATTCATGTTCTGTCAAACTGTTTGCTTATTTCACAAGTTATCCGTGGTCACCTCTAACCGTAGGCCATGAAATGATCGCAGTCGAGCAAGTAAGAACTCGGTTAACGAGCTTTAGGGTGGCAAAATGAACAGATTGGGTCGACTCAACCTCTTTGAAGGCCTTAGTTTTCATAAAAAAGGTTTTTGTAGTCAATTTCTTTTGATAAATCTATAAATTGTCACCACACTTTGGTGAAAAAGATTTATAAAAATTTTTAAGTTTTTTTTTAATTATATGAAATAAAGCTGTTAAAACATGATTACAAAACTGTATTATAACAATAGTAATAAACTGATAATGAGATATGAGATCCTTTTTTAGATTTTTATAAAATGACTTGAATGTTTTGTGCATTAGAATACTTTTGGGATGATTTTCAACTCGTTTAACCCACTCAATCTATACGACCTGTTTTCTCTCTACTTAAACATTTAGCTTATAAATTGACCCGTTAGAGATTAAAGATTAAAAAAAATGGTGCGGGCTCAAATCCCACGACGTGGGTATTATGTGGATTTTAGGAGGTGTGTGTGTTTGACGTTAAAAAAATTTACCCTGGTTAAAAGTGTAATATGACATGGTACTCAAGAGAAAAGTTGCCAGCTTTATCATTAAAAGTTAAGGTCCTTTTGACATAAAACCTGGATGAAAATTTGAATTCCATCAATAATTTTGGTCAAGATAGAAGCAGCATTTGTTAAATATGTTTTATGGATGCATTACCAGATTCAGCTAGCTATTAACTGCATACATTTGGTGACCAACTCATGCATTATATATGCATTATATGAGTTGCAAAGTACAATAAGACAACACTTTCTTTATTGCCATCTTTAAGACTTTACATATTATATCGTGAGTAAATTACTGATTTCGTCATATGAAAATACTGGTTTTTTCCTTTAAATTTAATAATTATTGATTTCATCCATTAAAATTTGCACGCTGATAGTCATTTCACTAACACCCATTAAACAATCCCGTTAAATTTATACATCCATTTTAACTTGAAGGGCGTCAAAATTTATGTTCTGGAAAGAAGAATAAAACTCTTTTTTTTTTTTTTTACAGTTTAACAATGGATATATGACTTTGTTTTGAATTATAATGTTTATATTGGAAAAAGGTTTGTTAAATTGGACATGGTGTTATAAAACCTTAAGAATGTAAACGTTTTTTTCGGAATTAATGTTGAAGAAAAGACAAATATACAAGATGTTATTTTCTCATTAAAACATGCAAAAATACAACTGTATTCTTTGTCTGTAAACCACAGACAAAATTACCAATAAAGTAAGAGAAGTAAACGTCATAACTAGGAGTAAATTCCATGCAACTCTGACGCCCCCAATCACACACACGAAACCTTAAACTCACTTTAGAGAGGCTTTAAAACCGGCTCGTCGAATAACTATTGAGTTTTTAATAGTTAATTATTAGCTTAGTTTTGCTATAAAAAAGGTAGCAGAATAATTTATTGCCCGTTTATCTTGTATCGAATTAGACACTTGGACTAATTTGTTTAATCTTTATTTAAAACTAAACTTAAAGCTAAATCATAAAGTTAAATATTACAAGTTAGCGCTAAACCCTAAAAGATAAAATCATAAACCATAAACTCTAAAAGTTAACCTTTAAATCTTAAAAGCTAAAACCCGAAATCATAAAAGCGAAAATCTGAAAAGTTAAACCCAATATCGACTCTATGAGCTGGTTCCAATGTCGCAGAAATGAGTTTAATTGAATTTATTTGAGTCTTTTTTTTATCGTTCCCCTTTTAACATACTCTTCGTGAAGGTGAGTTGTGTGGGTTTAATGAGTACTCATTGGTTGTTACCATCTTACGAAGTCACATCTACCCCACCCACCCGTTTTTTTTTTTTTGTCTTTAAGTGTTCTTTTTTTCTAGTTTTGTCTTTAGCATTGCTACTATTGTGTTTGAGTCGCCACACAAATTTTAATTTCCTTCTTCTATATAACGTTATAGCAATTTAATTGTTTTCTATGCACACATTTTCCAATACATAAAGTATGGATGGCACGTTCTTAAGTTGGAGGTTTATACGGCAACCTGCTGAATAAATGACAATCCGACTAAATGTGCTAGCTTTGTGTTCATGAAAAAAAATCTTAGTAATATGAACAGCAACCTAAGTATCACACTCAGAGAGGAATTGGAGTAAGACCATAGACTTGAAATTCGAAAAACAAACAAGTTAACCATGACAATTCGGGTTGTACACGTCTAAGAGAACGATACTCAACTTTAAAGAATTTAGAGAAAGAATGGGTTGCTTTTTAGATTTCCAAGAAATAGGGGTGTCTCTAGAAATATTGATTTTTCCCTTGGTTTATTCTTTTTCATTTGGTCTTTCTTTTTCTTCCTTTGTCTTTTTTATATCGGTTTTTCTTAGTTTTAGTTTTAAATTATTATAGTTACGTATCATTTTTTTCATTTTTATTTTGTCTATTTTTATATTTTACATTGTTACGTTTATGTGTACATTAGTATTTTAATAATTTAATTAAACTAGACCACCTTCTTATTATGCTATATATATATCACGGTGTAGCGACGGCCATGCAACCTTTTTTCTGACATTTTTATTTGCGTTTTGATGACATACCATCACCTATGCAAGTATGCAACGCGCAACCAGAACCAACTAGTTCATCCAAAGTTCGCAAATAGGTAAGTCCGCGAGCCTCCAATTTCCCTCTCCCCAATTGAAGCCAAGGGGGTGGGGAGATCGAGGTGTTCATGGCCCGAGCCTAGCTCATCGGCCTCCCAGAGCCAATCACTACCTAGCCCACACGACCATCACGTTAAGCTGCATTTTACCTCATCTCTTAACTTGACGGAACCCGGGGGGGGGGGGGGGGGTTCACGTGCTTAAAAAGAAAAGAAATGATATGTAGATGCATGCAGTGAGTCAGGAGAGAGGCATGAAAAAGAGCATCTTAAACCATGTCTTCTCTTCTCTCTATCTAGGACCAGATTGTAACATATTTTTTCAACACATGACCAGTACAACTGTTTACTTGTCCCACCCTTGTTCCACTCAAACATCCCTTTCCTTCTTTTAATTTTTATATATATATCACACCTTTCTTGCACCAAAAAGCACCACAAAAACACACACACTTTATAACCTGCCTGCCTGCCTGCAGTTTGCTAGCTAGGTCAATCTTTAAAGAGATCAACTAGCAAATAACTAGAACAAGAAGAAAGAAATCATCAAGAATTGATCATAGAAGGTGATAGCAAACATGGAGTGGAATGGTGGGAATCACAGACCATTTATTCCTAGACCTGCCGCACCGAGTTCTTTCGCATTTCTCTACAACTATAACACTGATCACTACGTATACCCACCTGGTAATTATACATATATTCTATCATATATATATCCCTTTAAACTATATATGAATCTTTATTTAGATATGTTTGATATTTTGACTACAAATCGCCGTTTAAAAATAGTAGTTGTGACATAAGCCCTAACCTTCAAACAGTGATCAGACCAGACGATGTTATTTTGAAAGCATTGACGCAGCTTTGTAGAGACTCGGGGGGGGGGGGTTAATTTTTCGTGATTTTTTTCAAATTTTTTATTTATATTGAGAATCGCCACCTGGATTATTGTCCCGTGACTTATCGCACACTTAAAATTTTAGGTCTAGCTTGGTCTCTATTTGAAAGTATATGAGGGGTTGTGAAACCTTCCATGCAATCTCAAAAGCTCTTTGAAAATGATGTAGAGTTAGAATAGATCAGTGACATATTAACATATATATATACCTCAAATAGTATCTTTTAATGTGGTGCATAAATAAAATCATGTAATTATTAGGACATATATATAGCTAACTTAAGGTTTCCATCATCTCATTTAATGGGAAACTGATCAAGATCTTCAAATCTTGATTGCAAAGTCTTATATTTTCTTAAAATATAGGAAAGAAGAGGAGTTAAAAGTAAACTGAAACTTTAGTTAAAATGGTATAAGCTTTTGAATATATGATAGTGTACAACTTTATTAATCTATTATTATTATTATTATTATTATTATATATGTTATAATTATTTTTAACATATTTAGTTTTCATTTTATAACTATTAAAATATTAAAATTTGATGTTTTATAAAATTACAAATGCACCGCTTCGACGTGTTTATTGTTACTTACGTTTTGATATAAACGTAAAAACTGCTATATTTTACGTTTTAACCCATTTCGTTTTTCTCTTATAACTTCTAAACTATACCATTATCACACGTTTATTTTATCCGGGTTAAATATTATTATTTAGAAAGCTGAACTGGTTCTGTACTTTACTTTTTTAACAACGCTCATTAGCTAGTTTAAATATTGTAGTTGATCGATCACCTTTAGGTTATATTGTTATTACAGATTATTTTTGTCGTCATACATGAATATATATAATATTATATACTTAACCCAGAGAACAAAAAAGACATAACATGAGTACTGAACTATATAAACTACTGTAGTCGTGATGTCGTGATGTGCTTCTTTTTAACTATGTTTTCATATGAATTTTATTAAAAATTGATCAGGGATATATATGATATTTTTTACAACATACTGTTTTCTTTTAAATTTCAAAAATATTTTCACAAGTTATGACATGCTTCCTTTCATATGTGATAGGTTTGAATGTACATCGATCATCTTTAGATTATTGTATTATTATGAATTAGATATGTCATTCATACATACATACATATATATATATATATATAGATATAGATATAGATATATATATATATATATTCTACCTGAAATGAAAAGGCATAACATGATCAGTGTACTAAATTATAAAAAGTATCATGCGTAAAATTTGTCCTATGAAGGACATTGTTTCATATGAGCGCTGTTATTTTTTGTAATAATTTTAATATAAATAATCAATTCATTATATGTACCATATATAATTTCTCACATATGATATCATGTTGTACTAAAAAGCATAAAAATGTGGCCTTTTGGCATCATATTTAATAATTAACATATGGTACTTCCACACAATCAATTGCATATATATAAACATTTCTTCTTTAAGTTTTTATTTTCAGAAGGCCGGCTCACATAACTTAACATTTCATTGCCCTAAAAGTATGACCAATAATGTACACACATAGTATGTACATATTTACATATGCATACATACATAAATACATATATGTATGTATTCAAAGGGTGAGCCGTTCAGAGGGTTAAAAGTAAAGATAGACAATTTCTGACACGGACCTGTTAACATGGCACGATACGGCATGAAGTTAAACATGTTTCGTGTCATAAACAGGTCGACACATTTATGACACGATTAAAAATCATGTCTAAATAGGTTTCACATCGTTTTATGACACGATTAAACACGTTTACAATTTAAATAATTTTTAAAAACAATTAAATACATAATAAAAATCAAAATCATTTTATAATCTGAGATTTTCACCGCTCTATTAACTTTGACAACTCGAATTCTTCAAACCCGTCAACTCTTTCCTTTTTATATTCGTCAAGTTATTTTTGGTTTTCATTTTTACGATATTAATCATGTCTAAACAAGTTGTGTCGTGTATATGTTTATAAACAGGTCTATGTTCGTCTTTGAAGAAATGACACGATTAGTTACTTTTGTCGTATTCGTGTTTACTGTTTAGTACATGTGTTAGTGTTAATCTTGTCGTTTCTGGCATGTTAAACACGTTTATACCTGCTTTACCAACTCTAATGAAAAACATGTGGTTAAATCGAGTGTTGAATTTAATGGAAAATGTAAACAGGAATCGGGGAAATGAAGCATCAAATGATGCATGCACCATTAACTATGATGGAACTGAACCAAAATGAGTATGAAAACAACCATCAAGATAAGAAGAAAAGGTTAACGAGTGAACAGTTAGATGCACTCGAAAACACCTTCCAAGAGGAGAAGAAACTTGATCCTGACACAAAGATGAAGCTAGCCCACGATCTCGGCTTGCAACCCAGACAGATTGCGGTGTGGTTCCAGAACCGACGGGCTCGGTGGAAGACGAAGCAGCTCGAGTGCTTGTATGATGCACTTAAACAAGAGTTTGATGCTGTCTCTAGGGAGAAACAAAAGCTTCAAGAAGAGGTATGATACCTTACTTCAATAAGACTAGAACTCTCAATTATTTAGTAAAACTACCATATAACAAAATAAAGAAGTTTATATAAACCAATATTATACTCCACACGTCTAAGAAAATGGGTTTTGTAGCCGGATTATAGACAAAGTTTGTTTTCATCTTACTCTCTTCAGACCCTTAATAGTGTTCTTATAATGAGTACAATCTAATATTATAATTTTACACATTCAAAACATTTCTCATGCCCTTAAAATTTAAATAAAAACCTTTGTTTTTAAAATTTAAAGATTTTTTTAAAAATCTTGCATATCTCGTTTCCATATCTATCTCTATTCAATTATTCAGAAAAATATAAAAAACAAACATAGAGATGAATAGTGAGTCTTTATATTTAAAAAACTCATTTAACTTTTCCTCAAGGATACATGGAACATGGAGATAGAGATCCTAATGTAAAGTGAAAACCAGAAGGTTATTTCTATTTTTCTTAAATTATAGAGATGGGGATAAAAACAGAACGAAATGCTAATGAAGAACTTCATAACTAATAAGTAATGATATTTCTATCCCTTAAAGGTGTTAGCATTGAGAACAATACTGAAACAACAAGTTAGCAAAAGACAAGGAGCAGGTTCTAGCACAGGGTACACTTACATGTCCGGTGAAGAGACGGTTGAGAGCACGTCGGTAGCCACCGCTCATACCGCCACCAACCGCCCTCATCAGCTGAAACTCGGTACGGCTGTTATCGCCGATGACAACAACTATATGATAAACTATGATCCAGCCTCATCAGTGCCTACACCATCTTACTCTAATTGGGCGGTTATTCCATCTTACCCTTAAACTTGTAGAACTAGTTGTTAGCTATTTGTTTATTCACTCGGATATCAATCAAATGATGTAATTTTATTTTTGTTTGATCGTGTAAAAGTTAAGAAAATGTTTACGTTGGAGTTATTATCTTTAATTTTTCTCATCGAATAACCAACTCATACGCACTTAAATCATAACAAAATCTACACTATGTTTATTATGAGACTAGAATTCTAAATCACTCTACATTTACTACATATTGATACCTCTAGACTAAAAACGGCGTGATAGCTTAGTGTTATTATGTTTTCACTATATTTACTTATTATGTTTTCTCTCAATTAAAAACCCCTTTATGAATTGGGAAGGTACACAACTACTAACATAAATAATGTGAGTAGCCCAGCAGCCAAACATAGTAAGGAACATGTTAGACTGATATTGTTCTTAGACTTGGCGCAATAAAAAAAGTTTGCACAGCCCTTAGAGGCAAAAACTGACGAGATGGCCATGCCTTTGGGAAGGGCTAGTAGGCTAGCAATGGGGTATGGTGCCCTTGATGTATATAATGAGACTAGAATTCTAAATCACTCTACATTTACTACATATTGATACCTCTAGACTAAAAACGGTTTGATAGCTTAGTGTTATTATGTTTTCACTATATTTACTTATTATGTATTCTCTCAATTAAAAACCCCTTTATGATGTTGCTTTGGGTACCAGCCCTTAACTACGGGCGTTATAAATGCTTTCTTTTTTGTTTTTATTTTTATTTTTATTTCACACACATATAATAATATTTAAATGGTATTAGTAAAATGTTTGTGGGAAGGGTTGCGTTGGAGTAAAGATGTGTTTGTGGAAATGACATAAAAAGAGTTGATGTAACATACTGAGATTGCAGGTAGTCTTAGTTCATAACAAAACTCAAAAAGTCAAAAGCTAAAAAACTTTTAGAATGTATATATAGTATAGGTAATATGGTATATACATCATATATATATATGTGTTATGATGTACCACATATATGCAACAACATTATTAGTATCACATATATGTATTGCTTAAAAGCGGCGACAAATTTTTATTTATTCAAAATAACATAAGAAAGATAATAAAATTCTTGACTTTGTGATGTAAGTTAAAAAAATTATAAAAATATATACCAATAACAACACACTCTTCAAAATTTGACCTGTAAAAAACAAGGACAATGGCGCTATTAATATAAAGCCCCACCCCTTTTTGTTGCCGTATAGTGCCCCTAGGCAGTGTTGGGGCCCTATGCAGGGCCCTATATTGACTCTTTGGCGCCCGCTACAAATAGCCTAACGGTGATATGTGGTTCGTGGGTGTTAGATTATGGATAGTCATGAAGCCCTCATCCCTTGGGAGTTTTTTTTTTAAATGTTCTAATCAACGAGAGACTACATGACTAGAAGTGGTGTAGTATAACGTCCCTCTAATTATTACACCTCCATGACTAGAAGTGGTGTAGTATAACGTCCCTCTAATTATTACACAATTATAAAAATATTATAGCCAATTAAATAAATAGAAAAAAATAAGTCAATTGGTGGGGTGGGGGTGGGGGCATGGATGTACTCGAAGACGCAAAATTTTGCCCCATAATGCCTTCGGGGCAATGTTGGGACGCTGTAAAGACGTCAAAATGCCTCATTCACGTCCACTACGAATAGCCTTGACCAAGATTACGAGCAAATCCGAGGAAGATAGAAACAACTTTTAATAGTCCTAGAAAACAGGAAAATGGAAACATGGTTGAACTACCACCGACTAAGAATTACAGTTAACACAAAAAGGAAATGGTGGGAAAGTGGGTTGGTCTTTGACATCTATTGTGAGGTCAACCAAACCCACCATGGTCAGGTACACATCAAACGGGTCACTTAACGGATTGAAGCGGGTCGTTTTAAATTAAACCTTATTGCTTCAACCTCCCTTAGATTAATCAAACCCTTGTGACATAGATGCTAGTACAACTTTACATACAAAAATAACCTTATTGCTTCAACCTCTCTTGATTAATGATTTGGTCGAATTTCGGGGTAGCTAGTTAACGCTTTAAAAGCTGGAACGCTTCATTATCAGTCTCGAGTTCATACTCGAATCCAAGATTGTTTGCATGATACCGAAACTCGTCTAATTCATTTGACGAAACTTGAATACCGACTAAAACGTTTGCCCCCATTGCTCCCTGGAAAAGACAGGTACCAGGCGTTAGAAAAACCGAGATCCGAAGGGCAAAATGGAAATTTTTAACTCAAACCTGTGCACGGTAATGAAACAAACTGATATTCCAACGCGGGCTAAGAGCATGCAAGAATTTCATCAATGCCCCTGGCCGCTCGGGAAAAACAAATCGACAAAGAAGCTCGTTTTCTACATTAGTCCGGCCTCCCATCTGATAATGCAGACAAGTTTTGGTTAACCTATCATTTCTATTACAAGAACTCTGATAAATATTGTAATCATATTGTATTTATATTAACTATTAAGTTACACGTTAAACTTTTTACAAAATAATAAAACTAGACAAGAAAGTTTACCAGATGGCGTAAATGATCTTTGACCATGTCATTGTTTGTAAATTCAATGGTTTTTAGTTTATGTGACTCCATTCTCTCAACCATTTCTTGGAGTTCAAGCTTTGTATGAAGACCAACACTAAAAAATTCAGAAAACAAATATCAAATTTTAACTAGAATTATGTAGGAAAACAGATTTAAACTTCCTAAAAAAATAAAATAAAATATAAATCCCACTAACCTGTACAGAACGAGAGCGTGTTTCCTTTCATATTCATATCTGTACTTGAACTCGGTGATATTCATCTTCCCAATCTATTAATGTTTACACACAGCATAAAATAAGCACTAGCAGGTTTCTCAGGAACTCATTTAGTAACAAGGTTGGATTTTTTATTAAAAGTTTTCAAAAAGGAGAGAATGAAGAAAAACTGACCAGTTCAGCAAACTGTTTCAAACTTCCGGGTTCTTTAGGCATGAAAGTTGCAAGTACAGCCTCCCGTTGTCTACCGACATTTGCAAGTTCTGTTACCAATCTTAATCTATCGAAATTCATGTTGGCCCCACTAGTTATTGCTACAACATTTATATCCTTAAGATTATAGAATTTGCAGTATGCTTCTGCCCCAGCAAGAGCAAGGGCACCTGCTGGTTCTAGAATGCTCCTTTTCTCCTCAAACATGTCCTACAGTAAATAAACTTTTGTTATTAGTGAAAACAAAAATCAAACCAACAAGTAATTACTAATACAGATATATTGTTTATTTTCAAAATTACAAGTTTACCCAAACACCCTCTTACATAGATTAAAAGAAACTTAAATGATAGAAGAAATTGGAGAATATGCAAACAGATATGGGAAGTACTCACCTTTATGGATGCACAGATGGCATCACGGCCGACAAGAACCACACCATCAATTAATTCCCTGCATAAACGGAAAGTTTCCAAACCAACCTCCTTAACAGCAACACCATCTGCAAAGCCTCCCACTTGATCAAGCATTACTCTTTGCCCATGATGTAATGACAATGCCATTGCATTTGCATCAGTAGGCTCTACGCCAATAATCCGTACCTGTAAAGAAACAACTGTCACATTTATGTCATAAGTAAATTCAAGGTCAAGAACAGAAAATATTTTCCAATCAGGCAATCATGTATTGACAACTAAGTTTAACACTTTAAAGGACCACTTTTGGGCGAAAAAAAAAAGAGAAATGATCTGCTTAATAATTTAAAGAGATCTAAGTGACAGATACAAACACTTCCAAAATGCACTGCTGCCATCTCTACAACACTCCTTCCAGCCATTATAGACTTGAAAATTATCAATTAAACACTCGATGACAAACAACAAAAACCTGCAAATTTAAGATACAGTGAACAGCTTGAAATTTAAACTTGCACGTATGACATAAAATATTTGCCCAGTCAGAATTGGGATGAAATCCCATGCAAAAATCTCGTCCTAGAACTTCTTGGTTGATAGATGGAGGTTCAAGTATGACATTAAGTATTCTATTCTTGACGTGTTACTTACATGACATCTTAGAACTACATAAAACTTAAGTTTATTAAGTTAAGTATTCTCCTGTGAACTTCAATAATTTCAAGGACTAACAGACTTCCATTTATGAACGTAAAAAAATGCATGTTTAGAAACAAAGCAAATGTACAACGGAAAGAAAGTTATTGAGAGTACAACTGTACAAGGTACTTTACAGCAAAACACACTTACCTCAGGTGATACCCTTTTCACATAGGCAGCAATACCAGCTATCAAACCACCACCGCCAACAGGCACAAATATGGCATGAATTGGACCTTGCATTTGGCGCACAATTTCCATACCAACAGTCCCCTGGCCTGAAATAATATCCGGGTGATCAAAAGGAGGAATGAACGTTCGGTTTTCAACTACACCTCTTGTTTTAGCATATGCCTGTGCTTCATCATACGAATCTCCTTCAAGGACAACTGTTGCACCTAATCTCTTAACCGATTCCCACTAAATGCATCATTCAACAATGAAATAACCATAAGGTTCGGTAACGAACAAAAAACTATATGAATTCTTGAATCTTGATTCATCAAGCAAACCTTGATACGGGGAGTGGTAACTGGCATGACAATCACAGCATCACAGCCCAGAGTCTTGGCTGATAATGCAACCCCTTGAGCATGATTGCCGGCTGACGAGCATATGACTCCCTGTGCCAGCTGTTCTTTTGTGAGTTTTGCCATCATATTATATGCTCCGCGAAGCTTGAATGAGAAGACCTGCAAACTCAAATTTGAATCGAGTAGGTTAAACCGTTAAATACAAGATACTTTTCATATAATTCACATTAGCATTAACAGGAAAACAATGGTCATTGATTCAATGATTATTGATTCCCCAATACACTCAATCAGAGTGATTCAACTTCAAAAAGGATGCTATCATGCTAACAAGTTCAATTCCCAAATTTACAAGTTTATATTAACAAATGTGAGTATGTGATCAGAGAGAATGAGCAGGGAAAAATCTCTTGTATTCAACCAACTAACAGAAGTCAAGATATATACACAAGCTAATTAACTATCAAGCTAACTCCTGTAACTAACTTAATTTAACAGTATATAAACTAACAGAGTATCCTAAACAGTAAAACAGGAACATCTTAGTGTTAGTATTATCAGCTAAAATCTCAGCTATAATAGGTTTAATATCTAAGATGAAAAATGAGAGATCAGTTTTTATCCAATAAACAGAGCACAGTTATGATTAGAGAATCAAATCATCAATAACAGCAAGCTTTAATGAATTCATTCAATTGATCGCATAGTAATATGAATCAAAATAACTGCAAATGCGAATTTAGATGCGTGCTTACAGGCTGAAGATCTTCTCGTTTAAGCCAAACATTCACTCCTAACCGCTCCGAAAGCTTAGGCGCGAGCGATAACGGCGATTCAACCGCTACATCATAAACTCGATTCGACGACAATATATTCGTCAAATACTCCATCTCACTCAACGCACCATTACCTTCCTCCACCTTATGATCCGGCACACCTCCCAGTTTCCCCGATTCGTACTGCAATGAAGACGGAGACACTCTAATCATCATCTCCGGCGGTTGTTGTTGTTCTCGAGGCCGCAACACGGCAGTCATTGAACCGGCCTCCGTCGCAGAAACAAAATCGATCTCCGCCTTTGATTTGGACATGGTGGCGGAGACAGAAAACCGTTTATTCCTCTTCGTGTTGAGATTAAGTAATATGACGCCATTGCTAGGGATTTTAACTTGTGGAATGAAACAGAGGGCCGCCATTTCAGATTTGTAATAGTTACCGGCGTTACCGGCGGCGAGAATGCGGCTCCGGCGACGGTGAAGGCTTATATGGCTTCCGGAATAACTGAAACAAAATCAAGGGTTCGCGGAGTTTTTGTTAAAGGTACAGGTGGGTGATGTAGTGGAATAAGTAAGATAGATAGATACACGTGAGGAACGTGTTGGGTTTTTTTTTTATTTTTGGAAATTTTTGGACATTACCAAAAATAATGATTTTATAATATATATACAAGACAAGGAATCTTATTATGATATTATTATGATATGATAACAACTTTGCATGTGTCATGTTTGTTACAATAGTTTTGTTTGTGAGTCGATTTGGGGCCTTAATCAATTAAAAGTTTGGAGCCTTTTGTTTTTTTCTTCTGGGTATCAATCGACAATAATAAATTGAAATGTTAAAAATTATTGACCCTTTCGCGAGTTACAAGGGATAACACATTTAACACGTTTATGATAGATGTCACGTTCCTTATACGCTATAAGAATCTATACTATATAATAAACACAAGTTTTAAATGTGTAGGTGGCACTAGGAGCGGATCCGGGGAAATAATTCAGGGGTAGCGTTAAAAAAATATATTTGTCGGGACTAACGGGGGTTCGGGGGCAGCGCCCGCAAAAAAAATTTTTAGGTAATTAACGGGCTGTTGATCATATTTTCAAGTTAGGATTTAAATAAAAACAATAAAATTTCTTCAAGGGGTAGCGTAAAATATTTTCAGGGGTAGCAAAAAATTCGTTTCAGGGGTAGCAAAATACCGAATACCAAAAAAATTATACATCGCAGTAAAAGTTCAGGGGTAGCGGGCGCTACCCCTGAACTCTTAGTAGCTCCACCCCTGGGTGGCACAATTTAAGGTGTGCCACCTAAGATTAGCTTATGTGTTATTTTTATAGATTTTTGAATTAAAAAAATAAATGGTATTTACAAAAAGGAAAGATCTTATAATTAAAAATCAATATTTGTTTTACAATACCATAACTTTGATTCATCATATCTTCTTCATTTCTCAATGAAAATTTGATCCGTAAATTGCTTTGGATTCGTGAAAGAAAACCTAACAAAACTAGATACTATATTGCTTAGGTTTCGATCAACGAATGATGGTGAACGAATCAAAAAACAAAGTCACGACTTACTGAAACCCACCATTGATGAACTTAAACTCCAATTCGATCATTCGTTTAATAGTTAAAAAAAAACTTTCATCTTTTAATTCGTTTAATTTTTTTTTATATCACAGCCTCGGGTATTTACCCCGGACACTAACTAGTTTTAAAAGTAAATGCATAACTACAATTTAGAAGAGGTAAAAGAAATAACATAAACTTTAATTATATTCATTCATAGTAATATCAAACACACAATGTTTCAACCTAAGAGTGTAAGCAAAATTCTTCACTTGACTCCATAAGAGCTATTATTCAAACTTTTGCAAATAAAGATATATTGGAATTAGCAAGTGTGTATGATGCAGTTTGAAAGCGATCAAATGGCTCAAGAACGATGATTATTTAAAGTCTCAAATTGAACTAAAAGTTCATGAACAAATGTCCAATATTCAATATAAATCAACTCTGACTTTTACATTGATCTCATCCCTTATTTATAAAATCTTAAGAAACTAACTAATCCTAAATATTCTCAAAAAGATAGAAACTAAATAATTAAAAAAGATAATTAAAGATAACCATAAATAAATAAATAAACCCTAAATATATAAGATAATCTCCAAATTGGTGTTGGGTCGAGTTCGGATAGGATGCTCCTGCATCAGTGTATATTTAGTAAAATATTTAAACCCATATTGAAAAATGGCATGTTTTGATTTACCCATCTTGGCATCTTGCCACATCAAATTATCATACTCTCATATGCATAAAACTTTGTGTGTACCTTTTAAATTAAGTAAGATCAATATATATGTAAGTGGAGACAAGCAAAGGTTAATAACCTTATACACTAACTCAATTTTTTTTTTTGAACGGCAATACACTAAATCAAATAAACATGGTGGGTGATGTTGTGGAATAAATAAGATAGCTCCACGTGAGTAACGAGTGGGTTTTTTTATTTTTAGATTTGGATATTACAAAAAATATTAATATTATAGTATGTATAGACAAAGAAGAAATATTATTCTGATATGATAACAACGTGTGTGACATGTTTCTTACAATACTAATGATTGTGGGCTAAATGATTTGAGGCTAATCATGTTAAAAAAAAAGTTAGTAGCCTTTTGTTTTCTCTTTCAAAAGTAATATTTTAAAGCTTTTTTTTTTGTTTTTGTCCAGGCTTGAAGAGGTAATAATAAACTAAAATGTTAAAAATTGATAGAATTAGGACAATCTTTTTGTGCTTTGGTATTTCTTATATATAGACGAATAGATTAAGATTAGATTTATTTTTCTAGCTTTATTATTAAATGGAAATTGTTTAATAGAACATGTATACTCAATTTCTTCTAATAAATTATTTTCAATTAAAAAAATTAGCTAAACCATTTAATTTTTCTTTGAGATTCAACTAAAGCTTCTTGTTTTAAATTGTTTTGCCTTATTCGAATGATCAAAATGTTCGCTAGGATAAGATTATTGGATTCACCTCTCAAAATTTTCTTTAGATACGTTCTACTAAGCGTTTAAAGATTTATTGTTATTTCTAATCTTGGACACTTGCTGATTATGAACATACATGTATGATGTCTTGATCGACATGCTACCCTGATGCCAATCGTTGACTTAGAATCCGAATACAATACCAAAGAACACAATCTATTTTTTTAAAAAAAAAACTCTTTCATTGTTGAACTAATCTTGTAATTGGTCAATAAATAGGAGCTATTTAGTAGAGTTTTATTAATTATTTCATTGAGTCATTGTTAGATTAGAACTGAGTTTGATTATTTAATTAATTGGTTTTTTTTCTTAAGATATTAAGTCTTTAATTATTTTATTTAGTTTCCTAGTTTAGTTTGTATGTAATTAGGTTTCTTGTTTTCTAAGATCTAAAATTATTATAAATAGGGATTTAAGGATTCTTTATAAACTGTCTAGGTTATTTTAATATTGAGTTAATTTTCCGTTACTGATTATTACCTATGATATCCATTATCTATTTATCCATGACTCTTTTATTAATATATATATATATATATATATATATATATATATATATATATATATATATAAGCAAAAGCACACAATTACAAATAACTTATACACCTCTATTTATAATAAACACATAACTTAATTATAGAGTTTCAAAAACCTTAGATAATGAGAATAAATCAACTAAGTAACCCAAATCAAACCCATGTACTAAACAAAAAGCACCGACCCTAAAACAACTCAAAAACTCGAAACCCTTCTTTTTATTTAACATGTGAACAAACAGATCCATACACAATCAAGATTAAATCTAACATTTTATTCTACCATCAAATGTGATCCGGGGCTGTTTGATAACCTCTTATCAAGTTCGGTAAGAGCCAATCACTGACCCGATCGATAAGTGGTCCGCTCGTTTGATATCGTCCAATATAAGCCTGACTCAGTCACATTTTTGAGCGAAACCTTCACCACCTCTTATCCATACTGTGACTCAGTCCCAACATTATTTTACTCTGACTCGGTTCCAGGGCCTTACTCTTTCAAACATGCCCGAAGTGTGTTGTGACTCAGTTCCAACATTATGTTAAACCGTTACATAAACCGTTTTATGTAATTTTGTTAACATTTTTTTTTCTTCGAGACCTAACTTTATACAAAATCATATATGACCCTCTAATGAAAACTACTGTATTGGCTACTCTTTCTATAACGTGTTTTTTTTTTTTTTCCAATTTATGGTTACAAAATTTGTTACTTAGAACAAAAGCACTTTTCTCTATTGCAATATCTTGTATAAACATAAACAAGTTATCCCATAATAGGAGTGTTATTATAACTTAAAACTAGCGCATGCATTTAATCTAGTTTCTTCACCCCGTACGGAGTACCTAGGCAATTCAATGTTTGTTTGCCGTTAAAAAAAAAGTTTCTTCACATAAAAATAGAGTACAACATCTAATGCGTCTTGTACAATGGGCATTGCATGACATGAGCCTAACCATAAGCACTCATGAAATCATGATTTTGTTCATATGTTTACCTTCCAAGCATCATCTTCATCATGCTCCCTACCTTTTTGGGTGTGGGGATTAGCCATTAGGTAGGTGTCAACCACATGTAGAGTAAATTAGGTTAAGGTGGTCACATAATCTTTGATAGATTATGTCTCAATTTTCCAATCCAATAAAAATTTATTTTTTCATTTATAGTTGTAGAACCGTTTAAACTGAACCATATTGATTAGCTTTTTTGAAATTTGTATGATCCAATTAACAATTTACATTTGAAAAAACCGGCTTTGGCATTTATTTATGTATTTTTTTAATGTATAGCCATACGTATTATTCTATTGTATTATAATATGTATAATTTTTAAAAATTACTATATACACAATTTTCAAACCTAAAATGAATAATGAATAGTATCATAGTCTCATTAGATCTTGTGGCTCAACCGGTGGATGTCACGTGACGGTCTTATTAATTTTTATTTTTATTTTTTTGTTTTTATTAGTTTTTTAATCTTTTATAGAGTTTTAGTAGTTATAGTTTTTGTTTTAGTTTCATACCATTGCTTTTGGGTAATTTTTTTAGTGTTATATTTAACTAGACTTCTAATTTTAACGCGTTGCTTTGTCTTTTTGTATTTTTTTATATACCTGCGTTATCCCGTGACAACGTACAAATAATAAATTTTAGTTTAATACAATCTATTGATTTTGAAAACCAAATAGTTATTATTAAAAACCGTCCAAACCGAACCATGCTCATTAGCGCCCAAGTATGCCCCTTCCGCATAATATAATGTGGGTTAAAGATCAAAACTTGTTTCACACCCCAAACAATTCCCTCTTGTTATAAAACTATACTCATTTTGAGTAAACATTGATGACTCCAGGGATAAAGGACTCACAAATCACAATGCATGAAAAAAATTAAAAAAAAAAAAAAATGCATGAAATATTTTCTTCTTCCAAGCTGAAAATAGAGTAATATGGTTGCTGCTGCTAGATTTCACAATCTTACAGAACACCATTAATTGGTGAGCTATTTGATTGATAAAGATGTTTAGAACACAAAGAAAGGGGAAGTCTCCCAGTTCAGGGGAGAAGATTGATTTCAACTTCTCAAATTTTCAGGCTCTTCAGGTGATCAATGACAACCCATCAGTTATCTATGTGAAATGTCTGTTTTGCATAGGTTTTCTTGTGTATTTTAACAACCAAATGATGCACTTCATGTGTTTGATAAAATTACTAAAAAGAACTGGACATTTTAAAACAATCAAACCATCAGTATGCAGCAATCAATCTGAGTGTTGCTTTTTGCTATGATGTTTGATGAATCTTTGCTTTGATGTTTTCTTGATTCATATCGGCTTAAAACGCGTATCCCGATGTTACTGTTAATTTTGGATTTTTATTGTCATAGGTACCAAAGGTATGTGAAAAGCTTTTAGTGTCAATAATCTCCATAAAAACAGGAAAAACAGTTGCAAGATCAAATAAAGCTTTGGTGCGAAATGGGAACTGTCAGTGGACGGAAACTCTATCAGAATCCATCTGGATTTCGCACGATGATTCTTCAAAAGAGCTTGAAGAACATCTATTCAAGTTTGTTGTTTCTATGGTATGAATGCCCTTGATCTAAAAAAAATTTGAAACTTTATCACTTGATCTCATTCTTCCATTTCATTATTGTGGATTTTCAATTATAGGGGTCTGCTAGATCTGGCATTCTTGGGGAGGCAACTGTCAACATTTCGCATTACTATACTAGTTCAAGTTCAAGATCATCTTCCCTGGTTTCATTACCATTGCAGAAATGCAACTATGGCACAGTTTTGCAGGTGATTCATGTGTCGCAAATGGAAAATTGCATTGAGAATAGAAAGTTATTGCTGTGAGTAATAAGACAGAACCAAAACAGAAAACTGTAAAAAATCATGCTCTCTTGTGAGTTATAGGGCATGAAATGGATTTACTTTTCTAAATAAAATATTTTTATAGGGCATCAAGAGTTCTTTGACATTGCTTCTTTACCAACTTATGGTATCATTTTCAGGTCACAATTCAGTGCCTGACACCAAGAACAAAACTCAGGTACATGTTTCTGACAAATTTTGTTGCTTGTGTGTGAACCTTTGGTGTTTCACCTGATGTTGGAACTTTCAATACATATTGAAGGGTTGAAGGATCAAAACACTCAAGATCCAATAAAGAAGCTGGGGATGAAAATTATGATGATGCAGGTAGCAGATCAAATGGGTCAGCTGCCATACTTAATCTCAGTGCTAAATTCCCTTCAAGTAAAGATCTGGCTCCCACTTCACTTTTTGAAAAAATTAAAATCATGGTATGTTTGATATGATCAGGATTCTCTCTGACTTTGACCTTTTTAGTCAAAAACATAAATCTTAAATTCAAAACTGACATGCTTCTATTGTTCAAGAAAGATTAGATAATAACATGAAATTTTTGTAAGGAATAGTAGAATATATAACATTTTTTATGCTAAGTTTCTGAAAGGATCCATATAAGATTTTAATGTGGTTCAATTCTATCATTTCCATAAACGCAGGAAACGAGTTATGATTCAGCTGAATATTCTTCAGAGAAGGTGAAATTTAATGAAAAAGAGCTGTATAAGTGGAATCAAGCATAATAATAATTCAGATTGGAGAAACAGTTCTCCTCGAAGCAATTACCAAGTTGAAGATGAAGTTTCTGTTTCAAAATCGAACTCATCGTTCAAATTAAAGATAACTCACCACGAGCAAGAACAAGAGTGTAGCAGAAGCTCTCCACCTGTCCCTCGCTCATCATCGGTGATGAATGTTGTTTCTTCAAAGAACCTTCGGGAAAGAGCTGGAGACACCATTGAAGAGCTTCTTGAACAAGCTGCCGACAACAAAATCAGTGATTTGGAAAACAAGCAGATTTCAAACAGTCAAACTCGCTCAGATCTTGAGAAGGAATACACAACTACCTTATCTGTAAAAGAAGAAAATATAAAAAACTTAGAGTCGAAATTATCAGAAAGAAAAGAAACTGAAAAGGATCAACCAAGAGAAATCCGAAGGTGGAAAATGAAAGTGAGTGAGGTGGAAAAAGAATGCAGTGAGCTAACGAATGAAAACTTGGAGCTCATCTGTAAGCTTAAAGAAGCAAAGAAAGTGATTCAGGTAAGAAGTGAGACCATCGAAGAAAATCATAAGCTTCTAGAAGACTGCAGTTTGAAAGTTCGAGAGCTCGAGAGTCTGAAAGTTGAGCAAGAAGATCAAATTTCTGATATTGAAAAGGAGAAAGAAGAGCTACAAGAAAAGATGGAAATTTTAATGAGTGAGAGCAATATAAGCTCTAACTGTTTAGATAATTTAAGAGATGATCTAATAGTGCTTAGCAGCAGTCTTGATTCACAAGTTTCTGCTAATAAGTTACTTGAACAGAAAGCCATGAAGCTTGACAAGGCTAATTGTGAAATGGAGCTTTGTTTGTTTGAAACAGAAGAAGAAAACGTCAAACTACTGGAACGTGTGTCTAAATTAGAAAGTCAACTAAGGCAGGTCAAAGGTGAGCATGAAATAACCAGACTGGAGTTGGACAAATCTGAATCTGAAAAATCAGATCTTCAAAATGAAGTCAGAAACCTACAGAATGTTGAGAAATTACTACTAGACACTCAAGAGGAGTGTGAATGTGTGAAATCTGAAAAGCAAAAGTTGCAAGAATCTGCTGAAAATCTCATTGAGGAATGCAATACTCTTCAGAAGTCGTATGAAGATATGACAAAAGGAAACGCAGAATTGTATGATCAATATTCATGTTTAGTGATCGAGCTAACATCCGAGATTGAAAAATTCCAGAAGGAAGTAGAACATCTCAAAGAGGAAATCACTATGCTTGATGAACAAAAGTCAAAGCTGACTTCTGAAAAATCCAATTTGGAATCTTCTCTCAAAGAAGTTCATTCAAGAACTGAAATGACTGAAAACAAGATTCAGAATGTTCATGAAGAATCTGAATTTAAGATTCAAAATCTAACAACTGAGCTTGCTACCATCAAACAAAACTACAAGAAACTGAAGTCAGATCACGAGAAAAAGTCAAAGCTGTTGACTAGTTACAGGATGAGAGAAGAACAAAAGAGGTCAATGGAGAATAATCTTGAACTTAAGCTGACTGTCACGGAATATGAACGTCAACAACTCATCGAAGAAGCTGCAAATTTAAAAGAGGAAGTACTGGATTATAAGCAAAAGCTTAAAAAATTAAAGAACGAAAAAAGTAATCTAGAAGCTTCTCTCCATTCAGTTTCTAATAGTTTTGAAGAGCTTAAAGCTGAGAAGATGTCTTTCTTCAACAAGATGTCTGAGTTTGAGGATTATAAAATTCAGAGAGATGCATTAGAAGAAAAGCTTTTGAGACTAGAGGGCAATCTAACGGCTAAAAACACATCACACTCGCATGATGCTGATATGAAAAACGAGATTAGCAGGATCAAGAGTGCAAATTCACAGCACCAGGTGAAAATTCAACAACTTGAAGGAGAAAAGAAAGAATGCTTGAAGAAAATTGAAGATCTACAACTGCTATCAGCAAAATCTAAAACGGTTTGTGTACCTTAGTCTATACTTTTGACTGTACGCTGGTAAGTTCATACTTTTACTGCAAAAATAAGCTTTTTGTTAAATCTTTATTCCTTTCTGTATCAGGGTGTTCATGAGACTCATTCTCAAAATGATACCGATTATGCTGCAAAGATAGAGAAGCTTGAAGCAGAGCTTAACGAGGCTCTCGACGCAAATATCAAATACAGAGTTCAACTTCAAAAGTGAGTCAACTTTTGAATTTTAGGAGTCAAACCCTCAAACGACAATATGAGTTTCCACAATTATAAAATTAATGATCTATGAAAAGTGTATTGCAATGGCAAAAATATTGTGCTAAAAACTAAAAGCATCACTAACATATACAACTATTTTTCATGGTTACAACTTCTAACTGGTCTGCAATCTGCATATGTGCTCAGGCTAACGTCTAAGAGGCGGAATAGTCATCCATTAATTCCAGGAAAATCAAAGGTTGAAGGTGAAGTGGTCACAAAAGAACTGTATGAAAGGACAAGATCGTCTTTAGAGACGGAGCTAAAAGACCTTCGTGACCGTTACCTTGAAATGAGCCTCAAGTATGCTGAAGTAGAGGCCGAAAGAGGAGATCTTGTAATGCAGTTAAAAACAAACAACAGTGCAAGGAAACAGTTTCAATTCCTTGAAAGACAAAGATAAGTTCAAAACATTCTTTCTAAAAAGATTAATAGTTAATATTCCTAGTTATACTTGAAAAAAAAAATTCATCACACCATGGGCTGACCACACGCCTCGTGAGAACATGTCACTACATAAAGAAAATAAGATGATCTTATTCTAAGATTTGTTCATGTACTTTTGTTCTAGTTTGCTATTCATTTGAGTAACACTGTATAATTCATCTTGAAGAGAAGTTGCATATGGGAACTAAATGCTCATGATGTGTATAGTTCATTCATAATTGTAAAATGCAAATTTCACCAAGTGAAGTCTGTTGTTTTTTGGTGCCTATGTGTGAAGATGATGAAATAAATTGGTATTATGTTTATTATTATTTCATCATCTTCTATGATATCATACTATGAATTCTATATTGAATAACCTAGGCTGCACCTACTTGCCTTTACTACTACGATATCTATCTAAACCAAGCTAAAGCTTATCTTGAATTTTCTTGAGTCGAACTCAAGCCTGCATCATGAATACAAATCGAGCTATCAGGTCTAGTTTGAGCTCAGCCTCCTGCATTCCCGGTCTCATAGATTGAGTAACGGTATATCGGGTCCTTAAGATGTGTGAATCAAATATAAAGAACTCAAAGTGGGTATATCAATATATGTCCCAAGTCCTAAAATTTCTGTATCAGGGTAAACATTACGTATTATAACAAAGTTCAGTTTCAATTTCAACAGAATTCAGGAGAATCATGCACCGGGTTGTCAGTCCTTTTTAACTAACTAACTATAAACTACCAGTAAATAGCAAGAAAGTTGAGGAATAACCCAACAATATAGAAAAACTTAAATTTGAAAAAGATTGAAAGACAATAACTAATAAGATTATGTAAATAAGGGTTCATACATGGAAAGATGATCAGAACATTTGTGAACCTTTCTTCCCAAAGATTGCTTCCCAAACCATAGGCAAGAATGGACCTTTCTTCTCCATGAATTCCCTAACACCTTTCTCATCAAATCCAAACCCTTTATCTTTCAACTTACCAATCACAATTTGAGCAGACTCCAGACCCCTTTCCCTACAAAACGCGTTAACCAAACCTGTAAACGTTGCCAAATTCGGCGAATGCCCAGCTTCCACCATCTCCAAACACCATTCAAAACCATCATCTAATCTGTTCCCTTTAACTAAACCCTGAACAAGAACCCCGTAACTAAACGCATTTGGCACAATCCCATTACTCTGCATCTTCCTAAAGATTCTTATCGCCTCATCAGGCTTGTGAGCCTTGCAAAACCCTTCCACTACTGCTGTATATATCACTACTTCAGGAATAGACCCTCTCTCACGCATTACACCAAACAGCTTCAATGCATCTTGAACCAACCCATCATTACACAAACCATGCAGCATTGCTACCGCATTCGGGATCAAACCAGTTTCCTTCATCTTTTTAAAAATCTCATCCGCATCTTCCGGTGGCGGAGGTGGCCGTGGCGGCTCCTCCGCCCCCACCGCCTCTCCCGCAGCCCTGCTACTATTCAAATTTTCAGAATTAGGATTATTTTTTTCCTCATCGAATCCGAGCTTAAACCTATCGAGAAATCCATCAACATCCTGCACCTTGCTATCATTAACTCGCCGGCTAGGGTTTACAGGGGTAAATTGGGGATTTTTTTCATCATCATCATTATCATCATCAAATGGGACATAAGAGCTATTACCTTCCGATTTTCGGTTATCCGATCTGTTACTAGGTCTATACTTACTATCATTATCATAATTAGGTTTCCGATTTCTGTCAAAATCTCTTCTTCCTCCTTCTCTGTGTCCCCGGCCTCTATACTCGCCGCCGACGCGTTCGTCGTTATCGTCGATGAATCCAGAAAGTCGGGAAGAAGATGGGGGGCGATTTGGCGTGGTGAATCCGTCGCTGGGGCGGCGGCGTGGTGGTGGTCGGCCGCCGTCGTCGGACCTGTTGTTGTATGATGAGGAGGAAAACAATCTCGATATCCATGGCGAATCTACGTGATGATGAGTAGTTTGATAGAGAGATTGATGGAGACGAAAAGTATCCGAAATGTTGAAGGAAATTAGGGTTGAAATCCTAAACCCTTTCGTCATCGTCTTCATTTTGCAGTTTCTGTAAACCCTGCCCCTTCTCAAAGTGTTTTAACGAAAA
>JBCNJP010000010.1:113665791-113731113 GCA_039602395.1 Deinandra increscens subsp. villosa
TATTGTAATCATATTGTATTTATATTAACTATTAAGTTACACGTTAAACTTTTTACAAAATAATAAAACTAGACAAAAAAGTTTACCAGATGGCGTAAATGATCTTTGACCATGTCATTGTTTGTAAATTCAATGGTTTTTAGTTTATGTGACTCCATTCTCTCAACCATTTCTTGGAGTTCAAGCTTTGTATGAAGACCAACACTAAAAAAATCAGAAAACAAATATCAAATTTTAACTAGAATATGTAGGAAAACAGATTTAAACTTCCTAAAAAAATAAAATAAAATATAAATCCCACTAACCTGTACAGAACGAGAGCGTGTTTCCTTTCATATTCATATCTGTACTTGAACTCGGTGATATTCATCTTCCCAATCTATTATTGTTTACACACAGCATAAAATAAGCACTAGCAGGTTTCTCAGGAACTCATTTAGTAACAAGGTTGGATTTTTTATTAAAAGTTTTCAAAAAGGAGAGAATGAAGAAAAACTGACCAGTTCAGCAAACTGTTTCAAACTTCCGGGTTCTTTAGGCATGAAAGTTGCAAGTACAGCCTCCCGTTGTCTACCGACATTTGCAAGTTCTGTTACCAATCTTAATCTATCGAAATTCATGTTGGCCCCACTAGTTATTGCTACAACATTTATATCTTTAAGATTATAGAATTTGCAGTATGCTTCTGCCCCAGCAAGAGCAAGGGCACCTGCTGGTTCTAGAATGCTCCTTTTCTCCTCAAACATGTCCTACAGTAAATAAACTTTTGTTATTAGTGAAAACAAAAATCAAACCAACAAGTAATTACTAATACAGATATATTGTTTATTTTCAAAATTACAAGTTTACCCAAACACCCTCTTACATAGATTAAAAGAAACTTAAATGATAGAAGAAATTGGAGAATATGCAAACAGATATGGGAAGTACTCACCTTTATGGATGCACAGATGGCATCACGGCCGACAAGAACCACACCATCAATTAATTCCCTGCATAAACGGAAAGTTTCCAAACCAACCTCCTTAACAGCAACACCATCTGCAAAGCCTCCCACTTGATCAAGCATTACTCTTTGCCCATGATGTAATGACAATGCCATTGCATTTGCATCAGTAGGCTCTACGCCAATAATCCGTACCTGTAAAGAAACAACTGTCACATTTATGTCATAAGTAAATTCAAGGTCAAGAACAGAAAATATTTTCCAATCAGGCAATCATGTATTGACAACTAAGTTTAACACTTTAAAGGACCACTTTTGGGCGAAAAAAAAAAAGAGAAATGATCTGCTTAATAATCTAAAGAGATCTAAGTGACAGATACAAACACTTCCAAAATGCACTGCTGCCATCTCTACAACACTCCTTCCAGCCATTATAGACTTGAAAATTATCAATTAAACACTCGATGACAAACAACAAAAACCTGCAAATTTAAGATACAGTGAACAGCTTGAAATTTAAACTTGCACGTATGACATAAAATATTTGCCCAGTCAGAATTGGGATGAAATCCCATGCAAAAATCTCGTCCTAGAACTTCTTGGTTGATAGATGGAGGTTCAAGTATGGCATTAAGTATTCTATTCTTGATGTGTTACTTACATGACATCTTAGAACTACATAAAACTTAAGTTTATTAAGTTAAGTACTCTCCTGTGAACTTAAATAATTACAAGGACTAACAGACTTCCATTAATGAATGTAGAAAAATGTATAGCTATTGAGAGTACAATGTACTTTACAGCAAAACAGACTTACCTCAGGTGATACTCTCTTCACATAGGCAGCAATACCAGCTATCAAACCACCACCTCCAACAGGCACAAATATGGCATGAATTGGACCTTGCATTTGGCGCACAATTTCCATACCAACAGTCCCCTGGCCTGAAATAATATCCGGGTGATCAAAAGGAGGAATGAAAGTTCGGTTTTCAACTACACCTCTTGTTTTAGCATATGCCTGTGCTTCATCATACGAATCTCCTTCAAGGACAACTGTTGCACCTAATCTCTTAACCGATTCCCACTAAATGCATCATTCAACAATGATATAACCATAAGGTTCGGTAACGAACAAAAAACTATATGAATTCTTGAATCTTGATTCATCAAGCAAACCTTGATACGGGGAGTGGTAACTGGCATGACAATCACAGCATCACAGCCCAGAGTCTTGGCTGATAATGCAACTCCTTGAGCATGATTGCCGGCTGACGAGCATATGACTCCCTGTGCCAACTGTTCTTTTGTGAGTTTTGCCATCATATTATATGCTCCGCGAAGCTTGAATGAGAAGACCTGCAAACTCAAATTTGAATCGAGTAGGTTAAACCCTTAAATACAAGATACTTTTGATATAATTCACATAAGCATTAACAGGAAAACAATGGTCATTGATTCAATGATTATTGATTCCTCAATACAATCAATCAGAGTGATTCAACTTCAAAAAGGATGCTATCATGCTAACAAGTTCAATTCCCAAATTTACAAGTTTATATTAACAAATGTGAGTATGTGATCAGAGAGAATGAGCAGGGAAAAATCTCTTGTATTCAACCAACTAACAGAAGTCAAGATATATACACAAGCTAATTAACTATCAAGCTAACTCCTGTAACTAACTTAATTTAACAGTATATAAACTAACAGAGTATCCTAAACAGTAAAACAGGAACATCTTAGTGTTAGTATTATCAGCTAAAATCTCAGCTATAATAGGTTTAATATCTAAGATGAAAAATGAGAGATCAGTTTTTATCCAATAAACAGAGCACAGTTATGATAAGAGAATCAAATCATCAATAACAGCAAGCTTTAATGAATTCATTCAATTGATCGCATAGTAATATGAATCAAAATAACTGCAAATGCGAATTTAGATGCGTGCTTACAGGCTGAAGATCTTCTCGTTTAAGCCAAACATTCACTCCTAACCGCTCCGAAAGCTTAGGCGCGAGCGATAACGGCGATTCAACCGCTACATCATAAACTCGATTCGACGACAATATATTCGTCAAATACTCCATCTCACTCAACGCACCATTACCTTCCTCCACCTTATGATCCGGCACACCTCCCAGTTTCCCCGATTCGTACTGCAATGAAGACGGAGACACTCTAATCATCATCTCCGGCGGTTGTTGTTGTTCTCGAGGCCGCAACACGGCAGTCATTGAACCGGCCTCCGTCGCAGAAACAAAATCGATCTCCGCCTTTGATTTGGACATGGTGGCGGAGACAGAAAACCGTTTATTCCTCTTCGTGTTGAGATTAAGTAATATGACGCCATTGCTAGGGATTTTAACTTGTGGAATGAAACAGAGGGCCGCCATTTCAGATTTGTAATAGTTACCGGCGTTACCGGCGGCAGAATGCGGCTCCGGCGACGGTGAAGGCTTATATGGCTTCCGTAATAACTGAAACAAAATCAAGGGTTCGCGGAGTTTTTGTTAAAGGTACAGGTGGGTGATGTAGTGGAATAAGTAAGATAGATAGATACACGTGAGGAACGTGTTGGGTTTTTTTTTTTATTTTTGGAAATTTTGGACATTACCAAAAATAATGATTTTATAATATATATACAAGACAAGGAATCTTATTATGATATATATGATATGATAACAACTTTGCATGTGTCATGTTTGTTACAATAGTTTTGTTTGTGAGTCGATTTGGGGCCTTAATCAATTAAAAGTTTGGAGCCTTTTGTTTTTTTCTTCTGGGTATCAATCGACAATAATAAATTGAAATGTTAAAAATTATTGACCCTTTCGCGAGTTACAAGGGATAACACATTTAACACGTTTATGATAGATGTCACGTTCCTTATACGCTATAAGAATCTATACTATATAATAAACACAAGTTTTAAATGTGTAGGTGGCACTAGGAGCGGATCCGGGGAAATAATTCAGGGGTAGCGTTAAAAAAATATATTTGTCGGGACTAACGGGGGTTCGGGGGCAGCGCCCGCAAAAAAAATTTTTAGGTAATTAACGGGCTGTTGATCATATTTTCAAGTTAGGATTTAAATAAAAACAATAAAATTTCTTCAAGGGGTAGCGTAAAATATTTTCAGGGGTAGCAAAAAATTCGTTTCAGGGGTAGCAAAATACCGAATACCAAAAAAATTATACATCGCAGTAAAAGTTCAGGGGTAGCGGGCGCTACCCCTGAACTCTTAGTAGCTTGTAGCTCCACCCCTGGGTGGCACAATTTAAGGTGTGCCACCTAAGATTAGCTTATGTGTTATTTTTATAGATTTTTGAATTAAAAAAATAAATGGTATTTACAAAAAGGAAAGATCTTATAATTAAAAATCAATATTTGTTTTACAATACCATAACTTTGATTCATCATATCTTCTTCATTTCTCAATGAAAATTTGATCCGTAAATTGCTTTGGATTCGTGAAAGAAAACCTAACAAAACTAGATACTATATTGCTTAGGTTTCGATCAACGAATGATGGTGAACGAATCAAAAAACAAAGTCGCGACTTACTGAAACCCACCATTGATGAACTTAAACTCCAATTCGATCATTCGTTTAATAGTTAAAAAAAAACTTTCATCTTTTAATTCGTTTAATTTTTTTTTATATCACAGCCTCGGGTATTTACCCCGAGACACTAACTAGTTTTAAAAGTAAATGCATAACTACAATTTAGAAGAGGTAAAAGAAATAACATAAACTTTAATTATATTCATTCATAGTAATATACAACACACAATGTTTCAACCTAAGAGTGTAAGCAAAATTCTTCACTTGACTCCATAAGAGCTATTATTCAAACTTTTGCAAATAAAGATATATTGGAATTAGCAAGTGTGTATGATGCAGTTTGAAAGCGATCAAATGGCTCAAGAACGATGATTATTTAAAGTCTCAAATTGAACTAAAAGTTCATGAACAAATGTCCAATATTCAATATAAATCAACTCTGACTTTTACATTGATCTCATCCCTTATTTATAAAATCTTAAGAAACTAACTAATCCTAAATATTCTCAAAAAGATAGAAACTAAATAATTAAAAAAGATAATTAAAGATAACCATAAATAAATAAATAAACCCTAAATATATAAGATAATCTCCAAATTGGTGTTGGGTCGAGTTCGGATAGGATGCTCCTGCATCAGTGTATATTTAGTAAAATATTTAAACCCATATTGAAAAATGGCATGTTTTGATTTACCCATCTTGGCATCTTGCCACATCAAATTATCATACTCTCATATGCATAAAACTTTGTGTGTACCTTTTAAATTAAGTAAGATCAATATATATGTAAGTGGAGACAAGCAAAGGTTAATAACCTTATACACCAACTCAATTTTTTTTTTTGAACGGCAATACACTAAATCAAATAAACATGGTGGGTGATGTTGTGGAATAAATAAGATAGCTCCACGTGAGTAACGAGTGGGTTTTTTTATTTTTAGATTTGGATATTACAAAAAATATTAATATTATAGTATGTATAGACAAAGAAGAAATATTATTCTGATATGATAACAACGTGTGTGACATGTTTCTTACAATACTAATGATTGTGGGCTAAATGATTTGAGGCTAATCATGTTAAAAAAAAAGTTAGTAGCCTTTTGTTTTCTCTTTCAAAAGTAATATTTTAAAGCTTTTTTTTTTGTTTTTGTCCAGGCTTGAAGAGGTAATAATAAACTAAAATGTTAAAAATTGATAGAATTAGGACAATCTTTTTGTGCTTTGGTATTTCTTATATATAGACGAATAGATTAAGATTAGATTTATTTTTCTAGCTTTATTATTAAATGGAAATTGTTTAATAGAACATGTATACTCAATTTCTTCTAATAAATTATTTTCAATTAAAAAAATTAGCTAAACCATTTAATTTTTCTTTGAGATTCAACTAAAGCTTCTTGTTTTAAATTGTTTTGCCTTATTCGAATGATCAAAATGTTCGCTAGGATAAGATTATTGGATTCACCTCTCAAAATTTTCTTTAGATACGTTCTACTAAGCGTTTAAAGATTTATTGTTATTTCTAATCTTGGACACTTGCTGATTATGAACATACATGTATGATGTCTTGATCGACATGCTACCCTGATGCCAATCGTTGACTTAGAATCCGAATACAATACCAAAGAACACAATCTATTTTTTTTAAAAAAAAACTCTTTCATTGTTGAACTAATCTTGTAATTGGTCAATAATTAGGAGCTATTTAGTAGAGTTTTATTAATTATTTCATTGAGTCATTGTTAGATTAGAACTGAGTTTGATTATTTAATTAATTGGTTTTTTTTCTTAAGATATTAAGTCTTTAATTATTTTATTTAGTTTCCTAGTTTAGTTTGTATGTAATTAGGTTTCTTGTTTTCTAAGATCTAAAATTATTATAAATAGGGATTTAAGGATTCTTTATAAACTGTCTAGGTTATTTTAATATTGAGTTAATTTTCCGTTACTGATTATTACCTATGATATCCATTATCTATTTATCCATGACTCTTTTATTAATATATATATATATATATATATATATATATATATATATATATATATATAAGCAAAAGCACACAATTACAAATAACTTATACACCTCTATTTATAATAAACACATAACTTAATTATAGAGTTTCAAAAACCTTAGATAATGAGAATAAATCAACTAAGTAACCCAAATCAAACCCATGTACTAAACAAAAAGCACCGACCCTAAAACAACTCAAAAACTCGAAACCCTTCTTTTTATTTAACATGTGAACAAACAGATCCATACACAATCAAGATTAAATCTAACATTTTATTCTACCATCAAATGTGATCCGGGGCTGTTTGATAACCTCTTATCAAGTTCGGTAAGAGCCAATCACTGACCCGATCGATAAGTGGTCCGCTCGTTTGATATCGTCCAATATAAGCCTGACTCAGTCACATTTTTGAGCGAAACCTTCACCACCTCTTATCCATACTGTGACTCAGTCCCAACATTATTTTACTCTGACTCGGTTCCAGGGCCTTACTCTTTCAAACATGCCCGAAGTGTGTTGTGACTCAGTTCCAACATTATGTTAAACCGTTACATAAACCGTTTTATGTAATTTTGTTAACATTTTTTTTTCTTCGAGACCTAACTTTATACAAAATCATATATGACCCTCTAATGAAAACTACTGTATTGGCTACTCTTTCTATAACGTGTTTTTTTTTTTTTTTTCCAATTTATGGTTACAAAATTTGTTACTTAGAACAAAAGCACTTTTCTCTATTGCAATATCTTGTATAAACATAAACAAGTTATCCCATAATAGGAGTGTTATTATAACTTAAAACTAGCGCATGCATTTAATCTAGTTTCTTCACCCCGTACGGAGTACCTAGGCAATTCAATGTTTGTTTGCCGTTAAAAAAAAAGTTTCTTCACATAAAAATAGAGTACAACATCTAATGCGTCTTGTACAATGGGCATTGCATGACATGAGCCTAACCATAAGCACTCATGAAATCATGATTTTGTTCATATGTTTACCTTCCAAGCATCATCTTCATCATGCTCCCTACCTTTTTGGGTGTGGGGATTAGCCATTAGGTAGGTGTCAACCACATGTAGAGTAAATTAGGTTAAGGTGGTCACATAATCTTTGATAGATTATGTCTCAATTTTCCAATCCAATAAAAATTTATTTTTTCATTTATAGTTGTAGAATCGTTTAAACTAAACCATATTGATTAGCTTTTTTCAAATTTGTATGATCCAATTAACAATTTACATTTGAAAAAACCGGCTTTGGCTATTTATTTATGTATTTTTTTAATGTATAGTTATACATATTATTTTATTGTATTATAATATGTATAATTTTTAAAAATTAGTATATACACAATTTTCAAACCTAAAATGAATAATGAATAGTATCTAGTCTCATTAGATCATGTGGCTCAACCGGTGGATGTCACGGGACGGTCTTATTAATTTTTATTTTTATTTTTTTGTTTTTATTAGTTTTTAAATCTTTTATAGAGTTTTAGTGGTTATAGTTTTTGTTTTAGTTTCATACCATTGCTTTTGGGTAATTTCTTTAGTGTTATATTTAACTAGACTTCTAATTTTAACGCGTTGCTTTGTCTTTTTGTATTTTTTTATATACCTGCGTTATCCCGCGACAACGTACAAATAATAAATTTTAGTTTAATACAATCTATTGATTTTGAAAACCAAATAGTTATTATTAAAAACCGTTCAAACCGAACCATGCTCATTAGCGCCCAAGTATGCCCCTTCCGCATAATATAATGTGGGTTAAAAATCAAAACTTGTTTCACACTCCAAACAATTCCCTCTTGTTATAAAACTATACTCATTTTGAGTAAACATTGATGACTCCAGGGATAAAGGATTCACAAATGACAATGCATGAAATATTTTCTTCTTCCAAGTTGAAAATAGAGTAAAATGGCTGCTGCTGCTAGATTTCACAATCTTACAGAACACCATTAATTGGTGAGCTATTTGATTGATAAAGATGTTTAGAGCACAAAGAAAGGGGAAGTCTCCCAGTTCAGGGGAGAAGATTGATTTCAACTTCTCAAATTTTCAGGCTCTTCAGGTGATCAATGACAACCCATCAGTCATCTATGTGAAATGTCTGTTTTGCATAGGTTTTCTTGTGTATTTTAACAACCAAATGATGCACTTAATGTGTTTGATAAAATTACTAAAAAAGAACTGAGTGTTTGTGAATCACAGACATTTCAAAAGAGTTAAACCATCAGATTATGCAGCAATCAATCTGAGTGCTGTTTTTTGAGGTTTCATGGTGAATCCTAATGATTTTGCTATCGATCTGAAAGCGTTGCTATGATGTTTTCTTGACTCATATCGGCTTAAAACGTGTATCCCGATGTTACTGTTAATTTTGGATTTTTTTGTCATAGGTACCAAAGGTATGTGAAAAGCTTCTAGTGTCAATAATCTCCATAAAAACAGGAATAACAGTTGCAAGATCGAATAAAGCTTTGGTGCGAAATGGGAACTGTCAGTGGTCGGAAACTCTATCAGAATCCATCTGGATTTCGCAAGACGGTTCTTCAAAAGAGCTTGAAGAACATCTATTCAAATTTGTTGTTTCTATGGTATGAATGCCTTTGATCTAAAAAAATTGAAACTTTATCACTTGATCTCATTCTTCCATTTCATTATTGTGGATTTTCAATCATAGGGGTCTGCTAGATCTGGAATTCTTGGGGAGGCAACTGTCAACATTTCGCATTACTATACTAGTTCAAGTTCAAGATCATCTTCCCTGGTTTCATTACCATTGCAGAAATGCAACTATGGCACAATTTTGCAGGTGATTCATGTGTCACAAATGGAAAATTGCATTGAGAATAGAAAGTTATTGCTGTGAGTAATAAGACAGAACCAAAACAGAAAACTGTAAAAAATCATGCTCTCTTGTGAGTTATAGGGCATGAAATGGATTTACTTTTCTAAATAAAATATTTTTATAGGGCATCAAGAGTTCTTTGACATTGCTTCTTATCAACTTATGGTATCATTTTCAGGTCACAATTCAGTGCCTGACACCAAGAACAAAACTCAGGTACATGTTTCTGACATATTTTGTTGCTTGTGTGTGAACCTTTGGTGTTTCACCTGATGTTGGAACTTTCAATACATATTGAAGGGTTGAAGGATCAAAACACTCAAGATCCAATAAAGAAGCTGGGGATGAAAATTATGATGATGCAGGTAGCAGATCAAATGGATCAGCTGCCTTACTTGATCTCAGTGCTAAATTCCCTTCAAGAAAAGACCTGGCTCCCACTTCACTTTTTGAAAAAATTAAAATCATGGTATGTTTGATATGATCAGGATTCTCTCTGACTTTGGCCTTTTTAGTCAAAAATATAAATCTTAAATTCAAAACTGACATGCTTCTATTGTTCAAGAAAGATTAGATAATAACATGAAAACTTTGTAAGGAATAGTAGAATATATAACATTTTTTATACTAAGTTTCTGAAAGGATCCATATAAGATTTTAATGTGGTTCAATTCTATCATTTCCGTAAATGCAGGAAACGAGTTATGATTCAGCTGAATATTGTTTAGAGAAGGAGAAATTTAATAAAAAGAGCTGTATAAATGGAATCAAGCATAATAATAATTCAGATTGGAGAAACAGTTCTCCTCAAAGCAAAGTTGAAGAAGAAGTTTCTGTTTCAAAATCAAACTCATCTTTCAAATTAAAGATAACTCACCACGAGCAAGAACAAGAGTGTAGCAGAAGCTCTCCACCTGTCCCTCGCTCAACATCTGTGATGAATGTTGTTTCTTCAAAGAACCTTTGGGAAAGAGCTGGAGACACCATTGAAGAGCTTCTTGAACAAGCTGCAGACAACAAAATCAGTGATTTGGAAAACAAGCAGATTTCAAACAGTCAAACTCGCTCAGATCTTGAGAAGGAATACACAACTACCTTATCTGTAAAAGAAGAAAATATAAAAAACTTAGAGTCGAAATTATCAGAAAGAAAAGAAACTGAAAAGGATCAACCAAGAGAAATCCGAAGGTGGAAAATGAAAGTGAGTGAGGTGGAAAAAGAATGCAGTGAGCTAACGAATGAAAACTTGGAGCTCATTTGTAAGCTTAAAGAAGCAAAGAAAGTGATTCAGGTAAGAAGTGAGACTATCGAAGAAAATCATAAGCTTCTAGAAGACTGCAGTTTGAAAGTTCGAGAGCTCGAGAGTCAGAAAGTTGAGCAAGAAGATCAAATTTCTGATTTTGAAAAGGAGAAAGAAGAGCTACAAGAAAAGATGGAAATTTTAATGAGTGAGAGCAATATAAGCTCTAACTGTTTAGATAATTTAAGAGATGATCTAATAGTGCTTAGCAGCAGTCTTGATTCACAAGTTTCTGCTAATAAGTTACTTGAACAGAAAGCCATGAAGCTTGACAAGGCTAATTGTGAAATGGAGCTTTGTTTGTTTGAAACAGAAGAAGAAAACGTCAAACTACTGGAACGTGTGTCTAAATTAGAAAGTCAACTAAGGCAGGTCAAAGATGAGCATGAAATAACCAGACTGGAGTTGGAAAAATCTGAATCTGAAAAATCAGATCTTCAAAATGAAGTAAAAAACCTACAGAATGTTGAGAGATTACTACTAGACACTCAAGAGGAGTGTGAATGTGTGAAATCTGAAAAGCAAAAGTTGCAAGAATCTGCTGAAAATCTCATTGAGGAATGCAATACTCTTCAGAAGTCGTATGAAGATATGACGAAAGGAAACGCAGAATTGTATGATCAATATTCATGTTTAGTGATCGAGCTAACATCCGAGATTGAAAAATTCCAGAAGGAAGTAGAACATCTCAAAGAGGAAATCACTATGCTTGATGAACAAAAGTCAAAGCTGACTTCTGAAAAATCCAATTTGGAATCTTCTCTCAAAGAAGTTCATTCAAGAACTGAAATGACTGAAAACAAGATTCAGAATGTTCATGAAGAATCTGAATTTAAGATTCAAAATCTAAAAACTGAGCTTGCTACCATCAAACAAAATTACAAGAAACTGAAGTCAGATCATGAGAAAAAGTCAAAGTTGTTGACTAGTTACAGGATGAGAGAAGAACAAAAGAGGTCAATGGAGAATAATCTTGAACTTAAGCTGACTGTCACGGAATATGAACGTCAACAACTAATCGAAGAAGCTGCAAATTTAAAAGATGAAGTACTGGATTATAAGCAAAAGCTTAAAAAATTAAAGAACGAAAAATGTAATCTAGAAGCCTCTCTCCATTCAGTTTCTAATAGTTTTGAAGAACTTAAAGCTGAGAAGATGTCTTTCTTCAACAAGATGTCTGAGTTTGAGGATTATAAAATTCAGAGAGATGCATTAGAAGAAAAGGTTTTGAGACTAGAGGGCAATCTAACGGCTAAAAACGCATCACACTCGCATGATGCTGATATGAAAAACGAGATTAGCAGGATCAAGAGTGCAAATTCACAGCACCAGGTGAAAATTCAACAACTTGAAGGAGAAAAGAAAGAATGCTTGAAGAAAATTGAAGATCTACAACTGCTATCAGCAAAATCTAAAACGGTTTGTGTACCTTAGTCTATACTTTTGACTGTACGCTGGTAAGTTCATACTTTTACTGCAAAAATAAGCTTTTTGTTAAATCTTTATTCCTTTCTGTATCAGGGTGTTCATGAGACTCATTCTCAAAATGATACCGATTATGCTGCAAAGATAGAGAAGCTTGAAGCAGAGCTTAACGAAGCTCTCAACGCAAATATCAAATACAGAGTTCAACTTCAAAAGTGAGTCAACTTTTGAATTTTAGGAGTCAAAACCTCAAACGACAATATGAGTTTCCACAATTATAAAATTAATGATCTATGAAAAGTGTATTGCAATGGCAAAAATATTGTGCTAAAAACTAAAAGCATGACTAACATATACAACTATTTTTCATGGTTACAACTTCTAACTGGTCTGCATATGTGCTCAGGCTAACGTCTAAGAGGCGGAATAGTCATCCATTAATTCCAGGAAAATCAAAGGTTGAAGGTGAAGTGGTCACAAAAGAACTGTATGAAAGGACAAGATCGTCTTTAGAGACGGAGCTAAAAGACCTTCGTGACCGTTACCTTGAAATGAGCCTCAAGTATGCTGAAGTAGAGGCCGAAAGAGGAGATCTTGTAATGCAGTTAAAAACAAACAACAGTGCAAGGAAACAGTTTCAATTCCTTGAAAGACAAAGATAAGTTCAAAACATTCTTTCTAAAAAGATTAATAGTTAATATTCCTAGTTATACTTGAAAAAAAAATCATCACACCATGGGCTGACCACACGCCTCGTGAGAACATGTCACTACATAAAGAAAATAAGATGATCTTATTCTAAGATTTGTTCATGTACTTTTGTTCTAGTTTGCTATTCATTTGAGTAACACTATCTTGAAGAGAAGTTGCATATGGGAACTAAATGCTCATGATGTGTATAGTTCATTCATAATTGTAGAATGCAAATTTCACCAAGTGAAGTCTGTTGTTTTTTGGTGCCTATGTGTGAAGATGATGAAATAAATTGGTATTATGTTTATTATTATTTCATCATCTTCTACGATATCATACTATGAATTCTATATTGAATAACCTAGGCTGCACCTACTTGCCTTTACTACTACGATATCTATCTAAACCAAGCTAAAGCTTATCTTGAATTTTCTTGAGTCGAACTCAAGCCTGCATCATGAATACAAATCGAGCTATCAGGTCTAGTTTGAGCTCAGCCTCCTGCATTCCCGGTCTCATAGATTGAGTAACGGTATATCGGGTCCTTAAGATGTGTGAATCAAATATAAAGAACTCAAAGTGGGTATATCAATATATGTCCCAAGTCCTAAAATTTCTGTATCAGGGTAAACATTACGTATTATAACAAAGTTCAGTTTCAATTTCAACAGTATTCAGGAGAATCATGCACCCGGTTGTCAATCCCTTTTAACTAACTAACTATAAACTACCAGTAAATAGCAAAAAGTTGAGGAATAACCCAACAATATAGAAAAACTTAAATTTGAAAAAGATTGAAAGACAATAACTAATAAGATTATGTAAATAAGGGTTCATACATGGAATAATGATCAGACAATTTGTGAACCTTTCTTCCCAAAGATTGCTTCCCAAACCATAGGCAAGAATGGACCTTTCTTCTCCATGAATTCCCTAACACCTTTCTCATCAAATCCAAACCCTTTATCTTTCAACTTACCAATCACAATTTGAGCAGACTCCAGACCCCTTTCCCTACAAAACGCGTTAACCAAACCTGTAAACGCTGCCAAATTCGGCGAATGCCCAGCTTCCACCATCTCCAAACACCATTCAAAACCATCATCTAATCTGTTCCCTTTAACTAAACCCTGAACAAGAACCCCGTAACTAAACGCATTTGGCACAATCCCATTACTCTGCATCTTCCTAAAGATTCTTATCGCCTCATCAGGCTTGTGAGCCTTGCAAAACCCTTCCACTACTGCTGTATATATCACTACTTCAGGAATAGACCCTCTCTCACGCATTACACCAAACAGCTTCAATGCATCTTGAACCAACCCATCATTACACAAACCATGCAGCATTGCTACCGCATTCGGGATCAAACCAGTTTCCTTCATCTTTTTAAAAATCTCATCCGCATCTTCCGGTGGCGGAGGTGGCCGTGGCGGCTCCTCCGCCCCCACCGCCTCTCCCGCAGCCCTGCTACTATTCAAATTTTCAGAATTAGGATTATTTTTTTCTTCATCGAATCCGAGCTTAAACCTATCGAGGAATCCATCAACATCCTGCACCTTGCTATCATTAACTCGCCGGCTAGGGTTTACAGGGGTAAATTGGGGATTTTTTTCATCATCATCATTATCATCATCAAATGGGACATAAGAGCTATTACCTTCCGATTTTCGGTTATCCGATCTGTTACTAGGTCTATACTTACTATCATTATCATAATTAGGTTTCCGATTTCTGTCAAAATCTCTTCTTCCTCCTTCTCTGTGTCCCCGGCCTCTATACTCGCCGCCGACGCGTTCGTCGTTATCGTCGATGAATCCAGAAAGTCGGGAAGAAGATGGGGGGCGATTTGGCGTGGTGAATCCGTCGCTGGGGCGGCGGCGTGGTGGTGGTCGGCCGCCGTCGTCGGACCTGTTGTTGTATGATGAGGAGGAAAACAATCTCGATATCCATGGCGAATCTACGTGATGATGAGTAGTTTGATAGAGAGATTGATGGAGACGAAAAGTATCCGAAATGTTGAAGGAAATTAGGGTTGAAATCCTAAACCCTTTCGTCATCGTCTTCATTTTGCAGTTTCTGTAAACCCTGCCCCTTCTCAAAGTGTTTTAACGAAAAAAGAGAGAGTGAAAAAAGAAATACAAAAAATAATTTTTAGTTTTGTTATGAATTTTAAATAAAAGAAGAATGAAAAGAAAAATAATTTATGTATAACAGAATTGTCCAGGTACTCTATACAAGGTGATCTAATGGTAAAAGGTCATCGTTAGCTGGTCCAACCCCCGAAGGCCTGCTAGTGATAAAACTCGATCGCTCTCAGGAACGAACCAAAGATAACAGGATCCTGGTCTTTCTTCATAGAGCCCCATACTTCATAACAATATTGTTGTGTGTAAGGATAAAACATGGGTCACTGACACCAGATGATCACCTCTTAACCGCTCCAACAACATGTCATTGGCATTTCTATACTACTATATTAACAAAGTTTGGAATCCCAAACCAGATTTTCTTGATATAAACAACTTTTCGGAAAATATGTGCTTCTCCTTTCAAAATACTATTTGTTTTTTTTTTTCCTTTTCTTTCCGCTCATAGCATCTCTAGCTTTTTGGTGTTAACTAAGTTCAAATTTGAGTCGCTGTAACGCGCGACTATATAAACCCTATTACATATATGATATATCTACAAGTTAAATTCATAAGGTTTGAGATTTTATTTTATTTTATTTTTTTTTTGGTGGAAAACGATTTATATTATTAACAACCAAAATAAACGATTTATATTCACTATTTATGTTAATTTATGTTAAGATATAGAATTTGTTTTTGAGTGAGAGGTGTCGGTTTTTCTTAAGTTATTATTTATGTATTGCGGTATCGCTATTGCAACATGCACGATAAAACTTTAATTGCACTGAAGATTGTACTACTTAAAACTTGATGTTGTTTATTGTGAAATGTGTCCTAAACCTCTAGACTTGTATGTTGTCTTCATGCTTGTATGCTATAAAAGTTTGCTGAGAACTATGTTTTTTTTCCTTTAATACATTATCTGCTAATCGCACCATCGTGGTTATTTACTAACTCAAGCAAAAGTTTTGGTTTATAAATTCTATTAAACATAAATTGTAACGATTGTCTGCTTGAATTTTTTTGGTTTTGATCTTAAATAAAATATTGAAATAGAAATAAGACACTTTAAGAAAAATGTTATCGTTAAAAATTAGTGTGTGTGTGTGTTTTATGCATATTTATGATTAATTTTTATCACATTTCATAAATGAAAAAAAAAAAAACAGCCCGGTATACCTAGAGTGTCTTTACGGTTAGCCCATCAAGCCCATCTTTGGCTGGTGTGGACCGGTTTGTTGGAATGAGAGACATCAGACAAGGGCCTTAGAAGAAAGGTAGGACGGAATACGGATTAGGGGCCTTAGAAGAAAGGTAGGACGGAATACGGATTAGGATATGAATATATATTTTATAGCATGCGGTATACATGCATTTTAACAGCGTGGTGGATCTTCACGTCTTCATCAGGACGCAATCCGCCATCCCCCTCCATGTTATGCTCCCATGTAATGAATTGGCATGCAAAGTTTAACGGGGTGAAGGAGGAGAGAGATTGAACTTCGTCCAATCAAGTAATTAGTACAATTTTTATTTAATTATTTTTTTAAACTAATAAAAAATACCTCAACACCACATAACACAACCACACCACAATGCCCCATCTATGTAATAACTTTGTGTGGTATAGTTAACGTCTACGTGGTATTCACACCACACCACATAACATGGAATATACATAATGCCTTTATTTGTGAATCTTGTTGGAGGGTTTGTAAAGGGTTGAAGGTGGATTGGGTTGGTTTAAATAGGAGGAGGGGAGAGAGGGGTGGAGACCGATTGGAGGGTGGGTGTGGTGGATGATGACGGTGCTAGGGAAGGGTAGGTAGGCTTGTAATGATGGAGTAGGGGTTGAGCGTGTGTGTGTGAGGTGGGGGGGGGGGGGGGTAGATATTGGGGATTTCCAAAAGTTAGACAAAGTTCAAATGGGAGTTTGGGAGGGAAACCATAAACGGGCCGGGGGGGGGGGGGAGGGGATCGGGTGGTTGGTTGGGCAGGTTTTACAAGTCAGCTCGGGTCGTGGGTTGGGTTATGTATACGGGTCGGGTTGAGTATCTAATGCAAGGCGGGTGCCGGGTTGAAATTAAATAAAAGTAAACAACTAAATCAAGTTGGCACTTAGCCGGATAGACTCGTGATTGTGGAAAGTGTCATAGAGTGTATACGAGCAAGTAAAAATCATGACTATTGTAAAACTCACACAAAATCATGAATTGAAATGTTTTCATAAATCAAAAAATATGTCAAATCATGTACGTTTTCTCTGAAATCTTTATTATCACCGGGTATTATTTCGGGGTGACACTAGAGTTGGTGGAACATGAACCGATAATTGGTCGTGAATGTGTGAAATGGACGTGGTATGCATATGATAACCTAATGTACATGAAATTAACTATAAATAAAATGTGTTGTGACTAAATGAAATAGTCAAAGTAAAGCGTTGACCTAAGAATTTGATTGTTGTTACAATAAGGTATCTAAGTAATATATACCCTCCTTTTGTCTATATCAAATTTGATCAATAGTCCCGTCTTATACTTGTTAAAGAGCATCATCAAAGCTCTACATTGCTTCGCAACCCTTGGGGTTTCAGAGATGTGTCATACTAGAGGAAACAATCTTGGATAAAGTCCCCAACTTAAATACAACATTAAGTTTCATCCCTCAATAAAGGTGGGATGAGTTATCACACTTTCCTTAGACTTTTCTCTCATATTTTTGTAGCTTTCACATTTGTGAACCTCAATTTTGAGCATCGACATGTCATTCACTCTAGCTCCGTTTTGGACAAGGTTTGGTGCGCTGGAAAGGCCTCGCAATGTACTAAACAAACCCAGAGAATTCCAACTCATTAACCGCAGTCACATGTAGTTATTTATGTCCAAAGTTTGTGAAAAACTCATTTTTACACTTAGTGAAAAAAACCTCGTTTTTCTCTATTTTCTTTCAAAGTTCCAACGACTTGTTGACCAAAAATCGTAACCGCTTAGGAAAAATAACCAACTTTGCACCTCTAATTGCTCCTCCTAGTAGTTTGACAAGATTGATTAGAAATCTCTTCTACATTTAAAATTATTTAATAGAGAAAATTGTTTGAATGAAACCGATTTAAAATTGATTTAATCCGTCAATATAAAATAGTTATGAGTATCTATTCATTGAAACCATTTCAACATATACCAATTTGACTATTTATATATTAACCTAATTTGAACCAGTTTGAAAATCAGTCTGGTTTGAATCTAAAATTCGGTTTCGAGACCTCTACCGTGTTGGTAATTATAAATAGCAAATATGTTAATTGTTACTGAAGAGTTTAGATAATGATGTTGTTCTCATAGATAAATAATCAAATCCGTTTTAAGATGTTACGAGAGCGTAATCATTATATGCAAACATGAGTTTCTCTTGTTTAAGTTTTTATAAATTATTTTTCTTATCTCACAATAATGTGTTCTACTATTTTATAAAAATCTCTACTATTTTATAAAAATCTTTGTCATTATTAGGATATATGATTCAATTATGTTTTTTGTTTTACATTTATACTTGTCATACTAATATAAATAAATCATCTATGAAATTTTTATCATTCTATACAGAAACATACACACACCCATATATATAATTTATTATTTCCACTAAATGAGTTGTTAGGATTAAATAATTCATTCATCTATAAATTAAACAAAATCTACCATAAAGTAGACAAAAGATAACGTTAGGTAATTGTTTAATTGACAATTATTTATAATTAAAGAAAAACTGTTGATAATATCATATTTTATTAGAGTTAAAATACCCGGTTTTCTAAGAAAACGACCACATGTTAAAAAAATAGTTGAGATCAACATGTATTTATATTGTGAAAATTAAACTTTAATAATCCTAACTTTCATATCCAATGGAAGAATATTCTTGTGGAATATTGGATTTTAATAATCTTTATTGTCTATTTGCTCATATTAATTATTATTTCATTTTTTTCTATAATAAACCAGCTTTTAATTATCGGCGTTAAAATTCAACTAACCCAGTTAAAAAAATTCACTTTTTGATAATTCAACATCATGGTTGTGTCTTATGTGATATGTTTTTATGAGTGTGAATAAAAGTTTTCAAAAGAAAAACAACAATCCAAACACTAAATTAAGCTACAACCGGATTTTTTTTTTCTTCCATAACATCAAAACATACAAAAAAAAAAAAAAAAACATGTGTTTAAGCTCAGTCATAAAAACATGACACATAAAACGACACTGCAATGGCCTGAATCAAAAATTAATTTTTTTAACGGAGTTAGTTTCACTTTAACAATGGTCTGTTTATTTCCAACATGATTATAAACTGGTTTATTGTAAGGGAAAAAATGAAATACGGACTAATATCGGCCAATAGGCAATTACTGAGATTATTAAAATTTAATATTCCTATTTTTGGCACCGGTCTTAACTATCTAACTATTTTCTACCAACAAACCCCCATTAAAAATATTTAACAGAATTAGTTTCCCTTTTAAAGTTTGTGGGTTTCTTGCTTAGACCAGAGGTAGACGATGAAGAGGAACTCATTACAATTCTTAATTTTGTGTGTGGATCGAAGCATGTGGTGAATTAAGGATGGAATTGAATTAGATAAAGTTTCAGTTCACCAGTTGCTTTGATTCACAGGCAAAACTGAGTACTAAAAAGTTTTTATGAGTTCCTCTTCATCGTCTACCTCTGGTTCAAACAAGAAACCGACAAACTTTTAACTGGAAACTAACTCCGTTAAAGATTTTTAACGGGAAAATGTTGGTAGAAAATATTTAAATAGTTGGGAGTAGTGGTAAAAATATTCTCAGTTGAGATCATTAGCGGCCATAGGAAAAAATTAAGATTATTAAAATCCAATTTTCCTTTATAATAAACTCCCGTTCATTTACTCTATAACAAAGTTAAATGTATAGGAATAGTCCTCTAAAGCTAATTATTCCACATGACATGTTTAGATAGTTGTCATGTGGCGTGGCAAAGCCACACGTATTTTAATAAAACAATCTTTTTTTATCTAAACGCAATACATTTAGTACAATGAGCTGAAGGTGTAATGGGTGCAACCGTAAAATATAACTTTTATGTCTTAGGCTCGATACCTTGAACGTTTGGCTTCTAATTTTAACGTCGTCACGCCATACGTTTGTATTTTCAGTTTTCTTACGTCGCGTTCCAACAATACAACTAACTGTTTTATGAACACACGTTATCCATGCCGTAACTCACATATAACAAATAAAGCTAGTTACATATAAAACAAACAAAAGACACATTTTCTCTACTTTAAAAGCCGACCTATGACTTATTCATAAAAGATGCAACAAAGAAAATGAAACATCGGTTTCAATACATAAATATATTAGGTCTTAGTCATAAAGCCTAAATGTGTTAAAATGTTACTTGAATTTTATGATGTTATCCATTGTAACATAGTGGTGAGTGGGTAGCCACCATGTTAAAAATGGCACATGGATTGCACCAAGAAAAGCAAATACATACTTATTTTGAAGTTGACAAATCATCAAATTTAAAGGTTCACGCCTTTTTTTTGTCCTTTTTTTTTTCTTTAGAACATATGTTAGGTAGAACTCGATATTTTAGTTAGGTTCTCCTTCTAAAAACATAAAATTTGCCGACAATTTATTAATGCCCCTACTGGCTACCGGGTTGATTCGGGTTATTTAATTTTACTGATTTTACAGTAATTTTAATTATAATATATTACAGAAAAAATAAAAAGATCCTGTTGCTATAAACGACAGCAAAACATGTCCAAAAGACCAAAACAACTATGACGGCTGAACAGCAACAATATATATATTTAATTGACATCAAAACTAACCCAAAAAAGTTGGTAAAATGTCACCTTCTCTATGTTTTACTGTAATTTATGGCTAAATGATTATTAAATTTTAAACCCTATGAACCAATGACTTCATATTCAAAAATATTGCATCACTTTCTTCAAATTAATACCAATAAACCAATATAACATAATGTGAAATATGTGAAATGACCCATTTAATATGATGAGCTCATCCAATTTAAAGGTTATTAAATATTTACAAACCAACCATAATAATATCATTAAGAGCAATTCATAGACATATTCGAAACAAAACCTTAAAACAAAAGATACGTAATTTAAATTTAATAATTTAAAAAGTTTAACAAATTTTTAAACGTGTTTAATTATGTCATAAATAAATTAGACGAGATTAAACTTGTTTAGACACATTTTTAATTATGTCATTAACGTATCGACCCGTTTATAACACGAAACATGTTTAAATCAAACCCAGACGTGGACTGTTAATACTTAATCCCAGCCTCTCAAATCGTACCGATAACCATACTATAAGTATAATATTATAGAGTATGTTTATTTTATATAATCATCGTTCATTTTGGGTTTTGAACTGGAAACAAGTCCACTAATCAAAATTTAATTAAAAATTAAACTTTAACAAAAACACGAACACTCCGACAAAATATCCGTCCAGTATAACTAAGAGTTGGAACTTGGGAAATAATATATATTTTGTTAACTATTGAAAAAGTTATTATTTAATGATTTTAAAGCTAAATACAAACCGACATTTATATACTAGTTCAAGTTGTCTTTTAGGGGCAAATAGAAAGAAATGACAATTGACAACGTTTTGATTACGACTTCAATTTAGCTTCTCTTTCTCTAATATTTATTTAAAAATTTGTAGAACTAAAAAATGTTAATCCTTTTTTTTTTGTAAATTTATCTAACATGAAATTAATAGAAAGACTATAAATTATAAATACACGTAAGCATAAAAGAATGAGCCAATCATAAGTAAAGAACCATATAGATACTTATACATAGCGTCAAGAGAAAATTTGTCTTGTATTAAATAATCTTTTGATTACGATTTATATTATATTATATTATAATATTTATAAAATACACGAAATTTGGTCAAAATTGAACTACTATTCAACATTTATTGTATAATTTAGGGGTATTATATGAATCTATTATGATCTCGGGGCATTTTGGATATTTGCTGTGTAAACCAAAATTGGGTGCCCACATTCATATAAGTCTCGTGGAACATCAAATGCATGCATTATTTCTCCTTTTTCTTACCAAAAAGTTAAAATTTGTTGTTTGAAGTCTCAATCGGTCCTCCGTTTGTTTTGACATTTGTTTCGTGTATATTTGTCTTGAGTGTGATTACATAAATGGTCCTCGATAGAGTAGAATAACAAAATTAGATACTAACTTTTCAATTTTGTAACAAGTTTAGTCTTAAGGTATAAGGCTAACCTTTATTAAGTTCCGATTAGAAGACTAAAATATCATTTCAGTTAAAAAAATAAAACACAAACTTTTCTTCTAACTTTTACAAGGACTATTTATGTAGTTAACTTAAATGAATAAAAAATTATACCCACCCGTTTCCGTATTCTTCGAGTGACCTAGATAAACTAGATGATCATTGCTTCACCAACACACAACAAGAACGCAGACAACCGCTCACCACCATTGTCCAATGACTTCATCGACATTATTAAATCCAACCTTCAAATCCTCCGGAACCTTCTTCTCAATGGTGTATCGCGACTCCACCTTCTTATGAATGTTGTCACTACATGCAGGGCGAATCTTGATACTGACGGACCAATCTTACTAAGGTCCTGGGTGGCCCCAACCTCTGGCCTAGTAGTGTTAAGTTTTACCCCGTTCGGCCTGAAATGACTTGTTATGCCTATAAATAAATAGAAGGGGACAAATAATAGACCATTAGCTAATAGAAGTATCGGTTAGGGGGGGGGGGGGGGGCATCATAGAAGTAGAAGAGTGGTGGTGGGTGAGAGGGTGGTGTTTAATGGGTTTTTTATAAAAAAAAATTAGGGCATGAGGTATACATGTATGGTTTTGTCACGCAGGGAGTGACTAAAATCACCTGTGTGCTGTTAGTAGCAGAGGTATGATGGTGTAGTTGTGTTGGGTTATTTTTTATTAGTTTAAATAAAAAAATTGTGTGTCATTATTTGAATGGAGCAAGTCACACCACTCACAAAAACCACAACGTGGAGAATACCACGCACAAACCACTCGACCTCTTCACGGGGGTGGTGTATGGCACCGTTATTCTGGCGTGAAAAACCACAATATGACTTGAAAGTGAGAGTATGCCATATGGCCTTATAAAGAGAGGCGTATGATGGTCAATTCACAATAACGCACAAAAACCACACAACCTCTTCACGGAGGAGAGAGGTGGTGTATGGCGCCGTTATTCTAACATGAAAGATCACACGAAGTGAATACGAGAGTATGCCGTATGGCCTTATAAAGAGAGGCATATAAAAGTCAATTCACAACCATTGTATAAAAACAAAATTAACTAACATTCGTTAAAAGAACGAAACTTATTACGATTCGACAAACCTTTAGACCTTAGATTTAATTCTTTACTCCTAGGGACGAAAAATAAAATTGATGCAAAAGTCAGGGACGAGTCCGTAATTTACCTTTTTAAAAAAGAAAATAAAATATATAACCTTTTTATAAAAACTTAAGAAACACCACGTACATAACTTTTTAACGATTAAAGGCATTCAACGAGTGCGGGAGAAAAAGGCAACAAATACAAACTAAACATTTGACACTCTATTTCCGAGCACCTCCTTTACGTTCACTCCATATAAAGTCAACTTCACTATATTCCGAGTAAAGAAGAATCTAACAAAACTCCTAGTAAATCTCCCTCCCTCTCTCTCTCGCTCTACTTTTTCTTCTGGTACGCTTTCTCTCTCTAAAACTATACGTGTACAGTTTATACACCTTTCTGTTTTTGTGATTTTTTCTCGTTTACGATTGATTTTATCGGTGATTCTATCGTTCTGTTGATAGCGCATAGAGTCATAGCTCTCTAATGTTGTTCGTAAATCTGGAGGTAAATCTTCGTAGATATTTGATATTTTATGGTGAGAGAATAGAGATTGAATATATGGAGCTGTGGTCAACAATTTATGGTTGATTTGTTGACTTTTTGATGAAAGTAGTTACGAAAAGTTAGGCAATGTTTCATTTCGTGGATTCGAGGCTCCAAATTTGTATTTGGAATTGGTTTTGTTTGAAGATGAATTAGAATTTGAATTTGAATTTGCGTCATGATGAGCTTCGTGAATCATGATTATGAGAGTGCAGATTTGTGTGTATTTTTGCAATTGAAGTATTTGATTTAGGGTTTTGTAATTGCTTTCAAGCCATTTCCATCACCAGCTTTTCATTTGCAGAAAACACATGTATGCACAAACAGCAGCTTTGTAGTTTGTTACTTTGTATGTAGGTAGAATCATCTAATCATCTTCTTCATTCTCACACACAAAAACGCACATGGAATGATGGAAAACGAAGTGCCCTAGCACCTGTAAGTTAATTTGAACAGAATTTTCAGCTACAGGTTGTACTGTATGCTCATAAAGCTGTACTCTGTTATCCGGATTTCATTTTCTTCAACAATCTTCCGTGGTTAAAGAGAAATGATCAATCTAACAGTTGAAGATCTTAAACCATCTTTGGCTCTATAGATTTTACAGTTATTATGCATTTTTTGCTGTTTAACATCATTGCCATTATGTAATTGATTTTCTTTTCCACTTGGTAAGTTTTTAATAGTTGTTTTGTGTCATCTGTTTTAATAAATAGGTCACAGGAGTTACCTTCTGGTGTGCATACCAGTTTTATAGGTAGTGAATAATCTTTAGACATTATGCATGTCTGGCCCTGTGGCCATAGCGGATAATGTTGAACGAACACTATCTTTGTCAAACAGAACAAGAACTCTCGATTCAGTATCATTTCACAACAATGACAACAATAATTCTGTAACAAATGGAGAATCATCTCGTTCTTCATTTGAAACAGTCACTAGATTTGGAGAGCTCAAGCTCCAAAACGGGGAATTTTACTCTGGTTTTCTGCTCGGAAATGTACCCGAGGGTTCAGGAATGTATCTTTGGTCAAATGGGTGCAAGTACGAAGGAGAATGGAGACGGGGAATTTGGCACGGTTATGGAAAACTTCATTGGCCATCAGGTGCTAAGTATGAGGGGGATTTTTCAGGTGGGTACATGCAGGGAACGGGTACATACATTCGAGCGGATAAACTAGTTTATAAAGGTCGTTGGCGGCTGAACCGCAAACATGGATTGGGTTATCAAACTTTTCCTAACGGAGATGTGTTTGAAGGGTCATGGATTCAGGGTTCACCGGATGGACCGGGTAAGTATTCATGGGCTAATGGAAATGAGTATTCGGGGAATATGAAAGCAGGAAAAATGTCGGGTAAAGGTGTTTTTACCTGGACTAATGGTGATTCTTATGAAGGTAGTTGGTCCAATGGGGTTATGCATGGTTTTGGAGCTTATACATGGAGTGATGGTGGTCGTTATGTCGGGACATGGACATCAGGGTTAAAAGATGGAAAAGGGGCCTTTTATCCAAATGGGTGTAGACTACCAGCTAGACAAGAACTATACCTTCAAACTTTGAGAAAACGAGGTTTGTTGTCTGACTTACAAAAATTCAAGCAAGTTTCACGTATTCAGCATGCTTCTTCGATCGATATGGGACTCTTTAAAATAGGTGGCAGTCGATCATCTCATAGTAATTCATCTGAAAAGCTTTCAAAAGATAACCTTTTGAATTTGGAAGGATCTCGTAACAATAATGTTTCTCTAGAAAGGAGATGGAGTCTAGAGGTTGCTATTGAGAAAGTTATGGGGCATGATTTGGCTTCTTTAATGCCTGATTCTGGTGAGGAGGATGATACTAAGACTCCAATTCTTGAAAGAGAATATATGCAGGGGATCTTAATCAGTGAGCTTGTGGTTGACAGCAGTCTTTCATCAGGTTCTAAAAGAGAGGTGAGAAGACAGAAAAAAATAGTGAAAGAGATTAAGAGGCCTGGTGAAGCCATTATTAAGGGTCACAGGAGTTATGATTTAATGCTCAGTTTACAACTTGGGATCAGGTACATTTTAGCTAAGATATTTTATGGTATTCAACACCTGTTATATTCAACTGATGAACATTGAACTTTTAAAAACATGATTAGGTATACTGTTGGGAAAATAACACCAGTTCAAAAGCGAGAAGTACGGACAGCAGATTTTGGCCCCAGAGCTAGTTTCTGGATGCAATTTCCTAAAGAAGGTTCTCAACTGACACCTACTCATCAGTCAGATGATTTTAAGTGGAAGGATTACTGCCCGATGGTTTTCAGGTTGGTTGTTCAGTATTATTATATAATATTGTAAGGTTTAGAAAAACATCTAGCTGCGTTTGTTTCTCTATCATGCAGAAATCGTTTGCCTGTTCAGAAACTACTTTTCAAATATATATATACTATATTAGCTTCTGAATTGATTTTTCTTTTCAGGAACTTGAGAGAGATGTTTAAGATTGATGCTGCTGACTACATGATGTCTATTTGTGGTAATGATGCTCTTAGAGAACTTTCTTCTCCTGGGAAAAGTGGCAGCGTCTTTTTCCTGTCTCAAGATGATCGTTTCATGATTAAGACTCTGAGGAAATCTGAAGTACAGGTATCCACATTATATGAGCATTTGATTCAAGTTATATGAACAATGTGTTTAGGATTCAACTGACTTGTGTTAAGATTTAGGTCCTTCTGCGGATGCTTCCGGACTATCACTGTCATGTGCAGAAATATGAAAACACACTGATAACTAAGTTTTTTGGTCTCCACAGGATAAAACCATCAAGTGGTCAAAAGGTAACATTATGTTCTAGTTTCATCCGTGAGGAACCTTTTTGTATTGATTATTTGTCCTGACGTTCCTAAATAGTTTATATGATTATTTCAGTTCCGCTTTGTAGTGATGGGGAATATGTTCTGCACAGAAGTAAGGATTCATAGAAGATATGATTTAAAAGGTTCCTCCCTTGGGCGGTCTGCTGACAAGGTTGAAATAGATGAAAACACAATACTCAAAGATCTTGATTTAAACTACTGTTTTTATCTAGAACCTTCTTGGCGGTCTGCTCTGTTAAAGTAAGTATGCAATTTTTTCTATAACCAATTTATAGTTTGATAATGTCTAGGCATTCCTATCTATTTGCATTTTCATATTCATGTTACTTTATATTTGTATTGGCCATGACTGTTTCTTTAAATATCAAAGAATTCGGATTTTTAATACTGTATTACATTTTCAACATAGACCACATGACCATTTTTTTTAACAGCTAAACCACCGGACCTGCATTTAGCAGGATTTGAACACAAAACCTTTTGGTTAGGGAATCACCACTTTACCACCAAGCTATTTTTTATGTAGATAAGATTTATTTTAAGTATCTTAATCATAAATTCATAATTAGGAGTTCCGATTAGAATAGGTTTCCTATGCAGATATTCTTATTGTACACCTATAAATAGTTCACCAATAATACACAATACCTTAGAGGGTTTCATTATTCTATATGATATCACAACTTTAAGGTTCTATACAATATATTCTGCACAGATGTAAGAATTTCTTTATATATGCAGGCAAATTGAAATTGATAGTAACTTTCTAGAAGCTCAGAATATCATGGATTACAGTCTTTTGCTTGGTGTTCACTATCGAGCCCCTCAGCACCTGAAATCTTTGATGTCTTACAATCAAAGTGTAAAAGCAGATGGACTGGGAATAGTTGCAGAAGAAGGTGCTGTATCTTTCAATTTTGACATTTCAGATTTAAATCAAGATCTTTGAGTATTGACATTTCAGATTTCTGCACTTTGAAGCATAAAAAATATTCAATAGCCAAAAAAAACATAACTTTTTCCTGGCTCAATTGCAGAATCTATGGAGGATGAGATATCACCCCAGGGTCTTGTTTTGGTGCCACATGGATCTGAAGATAGTAGTGTTGTTGTGGGCTCACACGTACGAGGAAGCCGTCTACGATCATCAGCTACTGGTAATGTGGAAGTGGATCTCCTCCTCCCAGGCACTGCAAGGTATCATAAATTAGTAGAATTGACAGTTTGAATCCATTTATCTATTAATGATAAAAATTGGGTTATGTTTTATCTCTAGTTGGCCAAATAGTCAAGCTAAAAGAATTAACTAAAATGAAAATGGGTCAAATGGGTTGATCTCTTTACTAATGCCGTTTCATTATTTTTTATCAAAATTTTCATGGCAGGTTGCAAATACAGCTAGGAGTGAACATGCCAGCAAGAGCAGAGCTGCTTCCAGGTGAAGAAGAAAAACAAATGTTTCATGAGGTATATGATGTCGTGTTATACCTCGGTATCATCGACATATTACAAGAATACAACATAACAAAGAAGATTGAACATAAATATAAATCATTTCAATTTGACTCTCTTTCCATATCGGCTGTGGACCCCACATGTTACTCGCGACGCTTTCTCCAGTTTATACAGAAAGTATTCCCTCAAAATGGTGCACCAAACTAAAGCCGTTCTAATTGAGCCACTTGTACGAGGTTTGCACACGATTTTACCTTTCTCGGTGTCCAACAAACCTATCGCGATATCAAAGATCGGATGGCTAGCGAACCAAATGCATCGAAAGATACAGAAAGTGAATACTGTGAATTTTGTTACATGTCCTGTTTGACATTCAGTTCTTAAACCTTTTTATTGCATACGGATTGTTATTTTTCCTTTAAAGCTGATTTTATTTATTTTAGTAGGTATTAATATTTTAAAAAGAATAAGGTGCTAACTTTTTATAGATCGAAAAAATGAGACACGACATATAAGTAATTAGATTTTGGGTTATCGTACCTAAATGGTTTGATAAAGAGGTCATGCTTGAGATGACATGTCTAATAAATATGTCATGTTCGAGCTAACCCGTTTAATCAAACCTGTCAATCGTTTTTGTTATATAAGTTTACAAACATGTTTATTACCCATTTACGTGTTTACGATCCATTTATAATCCATCATCTAGTTGACTGGTGTAGACGGGTTAAACCGCTCGTGTTTGCTTTGTATGATATTAAGTTGTTAGAATGGGTCGTGCTTGCTTTGTCGTATTTGACATAAAAGTAATAGGAAACTTACTAAGCCACAAACTCGACGCGATTGGGCCCTAATAAAACAAAGGGAAATCAAACCAGAATGGTGGCCTGGTGGTGGTGGGTGACCCACCTGGAAATAAACTTCAAACGGGCCACTTTCAGTCAACGGAAATTAAAATAGGAGGGCTCTACATGGCATTTTATCATCACATGATCACATCATAACTCTCTTTCCGTCTGAACTTGTAGGGCTTGCCCCTATCTGGCTATCATAATCACAACTTGTTAATACCTTGTTAATACGTTCGATATTTTATTTATTCTACTATATATACATTTTACAATTTAAATTGTAACTTTTTGTTACATGTGTACTACCAAGCAAAGCATATTTTATAACTTAGGGCGTAAGTTTTATTCATAATATACCATTTCTTGTTACATTTTTTCAATAACAAAGAATAACTTTATTATATAATTTTGGCAAATTAAATTTAAATAATCTCAAATTTTATCAATTAACCGACATTAATCCCAAGTAGGGGCGGAACTAGAAACACATAAATTTTTTTTAGGGGTAGCACACGGTGATAAAATCTAAAAAATTCAAAAAAATCCCAATTTTTTCCACTGCGCGTACAAGTTTAAGGGGTGACACGTGTCACCTCTTGAACCCCCCTAGGTCCGCCCATTCTCAAGTAACGAAGTATTTACTACCGAACCCAACTTTTAAAATATTTTCCTATAACGATCCATGACTAACAGAAATTTAACAATGTTTACATTAAAGGGTTACCAAGTTGTTCTTAGTGTCTTATTTTAGGAGGGATCATCATAAGAGGGGATCGTCAGATCGTCAGTTCAGAACTCGACATTTATGTTAAAGGGTTACCAAATTGTAAGAGTTTCGGCTTACACGGGTTTTCAATTGACCTAAAACGTCAAATAACGATCTAAAACGTCAAATAACCGAGTATAGTTAAAATTACGAAAAGAGAAAAAAAACGTAAGAAAAAAAAGGACCCCCTGAATACGCGATCTCACTTCCAGTCTCCAGTCCCCAGAGAGGAACATCTCATCCCTCGATTTCCTCAGGTACCGCTGTTTTCTCTCTCTACATTCTCTCTCTAGTCTCTACATTCAAACGCAATTCTGCTCTCAATTTCTTCCCCAAATTTGATGCAGTCTATACTCAGTTTCTTAATCAATAATCACACTTTGTGCATACACTGCTGCGAGATTTGCTTGCTCCGAATACATACGTACAGAAAACTAACTTCCGATTCAGCGAAATGAGTTCGTCATCGGCTCAGTACGCGCTGTCATTTAAGATCTTATTGATCGGAGATTCTGGCGTCGGCAAAAGCAGTCTTCTCGTCAGTTTCATTTCCAATTCCGTCGACGATCTAGCTCCTACTATTGGTAATTTTAACTCGCTTCTACTAAATTCATTGATTGATTGGATTTCAGATGTTTTAGTTTGTCGTGAATTTTATCTGCGATTGCTTCGTCCGTTGAATTGATACAGTTTGGATATGTTTAATCAGACTTGTGTTCAAGTATATACGGATTTTAGCGTTTTCATAGGTTTAATTTTGCTTTGATTTGTGTATCTACCAGAAATGTAGCTTTATAAACCCTTTCAAAATGAAAAACAGGACAGTTTTGTAATTCTGCATTGATTTGTGCATCTACCAGAAATTTAGCTTCATAAACCCTTTTAGAATGAGGATCAGAATATTTTTGTGTCAGACTTGATATTTGCTTAAGCAAAATTGATATGGATTTCGTGTTAATTTGTAAAATATTGATTAACTTAAAAGTATTTTCCCCTAGGGATTAAGCATTCCCCTGATCTTCTCTGCTGAAAGTTGTATCAGCTGTTAGGTTCACAATGGGGATTGATGGGAGCATAATTTAGGATATTGTTTGTGGTATAAAGTGCATTTGAAGCGTTTAGGTCATGGAAGCTAGGGTGCGGGGCGAGAGGTTCATGAAGGCGAAATGTTGTTCTATGTACAACCAAAAGTTGCATCTCTATCGTCTCTTCTACATATCAGCTTTCTATCTCTTTAACTGTTCTAATATAACAGCCTCTTATATATCCTAATTTAACCTAATTTGGACTCAAATGTGCATGAATCCCCGCCTTAAGGCTTTGAGGAGTTTTCCGGATCGCCTCGCTTTAAAACCAAGAGTTGACCATCATTAGACATTAATGACATGTTATGTTTGTGTGTTCATCGCCAGTACTTCAATATTATTGAGTGTGTAAAGAACTGACACACCTATCTTGAGCTAATTCTTTCTTCTTTTCATATATTAATATGTCCTACTCATGAACCGTTTTATCTTCTATTAATTTACACTTCATTTGTTGAGCAGGTGTTGACTTCAAAATCAAACAATTAACAGTTGCTGGAACAAGATTAAAACTTACGATTTGGGACACAGGTATGCATTAGCAATAATAATAACACTCAACATTGTTCTAAAAAGTTGGATTTTTTTTCACAAATAGGATATTTGAGCTCAAAACTTTCAAAAATAGAACCCCTATTTTATTTTTTCCAGAAGTAGCAATTTCGTGGTTGCCAACCACGAAATTAGGCTCGGGTACTAGGTTAGGGAGGCTCAATGGACAGAATTTGTTGTGGTGGGCCCAAACCGTGGTTCCCAACCACGAAAATCTCAAAAAAAAAAAAAAACCACGACACAGTGTTTTCATATTTTAACAAAAAAACCACGAAAAAAATATATAATTATTATACCATTCTTCCTGAAAAAAAAAATCCTATTTTAACCTTACCACCGGTGACCGGTCCACCACCATACGTCACCATCGATAGCAGCCTCGTCCCCCATCTGTATGGTTCTCAAACCCAGCCACCCCCACTTGTCTCCCAGGAACTATTTAGCTGCCATCACCGACTGTATCCCTCCGGCAAAATTTAGTTGTTACACCACCACCACGTGTCTCCGGCGTCTCCCATCTCCGTTGCCCCATCCCCCTGAAAACTTCTCCTGAAGATCTTCAATATTACTGATCAGACCACTATTTTTTTTCACCGCCATAATATAAAAACCACCACCACCACCCCCATTTCCGCTACCGGGCAACTCAGTATTTCAAATGGGAAGAGGAGTGTTATGCAATTCATATGTTTCCGTTTGAAGGAATCGAGGAAGCTGATTTTGACCTAACTATACATGTGATTATGAGTGGCAAATGGATCACTTCCATATCAAATTTGGTACCATAAACTTTTGAATTTCATTTAGTCGCAACACATACAACACAATTCTGTTCAAAGCTAACATCCGAACAAAAATTAAACAAATTATGAAGAAAAAAGAGGAAGTGATGCAAAATTTTGGAATTTTCAAACTACAGTTTGATCCCAGATTCGAACATACCACTGCCATGATATCAAAACGCTTCTTATGGCGATGTTTGAGACGCAAGATGAAAAAGCGATGTTTGAAATTAGGGGCTGACGGAATCTACAGGTGCTGGCGGAAGTGTGGGAGATACCTGAACCAATGATGTAAGTGAATGAATGAACCACATAAAGAGAGGATGGGGCTGCTAGGGTCAGTGGTGTTCGGTTTATGGACGAGTGGGGGCTGCTACCAGTGGCGGCGGACGGTGATTGACCGGTGGTTAGGTTATAACAGGGAAGAAAAATGGGTGTCCTTTCGGCTTTCATTGTTTATTTGGGTTAAAAAATGAAAATCCTAACCTGGTACCCGAGACTCCCTAACCTGGTACCCGAACCTAATTTCGTTGTTGGCAAGTACGAAATTGCTATTTCTGAAAAAAATAAAACAGGGGTTCTAGTTTTGAAAGTTTTGTACTCAAATATCCTATTTTTGAAAAAAATTCAAAAAGTTGATTTTATATAGTTGCTGCAGTATATTGGTCACTGCTTTATGTTTGCTTGCAGTTATGTCAATATTGGTTGTCCATGTTCATGCAAGTGTAGCTTTAGGAACAGACATAATTAATGTGAATATCCTAAAATCTATCATCAAGGGTTTCTAATATGTGATCTGATGATGTTTGTTGCAGCCGGACAAGAAAGATTCAGGACATTGACAAGTTCTTACTACAGAGGTGCCCAAGGGATCATTCTTGGTATGCGATCACTAATTATATGTATCTGAAAGCGTAAAATATGTTGACACCTTTGTTTGTACTTTGTAGTAGTATTATAAATTTGTATCTTTGCAGTAGCTTGGATGTTGATAAAAGTATTTAGTGTTATCCATCCTTTGATTGCATGTTCTTCGAAGCTTATTTATAATTTTATATCAATCAAAGGCTGCATGTGTTACAGTGTATGATGTTACAAGGAGAGAGACATTCGCAAACTTGTCTGAAATATGGGCTAAAGAAGTGGATCTTTATTCCACTAATCAAGATTGTATCAAAATGCTTGTTGGAAATAAAGTTGACAAAGTAAGTTCTAGCTTCTCCTTCAATATTTGACACATTTTGGAGAACCTGCTTCCATTATTCCAGTTTCCTCTATATATTTGTGTGTATTTTTGGTCGATTTTTTCAGGACCTTTTCTATTTGTAGCTTAGCTAAGTATTAAAGTTCTATTTCAGGATTCAGAAAGATTTGTGAGCAGGGAAGAGGGTGCTGCTCTTGCAAAAGAGCTTGGTTGTTTCTTTCTTGAATGTAGTGCTAGAACTCAAGAAAATGTACACCAATGTTTTGAAGAGCTTGCATTAAAGGTAAGTGGTTCTGCTAATCCCTGTTCACATGTCTAAATGCATTCACCCACTTTTTGCGCAAATAAAAACACTCATTTTGTTTTCTTGGACCTAACTCCTAATGAAAACCTTTTACGGGTCGATTATGGCTGTCCTTTATCTCAAATGGAAGCGCGAATCAAAAGTAGGACAGTTACCCAAAACATTGTTTCTATTCAAAGACTTGTAGAGTTTTTTTTCCCTCAAGTCAATACTAATTTTCATTTAAAAAAGCACAAGTGGGCTTCTAAGTGTTTAGGTCTCAAAAACTAAGGTGCAAGACATGTCATCATGTCGAAAGGTGTTGCTTAGTGTAGAAATATATAAACTATATATACAACCAGAAACTGTCTCATTATTTTAATTACATGTCAACCTTTTTATCAAGTAAACTTTTAATAATGTCTTTGCCCCTAGGTTGTTTTTACATATAAGCCTCCTACAAACCCTAATGAACACCTAATGTGATTATATGAGCGCCATGCCCCTTTCTAAACCCAAGATAGCAATCGTTAACTTTTATAAAGAATTCTTAAAATGGAAAAGAAAAGGTATTTGCGGGTCAACCTAATCTTGCCCGACCCATTTCAACCTGTACTAAGTGACCCGTTGCCCAGACCGACCACTTGCCACCTCTGACCCACATTAATAAGGTCCCACACATGATAATATAACAGATAATGGAGGTTCCAAGTCTTCTGGAAGAAGGGTCTACAGTAAAGAAGAGAAACATAATGAAGCAGAAACAAGAGCACCAGACAGCGACGCCTAATAGTGGCTGCTGCTCGTAGAAATGCACCCAAATACATGTAAATCTGTAATTTTTTCCAAGTAATATAAGATGGATTAATATTAAAATAAAAAGAAAAAAAAGATCTTCCATCTCTCAGGTATAAAGTTGTTTTGTCTTTGAATTTGCCCGTGAGCATGCTGCTTTATCATGTAGTTATGATTTGTAAATAACTTGATGTTCTTCCCATTGGTGATTTGTTGTGAAATTTCCAGTATTTATGTGAAATATATATAGATTTGTAGGTAAAGTAGACATTTTTATTATGATAGTTTGTAACAACCTGATCTGACCCGGCCAATTTCCCTGCTCTCATTTTAATTCTCTAGTTCTCATTTTTGGTCCATCTCTTTATCTGCCTCTGCTGCTTTCTCTCTATAATTTTCTATCTGTGCAATCTCTCTCTAAGGCTCATGGCCGTTGAATCGCTTGCTGCTCTGTTTGTGAAGATGACCGCCACATCCGGGTCCATCGTTCTTGACGAAATTCGATGGCATTGTTGCGCGGCATAGAAGTGGCTTTCAATTTCATGTTTCTTTTGGGGGATGAAACCTTGTGGAGTTTGAGCCTTTACATATTGATCGATGTTTGTTCTTGGGATGTTGCCGGCGCTACGTGTTGTTGCCGTGGTTAGGGTTTTGCTAGATTTGGTGCTTATGGATCTGTGGAGCATGTTCTACTCTTTGTTTCGTTTTTTTTAATTGGCTATGATGGTTGAGTTACCCGAGCCTTGCTCGAGTCTGTGCTGTCGCAGTGGCTAAGCATTTACGTTCGCCGTTTTGCTATGCACGGTCGCTATGGTTGTCAATCTGTTAGCGGTTGATTTTTGAAAGATCTTAACTTCATTTGGTTTTTTTTATGATTTGATTTTGTGATACACATATGTTATTGTTATTCGAGGTTTATTCCTCTTGGGTTTGGGGATTTTTGGAGTTAAGATGTACTTAATTCGCCTTTTCCTTCTGATTCTTTATATGGCAGTGATGGTTTACTTGCATAAGCCTTTGGCTTTGAGATTTAACCGATGTACATATAAATGTCCATCCCTTGGCCTGGGTTAGTTGCTTATCATATATGCTAGGGCAATAAAAAATTTGGTATTTGAAAACTCGGGTGTATACTTGGTTGTGATGTTCTGGAAGCTTATGTTCCTGCTTGGCAGCGACCATGTGTCTCTCGCCGCCAACATTTGCTTTGCCGCTGAGCCCTTCGATGGTATGTTCTTGCACTTGCGGTTATCTGAGCCATAAATTAGTGTTGTTGACACTTAGATCTTAGTCTAAAAGACTATGGTTGTACATGTTATATAATATAACATTTTCAGTGGCTGTGAGCTATTCTCTAATAACATTTTCAATTGCTTAGTTGTTTTCGGTAATTGTGTTATTCATGCCACATGTTTTTATTTTGTCGTTTCCTACGGCGGTGTGAATGTTAACTCCATCTTCCCCCTTCAAATAGTTATCTGGCGAAACTGTTTACTAATACCTTTTCAACCGACGGTCTTTCTGGTCTTTCTCTAATGCGCGATCCTTTTCAGGTTATGGCTATGATGATTCGAAATGGTTATTACCAATTGATTCTTTTTGCATCCAAAGAATATAATAGGAGCCATCTTATCTAAATTACTTACACAAATTACTTTTCTTTATACAACACAATTTTTTATAAACCTAACTTGAGCCATCTTATATATAAGCTAAAGTTACATACAATCTAGACTTATACATCAAAAGTGACAATGATAAATATACGTGCGAATTCCACTAAAACAGAAAACAAAACCAAGTCTTAGATGATTAAAAGCCTATACGAATTACCAAGTCTTGATGATTTAAAGCCTGCTCGAGCAGGTCTTGATGATTAAAAGCCCGCTCGAGCGCACGGGTTAGTTGTCTTGTAAATAAACAAGAATGTACATGTCAACATTACTTTCCAAGTTCAAGTTCAATTTCAATTTCTTTCAAAAACATTTGCCCATTTGGTGAACCTTTGTTGCTTCACATCCAAGTTTCAATTCTCATTTCAAAACAAAAAATTATATGCTACACAAAAAACACTTCAATACATCAACCTGTTTCATTCATAGATAACCGTGTCGCGCCTTCCTGCCCACTACTCTCAAACTCTTTTATCAACTCGGGATCAACATTTTCTTCAGGCTCCCAAGTCGCTTCTTCTATATCCGTCCACTTCACCAAATACTCACTTTTCCCTCCCTCACCATCTCGCCTCCCCGTCACGCACTCCGCAACCGCGTATTCCAACCCGTCCTCGAAATCTTTAATCAAGTCCTCCGCGATCAACGGGGCTTTGACCCACTCGTTATCCCCACCGTCCTTCCATTTGACCAAATACTCCACATTACTCCCCTTCCCTCTCCTTTCCATAATCTCCTGCACCTCCGCGTACTCGAATATCGCCCCCTCTAAATTCTTAATTACACTTTCTATCCCTAATCTTCTAGCAAATTGCACCGGGTTCCCCTTAGGTGTCGCGTTTAAAACCTCACGCGCCAAATCCAACGGCGTCCGTCCCCTCTCATCTCCGGCGACCGGATCGGCACCAAACTCCGTCAACAGCTTCACCACCCCCGGCCGGACGTACCCCGCCGCCATGTGTAACGCCGTCAGACCCCCGACGTTATCACGGTGGTCCACGTCGGCGCCGGCCTCGAGAAGTATTCTGACGCATGGCTCCGACCCGAGGCCGGCGACGAACAGGAGAGCCGTCCGGCCGTCGGAGTCGACGGCGTCCACGTCCCGGCCGTCGGCGGAGTCGAGGATCTCCTTCAGTGCGCGGTCGTCGGCCTTCTTGGCGGCGGTCCACCAGGGGCTTTCGTACTCGGCGACCACGTCGCCGGCGGTTAGGTCCCCCGGGACCCACGTCGGCGCGTGGTCGTCTTCCCATTCGATTAAGTACTCCATTCCGGGCCTTCCGGCGGAGTGGTCCAGGGCTCTGCTTCCGATGATTGCTCGGACTTCTCCGTAGGTTTCATCTTGGTCGTAGGTGGAGAATTGAAGAGGGTTGGATTCTGATTCTGATTCGGATTGTGGTTGGTTTTGGAGGGCGGAGGAGGTGGCGGAGAGGGAGGGGTTGGGGCGGCGTGGGGGTCGGAAACGGAGGGAGAGGGGTGGGGGAGTGGTGGTGGTGGGGTGGAGGGTGGAAGGGAGGTTTAAGGCGGAGAGTGATGGGTTTGCGAAGAGGGTGTCCATTTGGGTGTGCGGTTGTGGATGGAGGAGGAGGAGGTGGGAGGGTGTAGTACGAGAAAAGAAGATAGGATAAGAAATCCCATCCAAATTTGACATGATGGATCATGGATGGGCCTTTTGGTCTTTTTAGGGATGAGGCAAGTGTTAGTAATTTTGTAAGGTGATATATTAGGTGGCGCTAAGCTCCTTGGCGAGGGTTGTGACCGGATATATGCTGAGATGTAATAAAACTAAAGTGACGTAAAGTGAATGGAAAAATATAGAACATATGAGAAAAGGAAATGAAACGAAAGGAAATATAAATATGGCTGAAAGAAAAATAAAACATAGTGTGTTTAGAGTTTCATTTAAAGAATTTAAAGAAGGAAAATGAATATCTCCTTTTTTTTTTTTGTCTTTTCATTTCCTTTCATGTCTTTTCATCTTTTTTTCTTTTTAAGTAAATTCGAAAACAAAGTGTAAATGTTAAAATCAAAGTAAAAATGTCATATTCTTAAACCAAGAACCTTAACAAAAATAAAAAATAAAAAAATAAACTGGGAAAAAATTGAAAAAAAATAGTCGTTAAAAGACAAAATAGAAAAAAAAACCTGCTTAAAGACAAAACGGGTAATTATTATTAGAGTTAATTATGTGAAAGGTACGTAACATTAAAGGTGATAGTTTTTGAGTTTAAGTCTCATTCAAAAACATTAAAAGTGAAAGTTAACTAAGTAACGAATAATCACTAGCTCAATTGGCTAAGATGAGAACCCAAATACATTAAAAGTAGGAGGTCTTGAGTTCAAGTCTAACATGTGACAAAAGAATAAAAGAGGGTTCAGCCTAGGCCAGAGGGTTTTCTTACCAATTGTGAGTTTCCTCCTTATAGGAAGTGGAGATGATTGGGTGGTGGGTAATGCTGCCGCCAATAATCCAAATTTGCCATTAAAAAAAAGTAATGTTTATTAGGGTGGGAAATGAGGGTTCAGGTTGGACCAGGAGGTTTTCTTACCAATTGTGAGTTTTCTCCTGATGAGAAGTGGAGATTATCGGGTGAATGGGTAATGCTATCGCCAGTAATCCAAATTTACCGTTAAAAAAAGTAATGTTTATTAGGATGGGAGGGATGGGCCACTGGTGAATCTTTTTCTTGCATTGTTTTAAACCGTAGTTTCTCAACCTTTTCACATCAATAGTCTTTCACTTATGAAACTTCCATCTATTCTTACCTTCAAGCTTAATGTGTATATAAGTGAGGTGTCAATAATATACTTACTCTATGATATAATCTTCTTTAAAAAGATTATAAAAGTTATTTTAGTTTAAAAACTTATTAAAACTTGTATTTAATTGAAAAGATCAATCGTGGTTGTCAATATTAAAACTTTTAGGAGAAAATAAGTTTATATGATTATATCCTTTGAACTTGTATACGTTGCAAACTTGACATTATCCCCCTGGAATGTACCTCGTGGCTACTTTACTAGCTAACATATAAAAAAAACAAAGAGGGCATTTGTTCTTACATATAAAGTAACCTTTCTGTGGACAAGATTCGCAAAAGTGGAGGACTTTTAGATCAGCATCACTTCTCACTCCCTCCATTCCTCTTTTTCCGTACCAAGATTTGCCACCTCCACCGACTCTTCTTCCCCACATCAATGCAACAAGATACCCAACTCACTCCTCCACAACCAATGGAACAAAATCAAAGATTAGTTTTTGCGGTAAATGGAGAACGATTTGAGCTCTCTAGCGTCGACCCTTCAACCACTCTGCTTCAGTTCTTGCGTTCTCATACTCGTTTCAAGAGTGTTAAGCTCGGTTGCGGTGAAGGTTTGCTTATTGTTTCGCTTCTCATATCTTCTTGCTTTTATGTCTAAATTTGCTGGCGGTTTGTATGATTTGGTTTCTGATGATGTTGTTAGTGGGTTTAATTGATTCAACTTTTCAAGAATTAAGATAGTACTAAGTTACCAATTGAATTTTTGATTTGATATTTTGATCATAACCTGTTTGATAAAATGCCCAGGTGAAATCGCCATATGAGTTTTGCGGAGTTTTACAGTCTTTTTGCTAGAATATGATTGTAGAGATGAGAATTCACCATTTATGCATGTAAATAGTGTGCTCACTATGTTTTTTTTTTTTTTGACAAGTTTCATGTCACTTTGAATCTTTTGCATATCTTACTGGAATTTTTGGCTACTTAACACAATCTAGTTTTTGTTATCATTATGTAATATGTCATGATGTATTAAGTTTGTAATTATGGGTCTGCATGCAGACTGTTGGGTGGTTAATATCGAGCCGTTTCGCCATCTATAACTATGCATAATCTCTCTGGCAAATGTGCATTCTTGTCAACAAGATATCACATTTATTTTAACGCTATAATTCTCTGTGTTTCTTGTGTATTCCTGCGCAAACTTGCCCATTTGATCACCATGTAACATATCATGAGTTTCACAATTGTAGGTGGTTGTGGTGCTTGTAATGTTCTACTCTCCAAGTTTGATTCCAAGCTCAAACAAGTTGAAGATTATAAAGTGAGTTCATGTCTTACACTTCTTTGCAGCATAAACGGGTGTTCAATCACTACAAGCGAAGGACTTGGGAACATCAAAGACGGGTTTCATTCCATCCACCAACGTTTTGCTGGTTTTCATGCATCTCAGTGTGGTTTTTGTACCCCTGGGATGTGCATTTCGCTCTTTTCAGCACTTGTCAATTCAGAGAAAACCCATCGACCCGAACCCGCTCTTGGTTTCTCCAAACTTACTACCTCCGAAGCTGAAAAGTCGATTTCTGGTAATCTATGTCGATGCACCGGGTACCGACCTATTGCTGATGCATGCAAAAGTTTTGCAGCTGATGTTGATATGGAAGATTTGGGGCTTAATTCATTCTGGAAAAAGGATGCCAAACTTCAAGAACTGCCTTTCTATGATTCAAAACAGATAACTACATATCCTGAATTCTTGAAAAACGAATACAAATCCACAACGGTTTTGAATCATAAGAATAAGTCTTGGTACAGTCCACTTTCTTTAGAGGAACTCAGGAGTTTGGTGGGATACGATTCAGCTGAGAATGGTGTGATGGTAAAATTGGTTGCTGGTAACACAGGAATCGGTTATTATAAGGAAACTGATCGGTATGACAAGTACATTGACCTTAGGTTTATCCCTGAACTTTCCGCAATTAAGAAAACTGACTCACAAATTGAAATCGGAGCAACTGTTTCAATCTCTAAGTTAATCGTGGCTTTAAAAGAAGAAAAAATTGATGATGATTTATGCTCAGATGACGATATGGTGTTAAAAAAAATTGCTTCCCATTTGGAGAAAATTGCTTCTGAATCCATCCGAAATGTAGCGAGTATAGGTGGAAATTTGGTAATGTCACAAAGAAAGAATTTTCCTTCTGATATTGCCACAGTGCTTCTTGCAGTGAGTTCAAAAGTTACCATCTTGACTGCGGTAAAAAAGGAAATTCTTACACTGGAGGAGTTTCTTAAAAAACCTCCTTTAGATTCAAGAAGTGTGCTTTTGAGTATATCAATTCCATTCTTGAAACCAACAAAAAACGGGTACTCGGAAAAATCTAATACTAAGGTAATATTTAAAACTTTTCGTGCTTCTCCACGTCCTCTCGGGAATGCATTAGCTTACTTGAATGCTGCTTTTTTGGCTGAAATTTCTGTTGGTGATACTGGTGTTGTAATCGACAGCATTCGGCTAGCTTTTGGTTCTTTTGGGGTCAAACATGCTATAAGTGCGAGCACAGTTGAAAATTATCTAGTTGGAAAAACACTGAGTGTTGATTTGATATATGAAGCTGTTAAATTAATAAGATATGATGTCTCTCCTGAAAATGGGACATCACATCCCGCTTATCGGTCAAGCTTGGCTGTTAGTTTTCTGTTTGAGTTTCTCTGGCCACTAGTCGACACCGATGGTTGTGTAAATACATCCACCTGTACTTCTCCTGGAGTTGTATCAAGAATGGCGTCTGATCATTCTGAAACAACAACATTGTTGTCATCTGCAAAGCAGGTGATAGAATCGAGCCATGAACATTACCCTGTTGGAGAACCGATTGTAAAGTCTGGTGCTGCAATCCAAGCTTCTGGTTTGTATTACTCGACACCATCAAATTTTTATTCTTACTTCAAGACAAGGTCTAGAATAATTGGTTCAGGCTGTTTGTAGTATGGGCCAAATCGGTTCAACCACAAACATTTCTTTATTCAATAATATTCTATTTTTATTTTAAAATATAGCTAATAAGGAGGTTATAAGCATTAAAAATACAACTTGGGTGACTTTAAACCCGATTTACTTGTTTTTCAGCTCATTTTTTTTATTTGACCTGTTAAAGATTAACCATCACCCAAATCGGGTAGTGTGTCGAAATTGCCACCCAGAAAAATGTCTTGCACTCATAGCTGAATTGGCTTTAATCATACAGGTGAAGCGGTATTCGTAGACGACATTCCTTCACCACTCAACTGTCTTCATGGAGCGTTTATTTACAGCACCAAACCGTTGGCCCGGGTAAAGGGTATTAAACTAAAGTCTGAAAAAGATGTAAATTCTGTTGTTACATTTCACGATATTCCAAACGGAGGTGATAATATAGGAGCCAAGACCATTCTTGGCACTGAACCTTTATTTGCTGATGAACTTACTCAGTGTGCTGGCCAGCGTATAGCATTTGCGGTATGTAATTCTCTCAAAGATCTTGATTTGTGTAAATATAGAGAATTATACTGAAAGGAATGAAATTGTTAGGTTGCAGATACACAGAAGAATGCTGACATGGCAGCTGAGACAGCCATGGTTGATTATGATACTGAAGACTTAGAACCACCTATATTAACCGTTGAACAGGCAGTCGAGAAATCAAGCCTTTTTGAAGTCCCCCCATTCTTATATCCATCACAAGTTGGTGATTTCTCAAAGGGAATGGCTGAATCTGATCACCAAATCCACTCTGCTGAGGTATTTTAACTAAAAGTTGCAACTTTTTTTCGGTTTTCTTTTTATTTTTATTTATTTATTTTTCATTTTTATTGTTGTTAATTTGTACTTGCTATCCAGATTCAACTCCCATCACAGTACTATTTCTATATGGAAACACAAACCGCATTAGCTGTCCCGGATGAAGACAACTGCATAGTGGTGTATAGTTCCATTCAGGTCCCTGAATTTGCACACAGTGTCATATCAAGGTGTCTTAACATTCCTGAACATAATGTTCGTGTGATCACAAGAAGGGTTGGTGGCGGCTTTGGCGGCAAGGCTATTAAAGCTATGCCCGTGAGTATCATTTATTTTATTACCAGTTTTTCTTTAATAGTTTGGTATTATGTTACTAAAATAATATTGATAATATAGGTTGCAACAGCATGTGCCCTTGCAGCATACAAATTACGCTGCCCTGTAAGAACATATGTTAACAGGAAAACCGATATGATAATGGCAGGAGGAAGACATCCCATGAAGATAAATTACACGATTGGGTTCAAATCAAATGGAAAGATCACAGCCCTACATCTTGATATTCTAATAAACGCCGGTATGTCACCTGATATTAGCCCTGTGTTGCCATTGAACATGATGTGTGCACTCAAGAAATATAATTTTGGTGCTTTATCATTCGATTTTAAAGTATGTAAAACAAATCATTCTAGTAAATCTGCAATGCGGGCCCCAGGAGAAGTGCAGGGATCTTTTATAGCCGAAGCGGTTATAGAACATATTGCTTGTTATCTATCTTTAGATCCCGGTTTCGTCAGGGAATTGAATTTTCATAGTTTTGATAGTCTTCGATTATTTTATGGAGTTGGTGCCGGTGAGCCTTCAGAATATACCTTACCAACTATGTGGGATAAGTTAATGAAATCTTCAAACTTCGACTATAGAGTTGAGACAGTCGACAAGTTTAATAAAAATAATATATGGCGAAAAAAGGGTATTTCTCGGATTCCCATTTTGCACGAGGTGTCCGTGAGGCCAACACCTGGCAAAGTGAGTATTTTACCGGATGGTTCGGTTGTGGTGGAGGTTGGTGGCATTGAGTTGGGTCAAGGGCTATGGACCAAGGTTAAACAAATGGCCGCTTATTGTTTAAGTGCGGTTCAGTGTGATGGAACCGATGGGCTCTTGGAGAAGGTTCGGGTCATACAAGCCGACACTTTGAGTATGGTTCAAGGTGGGTTTACTTCTGGAAGTACAACTTCTGAAGCAAGCTGTCAAGCGGTTAGACTTTGCTGCAATGTTTTGGTTGAAAGACTTGTATCATTAAAGGAAAAGCTAAAAGAGCAAACGGGTTCGGTCAACTGGGAATTACTTATTATGCAGGCAAAAATGCAATCAGTAAACCTATCAGCAAGTTCATTTTTCGTACCGGAGTCTACATCTATGAGATACATTAATTACGGTGCTGCAGTCAGCGAGGTAAATTTCATGGCCAGTAGAATTATTTTTATATAAGTTTAAACTTTAAATACATGATTTTTCGTATTCTATTTGTTTTGTGACGAATCCTATTATGTGTGGGAAAAACAGGTGGAAGTAAATCTTCTGACCGGAGAAACCAAAATCTTGCAAACAGATATGATATATGATTGTGGACAGAGCTTGAATCCTGCGGTTGATTTGGGACAGGTCTGTGTTCATGATAATAAGTCCATCAGATTCCCGTATCGAGGGTTATTTTAGTAATTTAACTGGAATGCGACTTGATTTCTTACAGATCGAAGGGGCTTTTGTGCAAGGAATCGGATTTTTCATGCTTGAAGAATATCTTACAAACTCTGAAGGCTTGGTGGTTGTGGATGGCACATGGACATACAAGATACCCACAATTGACACCATACCGAAACAACTAAATGTGCAAATACTAAACAGCGGGCATCATAAGAACCGAGTTCTCTCTTCAAAAGGTATGATCAAAATAATATAAGAGTTAAGCTTTAAAATTGTGCATCTTAAACAAATCAACCAATTTCCATGATTTTATTTTATTGTTCTTGTGACATGCAGCTTCTGGTGAGCCACCATTACTTCTTGCAGCTTCTGTTCATTGTGCAACTAGAGCCGCCATTAAAGAAGCAAGAAATCAACTGCTTTCTTGGAAGGGGTTAGATGGTTCTGATTCAATGATTCAGCTAGATGTTCCTGCTACCATGCCGGTGGTGAAAACACTCTGTGGGCTCAATAATGTCGAGTTCTACCTTCAAAGTTTGTCGTCTAGTTCATGAAAACGGTATGTTTTTGGGTTTACCTACACAAACTTGATAAAGTGGCTAGGTATTATGGACAAATTTAAATTGGAATGAATTCCTTTAATTAATGGAATTTGAGGCCATGTAACTTTTCTTCATTAAAGTGAAGGATTTCTAAGGAATGTTGAAATAGTACTAAATTCCATTGGTTAAAGGATTTTATTGCATTTCAAATTCTTTCATTGCCCAGCTAAACATAATTTTAAAATGAAAACCAATTCCAGTTTCATTACATTTCACGAACCAAACGTCCCCTAAATCTTTTAACATATAATAGAGATTCAGAAAGAGAGACTTAATAAGTTGATGATGATGATGATAAATGCAGGTAAGGATGTTGATATTGATGGTGTTGCTTTTAATGCAAGATATGGGTTTTGCAGTGGAGGAGGGAAGCAAGATGATGATAGTTGAACTCCATGGAAACTGATCAAGAACTTGAGTTCAAGAATCATCAATGGGTTCCAAGAGAATAATGACAGAGTGGTGAATCTACTTCCAGTGATAACCATGCTTAATTTGGTTCAAGTAATTTATACACATGTTGCATGTATACATACACTTGTGGTATTATATATTTGTATTATAAGTTTGGACCACAACCAATTATTTGTTAGGGAATATCTTAAAATGTCTAAAACCAAATGTGTTTTTCTGGGTCGAGTCTCGGACCAAGCATGAGTTTTATATGAGAGTTTCTTATCGTGTTAGAGTACGATGAAACTTGAAACTGGTAAATAAAGGGTTTGAAGCGTCCTCACATAGGCCTGTAAATGAACCGAATGTTCAGTGAACAGTTCGTGAACCATTCGGCGGAAAGTTCATTTATGTTCGTTTATTTACTAAATGAACGAACACGAACAAATTTTTTTGTCCATTTAATTAAATGAACGAACATGAACAATTGTCTCGTTTGTTCATTTATGTTCGTTTATTTATGTTAATGTATGTGTGTTCGTTTATGTTCGATTATGTTCATTTACGTTTGTTTATTTTTATCAATATTATACTATAAGAAATTTTATTAATAAAATACTTAAATTAAGATTGTTGGATGAGTCTTTATCGATTTTGGAATGATTTATGAACATATGAACCATTCGTTTAGATGTTTTTCTTGATTATTGACATTGTTGGAAACAAGGTGTGGTTCTTTATGTTTGCTTAAGTTTGTGTCCGTTTAAAATTATGTTCATTTATGTTCGTGAACCGTTCGTTTAGTCTTAAACGAACGAACATAAACGAACACGAACATGACCATTTCCTTAATGAACGAACACGAACAAGAAAATCTTTGTTCGACTAATGTTCGTGTTCGTGTTCATGTTCGCTTAAAGTTAAATGAACGAACACGAACATGCCCATGTTCGTATTCGTTCGGTTCGTTTACAGGTCTATCCTCACACGGAATGCTATGTGACCGCAGGCAGGGGCGGACCTACTTGAAGGGCAGGGGTAGCGCCCGCTACCTTTGAACTTTTACTGCGATGTGCAATGTTTTTGGTTTTCGGTATTTCGGTACCCCTGAAACGAATTTTCCGCTACCTCTCGAATAATTTTTTTGGTTTTTAGTTAGATCCTGACTTGAAAATATGATCAAAAGCCGGTTAATTACCTAAAAAATTTTCCGGAGGCGCTGCCCCCGAACCCCCGTTAGTCCTTGTAGTTTTTTTTTAAAGCTACCCCTGAATTTTTTCCCTGGATCCGCCCCTGACCGCAGAGGATGGGTGTAATGTGACGTTGTGACGCTGCACTCATATCATCGTTTAAGAGTTGGCTTTATAAATTCTGTAACGGGAAGGTAAGTGGTTCAAGCTATCATGATATGGTTGGTTCAAAAGAGCCGATCATGATCAACAGGTCCAAAGGTGTGTAGGTTCTATATTTATGGTTGGTTCAGAAGAACTATTCCCGATCAAAGGTTGCAATGGATCGCAAAAGGTTGAACAATCGATCGTCAAAAGTCCAAACAATGGATCGCCAAATACCATTGGGGCATTTGCCCCAATGGTATCTTGGTGCTGGATAAGGCATAGCCTTTCCATTTGGTGAAGGTTCAAAACCCATTGATGACAAAAAATAAAAATTTAGCCGTTCAAAAAAAAAAATAGTATCTTGTGTTTTTCCTAATCTAAATGGTTCGTGTTCAAAACTCAAAAAGTGAGCAATCCCAGTAGTGTGTTTGATATATTAAAAAAATATCATGGAATGTTCACACACGTTTTGGATGTCCAAAAGCTTAGAGGTGGACAAACCGGGTTTTTTTTGGTAAAAATGTTTCAGTTAGGATAGTTGACCGGTCAAAACCACTTAGGAGAATAACCGGGTCGATTAGGATCCGGTTCATGAGAAAAATATGTGTAATTGGTTTGGAACCGGTGTGACCCGTTAACCGGGTTTTTATCGGGTTTTTATCTGTTTTTTCATATCTGGTTAGTGAATAACCGGTTTGTGAGTATGGGATGGAACCTGATGGTAACCGCCGGGTCAGTTTAAAATTGAACCGGTTTCACTAGTAACTGGTTTTCTTTAATAATCAATTTCGGTTATTTTGTTCAAACCGTCTCCAACCGGTTTTTTTCACCTCAACCAAAAGCCACAGAGAATTTAAATCTTCTCATTAATTGGTTAAAAAGGAAATCAATACTTATACAAATAAAGTTCTCAAGCTTACGTAAAAACTATGCATTTATTAATTAATATAGATTGATAAAAAAAAGTATAAAAAAACAATGGTGCACATATATTTTTTTTAATTTTCCATTTTAGAGATAGTTAACAAAAATATATGGTAGTATGATATTCACTATATTATTTGATGTCTTCCTTTTTAGAGGGTGGGGGTTTAAATGCTATAGTAAATAACTATCCTGGATGTGTTTTCAAGTTGGACCTAAAGTGTCAAATAATTAAGAAATGTTGAAACTTCATCATATAAAGACTCGGAAAAACGTTGTTAAAAATTTAGAGTAGTGAATTTAAAAATATGCTAAGTGTTCTTAAAAAAAAGTATAGTCAGTCTATCAATCAAACCTTTTACCTTTCAAAACCTACCCTACCTCAATTAAATCCTTCCCAAATTTGCTTTTTACTCTAGTTATTATAAATCATCATTCATTAGCCATTTAGCCATCACAAGTGGAGTCTGACTAAAAACTAGCCACTCAACTCTTCTCCATCTCCCCAACATTCTCTCCTATTTACCATTATACCCTTCTTCCATAAACACACATAGAAACCCATTCAAATGGAGCATAGAAGAACCTGCATTGTGGTATTGTACACTATGTTACTAGTGAACATAGCTCAAGAAACTTGTGCATCAATGGAGTTCAAGAATCTAACCCTATATGGTCAACACCCTTCCCCTGAATTGGTTTCTCAAGATCTTCAAAGGTACACCATTTTCTTCACAATGTACCTTACTTTACTAAGTTACTATGTTCTTTTGGGTTATTTTTCCATTATTAAGAGATTTTTTAGTGTAAATTTGTAATTTGTTACCCCTTTTAAGTTATGTGACTTGTTTAACCATGGACATCTTATTTTAGCCAATGTGTGTGTATGCAGCTTTTAGATTGTGTAAGTTGATGATATAATGTTAAGTATAGAGGCATATTTATGGGCCAAAATTTAAAAATTGGAATAATCAAAGGAGCAAATTGCAAGCAAATTAGAGCCATAAATTGTTATGTGCCACAATTTGTAAGTTGTAAATTACATAGAAATAGATGAGATTAGTGTCTGAGTTGTTAATATAAATTAATGAACAAAATAACTAAATTAAAATTTTTAATGATTAAAGTGATTATTAGAATAAGAAAATTGGGAAAAACTTGTAGACACAATTAGGTCATTTGTAAAGAGGATTAGCGGATGTTTTTCCCTTTAAGTCTACTTGAGCCTAGTTTTAATATTAAATAATATATCTTTTTTTACTCTTTACTTTTTCTTTGTACAAGATATTATAGGGTTATTTCTTTATAATTTGAAAATTATGCACTTTTTGTTTATTTTGTCTATGTTTATTTTATTTTAGGGAAATACTTGTTCGATGTGGAGATTTTTTAGCAGGGCCTAAGGGCCCAAGTCTATGTTCCTTATTTAAAAGGGCCTATTATCATTTATCCTAATCATCGTATGTTAAACTAGACTAAACCACTATAAATCATGTGACTACGTTTTTCTCTATTTTTTTCTTTATGTGTATGTCAAGGGTGCGTGTTGACGATTAAAGAAAAGGAAAATGAAGCAGTCGAGTGGGAAAATAAATAATAGGTTAAGAAGGGTCTTGAACCCAAGACCTTAACCATATGAATTACACGTGCGTTCGTTATTAACTAGGGGTTTATTCCTTGTGTTTTACGACCGGGCATTTCACAAATATACAAAACAATTAATCAAGAGAATTCCAAATGACTCGGGTGAAATTGCAACTTAGATAGTAAAAACTAAGAAGACTAAAAATAAAAAAAGAAACACTACTTTTACATTAAATTATGGGGATTTGTTATAAGAATAGAAAATGAGATCGAGTGAGATTTTAATAATTTCTTTAAAGTTTAGATATAGAAGATAAAGATGAAGAATAAGATCTGAATGATTTTTCTATAGATAATAACCGATGTATCAAAGGGTATTTAGCCTAATGATACCACTTGACTTCCCAAATGAGAGGTTTTTGATTAAAGTCTCGCCTATAGTTTATTGCCTCACGTTGAGCCAGAAGATTTTCTCAGTTGTGTGTTTCCTCCTGGGCGTGTGTGCCGGGTCATCACACTCTGTTATTCAGACGGAATGGTGATTTATTTGTCAAAGATGTTTCCGAATGACTGGATATTGGCTTTAAGATAAAGAAGGATAATAAGTGACCTGACCATGACTATTGGGGTTGGATCCCGTATAATCAATTATTAAGATTTAAGTATAATAAAATAAGAGGTAAAATGGTATTTTTGATATAGCTCTTTTGTTGACTTTTTAAAAGCTTTTCCCACTTTTTAAAAATGTTCATAATTTTTTCATACGACATTATTTTTTATAAAAATTACATTATAAATTGAGGATTTTCATATTTAATTTAAGTATAGTATTGATATATAAAAAAAACTAGTACAAGTTTTTTCTATTATAAAATTGTATTAGTTATTGTACTAGTTTTCAAAAAACAGTACTCGATTTATAATAATTATACATTTTTACGTTAAAAAAATATGATTTGTAATGCTTTATGCTGTACTTTTTGTTTTTACGTTAAAACAACTATTTCTAAGTTGTTTTGTATTAAAACAACTCATTTTGTGATTTTCTAAAAGTAAAACAACACGGAATATTGTACAAGTTTGTATTAAAAATGTACTGGATTTTATAAGTTGTATTGTTTTACGTTAAAACAACATAATTTAATTTTACTGTTTTGTTTTAGAACTAAAAGACTCTTTGCTTTTTAGTTTTTAGTTATGCCACATGTCAAAATTGAAGTGGTTCGTATTTATTAGGCAAAATTAACTTATTATTTGATCCAACCTCAAAACTATTTATTGAAACACGAGTTGGTGACCCGCCCGCGCGTTGCGGCGGGTAACCGTATAAGTAAAAACAAAAATGCGTAAAAAAGTATTACAACGAAAACATATCAGTATCTCAATGAAATACAACCACCCAACACAAAGAAGGGAAAATATTTATATGACATTCATAGTAACTAAAAATAGAAAAAAGTACATTAACAAATACCATATCTACCCTAAAAAGAACAAATGCATAGGTTTTTTTTACATCTACTCTTGATTCTACCACCATTAAATAGCCTTCATCAAGGCCTTTATTATGGATAAAAGACTTGATAAAATGTTAACAGTATGTCACTAAAAATATAAAATATCAAAGATTGCCTCAAGTAAGACTACTTAAGTAAGACTACTTAACAAAAGCTATTAACCTCTTAAGTGCAACATAAATACAGAAAGTCATAACTTAGATTTTAAAACATGGTGTTATACTAACCAATAAGATCATAGAATAAATTTCTGAACTCTTAGAAGCATATATGAATGTATGTCTTGTAACTAATAAGAAATCCTCCATTGTAAAATCACAACCACCCTTATGGGTGGAATTAGAATTATCGAGCTCTAAAAGAGTCAATTAAATTACTAATTACTAAATATGCAATACCTAGAAAAGAGACATCTATCTTTGTTCCTATCAGCTTCTTATTAGCGCTATGATCAATAAGAGTAAACAAATAGACACAAATGTAGTGTCTAAGAACACTATTAAACAAATTGCACAAACACTCTGCTTTTGGAACTATTGTTTTATCAAGCTTAATGGAAGAACTGGAAATAATTTAGACATGCCATAAAGCAAATTTATTTTGTTAAGTTATTTAAACTTCTATATCTTTGAGAACATGAATAAAGCATATGAACTCACCATCTCATTGTGTTATTGTCAACAATAACTCTCATCATATCAAGCTGATAGTTAGCACCTAGTGTCTCAATCTTATAGTCTTCCTCATGAATCTGTCAATTCTATGGGTTAAATAACAGTTGTACACAAAGAATCATAGTAAAGAAATAAAAAAAAAAAGTTATTAAAGAAAAACATCACCAAATCATGAATGGAGAAAACAGTTCATTTCGACGCTTAAATTTATTGGAATTACTGTGTATGTAAAGATTATGTCTAAGGAAAATCAGGTGCACACAAAGAATGTCCCAATCCAATGAAAATAGATAAGCTGAATTTATATCATGTAAAATATTTAAATTTCATACAAAGGAAGCTAATTTAGTATGTCTAATTAAGAGTTTCTTAAAGAAAGTTAATCACAACATCTATAGTATAACAAAAAAATGTGTGGTACAAAAACTTACATCTGAAATAAAGTAATGAGATTATGAGAACCTGTGTATACACATCCTTCAACGAAGGAACAACTATTAATAGAATAGATAATGTTAGTATGATTTGAAATTCATGAAATATGTAATAAAACCAAAAATAGTAACAATTAACAACTTATCATAAGCTATAAACTCCGGAATGGCAAACTAACCACACGGTCTCATAAATATTAACACCTGCAATAACACCACAGCTATAACAAAAAAAGAAAACATGCACATTAGAGACCATGTCTCAATACCAGTAACTTACTTTTGTTCTTTTAATACCACTAACATACCTCCTGATATGGAGGGAAATTCCTAAACTTTGCACAAATCTCTACTGCAAAGTAAAAAAAGAAATTAGGTTAGACACATGAAAAAAAAAAGCATAAAAACCAAAACGTTACTGCAAATTTTGCAAATACAAATACTACAAATAAATCAAAGCAAAAAACCTCAGATCTTATTGGCTGTAAATAATCAGTAACACACATCACCATTCACACAAAAATAACATGCATTAAATAGTTGTACAATAAGCTTCACAATTTGCACAAAAAAGGAACGCTAACCTCTGTGAGTGCATCGACTTTAAATTTCCAAAATCATAAAGGGGAAGCTCATATCCACCGGTGAGCGAGCGGAACGGCTACGAAAAAGTAAGAATCACCTCGCCGTGACTATTATTAAAGCAATCACAAATATTATGCATCAAACACTTATAAATGAAATTTAGTCGATCGTCTTGAACGACTGATGGGTGCTTTCCGATGGAGAGCCGGTGGGTGATTTAGATGGGTGCTTTCAGAAGGAGGCGATGGCGATAGAGAAGCGTTTGTGCTTTCCGATCAAAATAGAGGACGGCGTGATTGTTGCTTTTTGGGAAAAAGAAGCCATAATATTGATTAAACAACGGATGAGTGTTTTCAGGAGGAGGCGGTGGGTGCTTTCCAACGGGTAAGGAGAGTAATGTAGTGGTGTAAAAGAAATGTCGTGAGGGAGGAATGGCATGAACAGGAGAGGACTGTGCATATCAGTTGAAAAGAGGTAAGGTGATTGTACGTGAGGGACAACGACAGAAGGAATTAGGTGGATTCAAATTGCAAGCTTCACCAAATTGTAAACCAAGTAAAAAATGTTGTACATAGTGAAAGATCTGAGTGAGTATGAGACCCATCTGTTTCACTTTAAAAATGTAATAAACAAAAGAAAATAAATAAAATAGCATGACACATCTCAAGTTGTCATTGGCCCTTGTCTTATGAACAGTGGATATTGAGTCTTAACAACTACTTGCTTTTTATATTATTTAATAATGTGTCCTTTTTCTCATGCAGGAGGGTAAATGTGTCAATCACAAGAAGAGAAATGCTAACATACACTAATGTTGACCCAACAACTTCTTGTTTGACCGGCAACCCGATCGACGACTGCTGGCGGTGCGATCCAGTCCGAGTCATTTCGGGTACCGAACAAGATCCGACGGTGACGGAGTATCCATATTCGGGTCACGTGATATTTGGATAGATCACTGCTCGTTGTCTCATTGCAAAGACGGTTTAATTGACGCCGTCATGGGGTCCACCGGATTCTGGCATGCAGGTAGGTTGGGATTGCTTTTCAAATTTACTCGTTAACTTATTAGCTTTTAAAAAGATAAAAAGTCAAATTACGTGTTTGACAAAATTATAAGTATTTTTCTTTTTAACTTTTTATAAAGAGTTAAGAGGGTGTTTGGATTGCTTATTTAAGCCCAAAAGTTTTATAGGCAAAAATGTTTATTGAATTATGATCTTTTAATATTACGTTTTTAAATAGTATTTGGATTAGCTTTTATGGTGAGATTACTTATTTTATATGTAAAATGACTAAAAGGGGTTATGTGGATATAAGGTTAAATGAATGTATTATGGTAATTACAAAATTAAAAAGCCAAAGTACTTCAAAAAGCCAGATTTTTCTGGCTTTTTGAAATTACTTTTTCTTTTACCATTTACAAAAAGTAAAACGAGAACTGTTTTTAAGCTTGCTAAACATTATTTTTGACTTATTAATTTTTTGAAAAAGCAATAAGCCAATAAGGCATGTGTTCAGAATCAATCTATAAGCCATTTCAAAAAGCCAGAAAAATATATATATATTTTTTTTGCACTTTTGGCTTTTTGATGGTACAATTATCATAATACTCTTAAATTAACATTGTACTACATATAACTTAACCTTATACCAACATAACCCCCTTTTAGTCATTTTATATATAAAAGCTAAACCCAACACTTTTTAAAAAAATAACTTATTGACTTATTGGTTTTTTTCCACCACAAAATCTAATTCAAACATTTTTTAAAAAACTTCTCTTGAAAAAAATCATAAATCAATAAAACGTGTTTGGTTTAGCTTTTATAAATTACTTAATCATTTAAAACTAAAAATATGACTTTTCTTTTTACTGATTCTCTCTTCTTTTTTTTAATTATTCCGGGTGGTTTGTTTTTTTGTTTTTTTATGGGTTTGGTTCGGTTATGATGAGCATACGTAAAATCATAACCGAACCGCATATTTGGTTTTTGAGAAAACCGAAAACCAAACCGTGAGTTTTATACTTGGTTTGCATAATTCCGTTTTGTTATGTTGGTTATTTTGGTTACCGGGTCAATTATTTCGATTTCATGCACACCCCTATATGCAGGTGACCATCGCGTTTAACCATTTCGGGAAAAACTTGGTGCAAAGAATGCCTCGGTGCCGTAGAGGTTACATACATGTCGTTAACAATGTGTATTCGAGGTGGGAGATGTATGCTATCGGAGGAAGTGGAAATCCGACGATCAACAGTCAAGGAAACCGGTATACCGCTCCGGTGAATCATCATGCCAAGGAGGTATAAAATTTTGTTGAAATTTTGATGTAAGTTTTGATGGTTTTAACGTGGGAAAGATGATTTGAAAGGTGACAAAGAGGGTGGAAACAACACATGAGCATTGGAAGGGATGGAATTGGAGGAGTGAAGGGGATGTTTTGGCGAACGGAGCGTTCTTCGTGGCGTCCGGTGAAGGGTTGGAGACTTGGAGCTCAAGTACGAGAAGGCGTATAGTGTTGAGCCGAAATCGGCCGTCTTAATCGACCAACTCACCATGAATGCTGGTGTGCTCGGTAGCAGGTTCGATCTTGTCGTTCTAGGGCAATTTCATATATACCCTTTTTCTAAATTTATAAAATATCATATTTTTCTAAAAAATAATGTTCTTTAAGAGTTTAAGAGTGTCTACATTTTGCATTAAATATATATTTTATTTAAAAGTTTAGAAAACGAATATATGAAATTCCTATTTTTTTCTCCTATAAAATACTTTTCACATGATTAATAAAGTTTTCTAGTATTTTATCAAGGTGGTATAAACTTTTTCTAATGTAAAACCACAAAAGTTTTAATATGGTCTAACTTTTGTAATAGAAATTTATATATATATATATATATATATATATATATAAATAAATATTGGGTGATCAAAGTTAGAAAAATTATTGGATTTTAATAATCCCAAGTTTAACATATTGGCAAATAATAATCCCAAGTTTAACATTTACTCCCACCAGTCCCAACTTTAATCTTATTTACTGTCACCAGTCCCGCGTGTCATGCCAGATCCGTCACCAGTCCCAACCTGACGGATATGACGGATCCTGGCATGACACGCGGGACTGGTGACAGTAAATAAGATTAAAGTTGGGACTGGTGGGAGTAAATGTTAAACTTGGGATTATTATTTGCCAATATGTTAAACTTGGGATTATTAAAATCCAATAACCCTATTTAAAATTTGATTATTATTTAATAATTAAAGATCCGATTATTTGTAGGAGCAATAAGCTTGGGAAGTGGACCGGTGGTGATGATAATTAGGGGTGTAAATGAGCTGAGCTACTCGTGAGCTACTCGAGATTGACTCGATAAAAAGCTTGAAACGAGTCGAGCCTTAACGAGCCCGAGCCGAGCTCGAGCTTTGAAATAGGTCGTTTAATAAACGAGCTCGAGCCCGAGCTTTACCTATCGAGCTCGAGCCGGCTCGCGAGAGCTTTTATTTATATAATTTTAATTTAATTTTTTAAATATATTTAAAAAATAATGATTATTATATATAGAATAATTATAAAATAAGTAAATAGTATTTATTATTTTCTATATAAAAAAAAGTATAATTTTAAATATATACAAATTTAATTAAAAAATATATAAAAAATAATTAATTAATGGTAAACGAGCCGAACCCGAGCCGAGCTCGAGCTTAAAGAATTCTTCACGAGCCGAGCTCGAGCTTCAGAAATAAAACTCGAATCGAGCCAAGCTCGAGCTCAAGCTCCGTTAAATTCAAACGAGCCGAGCTCGAGCTTAGACGAGCTCGGGCTCGGCTCGGCTCGTTTACACCCCTAATTGATAATGATAATAATAATGATGAAGGAGATGTGGATGGTGATGATAATGACTATGGTGAAAATAGTGATGGGTCTTCTAAGCCGAATACCATGACTTTGGTGTGGTCTTTAGTAATTGCGTTGTTATCGTTCATGTTTTTACGCTCATCACTCCATGGAGTTATGTTATTGTGACAATAAAGTATTTTGAACAAAAGTTCATTGAATTGATTTTGAATCGACAAGGGATTCGAGTTTTTGATTATCTACAAATACGTCTTTCTACGAATCATCTTAATTATTTTTTTATCAAGCACACTATTAAACTAGGAAAAATGATAATTTTGATCTAACCTTAAAAGAGGTATTTTGCATCTACCTTTCTATTCTGAGCTCAAGAGACATGGACAACTACATGATTCAAACTGTGCCATTACATGATCCAAATATGGCTATCACAAATTCCACCTTAACTTCATACTCGTACTCCCCTTATTTAACTTCCGGCAAAATTGTCATTTTCGTTCCTGTGGTTTGCTCAAAATTGCCAATTCAGTCCAATAGTTTAAAAATTGTCAATTTCATCCCTGTGGTTTGCAAAACTTGCCAATTCAGTTCAAAACTAGCAATTTCTTTTGACTGAATTGACATTTTTTGCAAAACCACAAGGACGAACTTGGCAATTTTTTATAATATTTTGGTCTGAATTGGCAATTTTTTCAAACCACAAGAACGAAATTGACAAATTTTAAACTATTTGACTGAATTGACAATTCTAAGTAAAGCACTCGGATGAACATAGCAATTTACTCTTAACTTCCACTTTAACTAGTACATTGTATGAAGTTCACTTAACATCTCTTACATTTAAGGACTTAAGTGTAAAAAAAGTTACACCTTGGAAATCAATATTTGTTATAGTAATCTCTTATATCTATTCCTTTTATTTCATTAGTCATTTCTAGTGGAACAAACACCCTTTTAAATAAAACTTTTCAATAAATTGAAGTGATTTATTCTTTGTGTGCAGGTGATAGTTTTATGCAACGTTTATGTATAACATATAACGTTTTTTTTCAAATAAATGCATGTATCATTTAGCCAACGAAAATGATAAAAGGTGTAAGTTAACTACTCTTAATTGCATCCCTCGTTTAATTAACACAATAATGATGATCATGAAGTAAATAATATTCATGCATGAAGATAATATTGAGCTATATATGACACGATGCATGGCATTTATGGCAAAAACCTTTACATATATATATACAAGTCCATTAATTAATTAAAAACATGGCACAACATAAAGAACGATTTTCTTTGTAGTGTTTGTCACATCATAATATCTTCAACACTTGTTTATGACAAAAAGGTAGATCTAAAGTTTTGTTTTTTTATAAGATTTATGTCCATATAACTATATATATATCTATGATTTCCTGTTGGGCAGGAGGTGGGGTTGTTTCAAAGATGAGATTCCTTTTTCATATTTTATGTGAGTGCTGATAAGTTGTGAAAAGAGTTAGGGGACACATGTTGCAATAGTCATTTTATCTATATTTTGTATTCTTTACCTTTAAGCAAAGTTGCTTCTCAAGAACTCTTTTTATGTTATCATCTTCTCTTGACCAAACTCTATGACATACTATATCTCTTTAAGATTCAAAGCACTTACTTAGAGAGAGAGAGAGAGAGAGATGAGAGAGAGAGAGAGAGAGAGAGAAGATCAAAGAGAGATAGTTGAAACATTACTATGACGACTAAAAGATATAAAGTTTGAATCAAGGACTTAGAGCATCATCAATGAGAGGAGATCATGAAACATGTACTTCAATTCAACAATATGTTCAAATGCTGCCCCTCATAAATTCTCACATCCTTCCTTCAAAATAATGGACTGCCTACTATTTCATCACTCTTCACAAAAGATCGATAACTCAAAACACATGTTTAGGGGCGGCTCAAAGGATTTGAGACTTCAAGCAAACTTACATTTTGAGGTGTTAGACATTTTTAAAAGTTACGTTTTAAAATACCAACAATAATAAACTATATTATTTATAACTAGTAGAGTAAATCTTTTTAATTCTTATTGCATGTGAAAAATATAATTAGAATAAATTTATTTTTATCCTTATATATGATGCAAATTATTTTATAAACATTCTTAGTCAATCTAAATGGATAACATCTCTTCAAAATTTGGTATAATTTGGTATATTGACAATATATATGCATTTAGAAAGAAAAAAATAATTTTTAGTATAATTTATAAAGACAAAATAAAATCTATAAAAGGAAAGAAATTAGCATGAGTACACCCTATTCCCTAAAAATATGTCAGGTATAGTCCCTAAAGGTTGAAGTATGGTTGTGAGTGAAGAAAAGAGAAAACAATTACTCTTCATCCATATATTTGAGAAAAAACTGACTAAAATTTGAGGTTTGATTATGGATAAAAACAATTCAATTATGAATTTTATCATACATACATATATAAATTCATAAGTTAATTATGATATTATGTAAATATATCTATAAATAATAGATTTACCTTATACCTGAAATATGAGAATTAGAACTAACATAAAGAAATCATGCATATATAAGAGACCATCATTATTTATGTACTCTTGATCAAACTAGCTTCAACATGCATGACAACATGCATATGAACTATTGAGGAACACTATCTATAAATTAATTTCATCCCATTTCCCAAATGGGATTCCAAAGATCCAACACATGACTATGATTCTTGCTTTCTTCGGAGCTCGATCCAAGTTGACAGAAACACGGGAACGTGTACGTCCCCATGCAATCTTCGTCGTGTTTTAGTTCGTCGGGCCAGTTGCATGATGATATCCATTCTGATATCCTGCTTTCATATGGTGAATCATTACCCAATGTATTCATGTTAGACATATCTGCTATACCCTTGTTTCCGCTCATCATGCTGCTTTCGGCACCAATGTAATCGAGGCTGCTGTCGCATGTTGGTATCGTGAAATCTTGTTTCATGTTGCTTTTGGTGCCTTCAAACCATTATGTACGTTTTAAAAATTCATATGCTAATTAATTAAATGGTATGTATGATTATAAAAAAAATACATAAACTTAACATGTCCTACTAATTGAGAAGTCTTCCTACATGACACAACATGTAGAGTTGCTACCGATGAGATCTAAGTTCATACATAGAAGATCAAAACGAAGATACCAAATTTTGTATTCAATTATAGTTTTCTTTTAGATACTATAGGGATAAATTACCTATCTTCACTATACTATAATACATATTGTCATTTACTTAAAAAATTAAGAGTTTCAAAAAGGGTAAATTAGTCTTTTAAACAAAGAATTAAAATATTTATTAAGGAAAACTAAAAAATTAAACGATCTATTTAATGATTATTGACATTTAATGATATATGTATAAGTAAAGTAAATAATAATTCATACATATATTGTATGATAAATTGTCTTTCATTTACAGAAACAAGTACCACGTTACAAATTGTCACTACCGCAACATCACGCGGATTTACGACTAGTGTGTATATATATATATATATATATATATGTTGGAAATTTTAAAATTACTAAAACAACTTATTTATTCAGAGATTCATTATGAGATTATATTCTCTAAAAATTGGAATTAAATAATCCAAGTATTGGGTATCGGCGGATAATAATCCGAGCTACAATAATCCCAATTATTTGGGTCTTGGAATTCATTGGGCCGCCGTTAATTTTTCACTAACTCCGCTAGTACTTGCTGACGTGGCAGGTGATGTGGCATCATTTTTGCTGACGTGGCAGGTGATGTGGCATCATACTTGCTGACGTGGCATGTGCCACGTCAGCACACAACTAACGGAGTTAGTGAAAAATTAACGGCGACCCAATGAATTCCAAGACCCAAATAATTGGGATTATTGTAGCCATATTGGAACTCGGATTATTATCCGCCAATACCCAATTACTTGGATTATTTAATTCCAATTTTCCTATTCTCTATTTAAGGGTTTCAACTTATTGTTTCTTAAAAAAAAACAATAAATAGAAAAATAATAATAAAAAAAAAAACTCAGCTTAAATGTGTCAGTTGACAAAATTTTGATGATCGGGATTCAAATGAACCATATCTTCCATGATTCTATCATTAAATTTAAGTGATTTTTGATGAATTATGTGTTCTTGTTTGTTATTGATCAATTAGTTGTTTTAACTGTGTTTAATACTTCAAATGCTTAAACTATCAAAAGCCAATCAAATCAAATAGCAAGTATAATCCATTCAATAAGAGCATAAAATCTTGATGAATCAAAAGTGTGTGTATATATATACATAATAGTGGAAATTAACCTGCTTGTTGATCTTCAGATTTCTTCTTCAAATGACATCTCCAGTAATTCTTGATCTCGTTATCTGTCCGTCCAGGCAATCTTTTAGCGATTTTTGACCACCTGTATAATCCGAGATGGTAATATTTTATTAGTATATAAGCAAATAACCATAGTGAGAGTTACATTTACTGACCAAAACACATAAGATCTACATATATATAAAAGAGATATTTATACACTTACTTGCTACCCCATTGTTTATGAAGATCAAGAATGATTGCTTCTTCTTCTTGTGTGATCTCACCATGCTTTAAATTCGGTCGAAGATAGTTCATCCACCTCAGTCGGCAACTCTTTCCGCTCCTCCTTAAACCTTAAACCATACGTTTCAACTCGTTAAACTCTTAAACATGTTACAAACTTACAATATAAATGAAAACTTGATAATATAAAAGCATCTAAATTGAGCTTAATTACCTGATTGTTTAGCTAAAGCATCCCAATGTTTATCACCTAAAGCTCCAACAATGGTGGTCAATATCTCGTCTTCTTCCTCGTGCCAGGGCCCTCTGCGCAGGTTTCTCGCATCACGATTCGCCATCGCCATTAGATAGATTAAAAAGGTTTGTTTGATGTTGGTTTTATGATGTGTTTGTTGTTTGTGTTTATATATAGGAGAGTTCTAAAAAAGGATGGTACTTTACTATTTTGGATAGTGACTAGGTGGAAAGCAATGGTGATTGTGGAAGCTCCACCATGTGTTTTGTGACTTTTGGAGGGGTTTTTCTATTGGTTTTGATGGGAGTTTGCATCACAATCTTGGTTTATGATTGTTCTTTTTAGTGATTATAACTTCTCAAACTCTTTTTCTTTAAACTAAAGATACATAAGGGTATTTTAGTAAATTTGAAAGACCAGTCAGCTAACATATCGAGCTCATGTATCCACGTGTAATTTTTTTATATATATACTTGGAAAGTAAGCATGATATGTTATAACCCGTAGAGTGGGTTAAGCTCCAAAGAACAAGATAAAGGAAACTAGACTTTTGAAACAATTTTCTCTTCATAATTTTTATTCATCAAAACAACTTTAAATACTAAAAACTTAAATGTTGGAGATCATGCACTAATCATATTCAAGCATCTAAAACATTGAATGATAATGAAATTGAAACGCAACTTGATGAGAAAGAGAGCGTAATTGGAATAGGGGTTTTGAGGGAGGGAAAGAAGTGGGTTGATTGGAACATACAGATTAAGGGATTTGTGTCATAACTCATGAATGGATTGTGTGAAAATTTCGAATTTTTGTTTGATGTTTTTAGTCGAAGAGGCTTTTCTGATGTAGAGTGGGTCATATCTGATATCCCTATCCGCCCCGCATGAAAAATCTGTTTCTTTTTTTTTCTTTCAATATTTTGTGGAGTTAATTAATTGGGGAGATTATGTCTCGTTCGTTTCTGTGGGTTATGGTGTCGATACGGAAAATCTTGTTTCGCAAGATTGGTGTGAAGCGAACCGAATTTGTGAGAGAAGAGAACTAACCGATTCGGTAAAGGTCGACAACCATGCTCAAACAATCGATTACAAATTACGGTAATGGCAACAATGAATGTACTAGTAACAAGTAAGAAAGGGAATGTGAATTCAGAAGATACTAAGCAGACAGGAAGAAAAACATATTCAACAATAATTCTCGATGCCCGATACGTTCCACGCTTCCTTCTTTTATATTTGGGTTAGTAGATCTTTCTCTTTGAGTTGGGTTGCCTATTTAGGCCACTAGACTTGGGCTGTAAGTCTTAATTTTGCTACCTTCTTGGTATTTTACTTTTAATAAAATAGCTGTTAAAAACAAATATAATGAATGGTCTGTTTGATTTGGTAAAAGTTGCACATTCGAATATTAACTTTGTAAACCGATATTAAGTCCTATGGTTTTTAATTTTCACGTCGAATATTAAGATTAACTTGTGTCAGTTATTTTGTTAAATTAACATGAAATGATCAAAATACCCTTCAAAATTATAAGGGCTTTCAGTGTCAATTACCTAAAGTTTATATACAGAGACTATTTGTGTATATGGCCAAACATTAAAAAACAAATTAAACAACTACCCCCGCCCCACCCCCGGCGGTAATCTTCATCATCGCCCTTGAGAGAAGAACGTCAAGAACAACCATTTTCCCAACTCACGTTGTCGCTACTGCCACCTCACGCCACCACAAATGTATGTTGGAGCTAAAACCTCATACCCCTCCAACCACCACCTCCAATTCCCGACGCTGAAATAATCTTTTAGGACTTGATGAAAAACTCTAACCTAGTAGCTAACCTAAATCGTTTATCAAGAACATATTTGTATAATTAACTGAAATCGATGATGGGGGAGGGGAATCGACGACACAAGTAGCAGATCCAGATAAAGAATCACCGAATCATCACCTGATGGGTTTACAAGTACAAGTACAACTCATCACGACTTTTTTATTGTAATTTTATTCTAACCCGTTAAACTGCTCAACCTTTCTACGACTCGTATACAAATTGTTTGCAATTAACAACTTTTTTAGCGCGTTTAGTTATTACACAAATCAAGAAGACATCCTGATAAATAAAGTGTAGACTCTACAACTAAAGGATTAAAGGTTTAAATATAAGATGTAGATATGGAATGTATCCTAGAAAACTCGTTTACAAGACGTTAATATGTTTACAGCCCAAATATAATTAACCACAAATTCACAAGTCACCAACCTTATTTAGATAAACATGATTCACAGATCTTGTTTGGATTATATAATTTTTAAACATGTTACATGTTACATGTTCAAGTTAAAGCTGATATTTGTTTACATGAACATAATAAAGAAGTTGTATTTAAGTTATCAATATCAACTTGTCAACTCAAATCCACCAACTTGTATGAACGAAAACTCAACCAACTTTAAGTCGTCCCTTTAATGTCACACAAGTTGCTGAAGGATTCTTAGATACGATGCACAAAACTCATAAATCCGGCTTTATTCTTAAAGCTAATGCAAACTCTTCTGTTTCATTCTCCTGTGTAGTTTGTGTATGTACAGACAAACTCACAAACACAAGCTATAATGTACTACAACCAAGACATTTTCAAACAAAAGATCTCAATACTACACAAAATGTGTGGATATAAACATATAATGACTTCAAACAATATTTGTTTGTTTCCAATTAATGGAATAATAACCATTTCAAATGTAGGATTATACAGAAGTTAGTCAAGCAACTAACCTTACACGACTTGTTGCATTTTGTCGCATGATGTATAATAAATAGCAAATATATCGCATGATATCATCAAGGCTCTGGATTTAGCATCCACCTTTGCAGGTCGTTCCACTGCAACGGCAAACAGGTTTACCAGATGCTTCCCAACCATTATAACCGCGTTCCAGCACCATTATACTCTTGATTCCTGCATCCACCTTCCCTTGTGCAAGATAGTCTGCAAATCTGCGTGCACATTTTGGCCCACGAACCTGAAACAAATAATTTACTAGTGATGTTTCAGGTTTTAACAGATAATGGAAATGAAATTGATTTAATAACTAACAGTCATGCTTGAATGCCAATTATGAAGATGAAGAGGGGATAGAATGCGTGATCAAGTTCTTGAGCTCTCGTAACCATAATTGTCAAAGGCACTCAGGCGAGACAAGGCGAGGCTCAAGAAAGCCACCCGGCATGCATCCAGGCGCACAGGTCAGGCTCCGGATAGATTCCGACCAAATCTTAAAATTCTGGCCAAATGTCGGTCAGCCGGTCCAAACAGGTCAGAAACATCCAAAAATGTCCTGGAAGAAACCTAAACTTGGCCTAAAACATGTCTAAAACGCCTAAAATGGTCTATTTATTCAATGTGTCATTCTTAAAAATGTCCACACTTTTTAAGCTCCTTGAACCTACGTCTCTGGTTCACCATTTGTGCCTTGAGTGCCCTTGACTACTATGCTTGAAACACAATATGAGGTGTCTGAAGCATAAACAAGGACAGGACTAGCTGGCAAGAAATCAGGCATTTGTTTGATTAGTTTCAAACTTTCATTTCTGCAAAATTGCATTTACTAATGTGTAATGTGAACAAAAGATCTATAACAAAGATACAAATGCTGGGATTATTATAAATCACAATTAACAAGATTCTATGTCACAATACAAAACATTCTGCAATCAATTTCTTAAAAATTTCAAGTTTTGGTGTTTAATAACCAAAAGTGAGCAATGAATTATGAATCATACTTGTTTTACAAAGAAAAATCGCAAAATACAACAGTTGAGAGTAGTACCAATTCACTATGTTTAATAATCATTTGTTTGTAACAATACCTTATCTGCACAATTTGAATGCTCTAATGTAAACAAAAGGTCTGTAAATCACAAGGATCAATAATCTATGTCACAATACAAAACAATCAGCAATCAATTTCTTCAAATTTGCAGTTTCTAGTGCTTGATTACCAAAATCTAACAATGAATCATACTTGTTTCACAAAAAAAATCGCAAAATCACCGGTTAAGGTTTCTAATTCACTGTG
>JBCNJP010000010.1:113731613-113770429 GCA_039602395.1 Deinandra increscens subsp. villosa
ATTCCAGTTTACACGGTTTTGAGTATCTTGAAATTGGCCCCTTCAACATTCAGGTGGTTATTGTTCCACACAGACAACGATTCATAATCACAATAAAAGCACTTCATCAATTATGGTATTTGGCTCTAGACTGCACCTATCCTCACAAGTAATATATTGTTTCTCACTAGAAAAAATGTCACAAGTAGTTTTTCATACTCAGTTCAATTAATTAAAGGAGCGGTTAAATGTATTTTGTATTGCATATGAGGAAGTCGCACAACACACACACAAAAAACATTGATAAAGAAACCAAGTTTATAATATATAACAGGTATATAGTTTTTTTAATAGCCCCCTACACAAGAGCCAAGACACACAAGTCTAATATCAATGGTACCTAGCTTACAGGTTTCAATTTTCTTGAATATTTACCTCAACAACATGTTAATAGATACTTAAACTCATATGCACTGATACCATAAAGTCTCAATTAGAATGTTATGAAAACAACTTTTTAAGTTTAGTAAAATTGCCACAGTCAATAACTGATCAAAACAAGAAATTAAGCATTCCACCATGGCCGATGATGTTATGCTTGCCAACAATAATCTCCAATCAATCAAATTAATTCTGAGTTAGTGAGGTCAATCAACAGATTCAACAATCCAATCAAAGTTCCAGCAATTCTAATTTCACTCCCAAATGCGATACCTATTCTCAAAACCACAAATATTTGAAACAATACAAACCTACAACACAACAGTATCACCTAATTCCAAGCCAATTACCCCTAGGGTTCTACATAAAAAACAAACTTCTCCGAATTTGAAAAAAAAAACTACCTCGAGAATTGAGCTCGTTTCGCTGAGCTTCAAGGCGATTGAGATTATGCGTCTTCTGGCGAACCTGGAGTTGAGCATCGTGGATATGTTGCAAGTAATACTGCCTCAGACCTTCACCTGGTTTCCCCGTTGAAGTCCTCGATGAACAGTTCTCATCTCGGTCCACTGAATCCGATGGTTTCATCGCCACATCCACACTCGCCATTCCACAATCTTGCAGTTTTAGATCTGAGAATTTGTAAACCAACCGCTTTCGTGTATCAGCGGGATTTGATGTTCTTATTCGATGGCTTTCTGCGCAAGACAGGAGAGGAGTATCGAGGGCTTCTTCGAATAAATCTGGTAGATATGATGAAAGGTTTTGCAATTTGGATCCTTTTGTTTTCATACTTTACAACTTTAGCCCTCGTACTTTGACCGGGTTAAAATAGTTAGTTACTCAACTTTAGCCCTCGTACCATCGGTCATTTGACCGAATGGCGATGAGTGAAGGAAACAGGACTGAAATGTCACGAGTTCGATCCTCAGGCCCGACAGGTTTTTCATCTGGTCGTTCGCGGATGTGATTTTCTCTAGGATGGGCATAAATTGCGTGTCTCAATCACCCAACACTCGCGAGTGTATGGATATTCCCGCTTCACTCCTGGATGCGGATGCCCATTAGCCATTGGGGTTAAGCTCGGGTGATCGCACCATTAATTAGTCATCCAAAAAAAACTTTAGCACTCATTCTTTACGTTCATATGAAGCCTCGAATTACTATAGAACCGATAGTTTGGTTCAAAACCAAACTCGTTTAACAGGAATCAATTTGATGACCGGGTCGAATCAATTTGTGAACCACTTCAGACCAGATTTTTTCACATGGAATCTAACTTATAACACCACAAGGCTAAAAATTTATTAATGTATGAGTATGTTTTAACGTTATGTTTATTGATGCTTGTTTTAGCGGTATTTTAATGTGTTGTTGTACCTAAGCTTACGTTCGAGTTTTTTACATTTTTTTTTAATACAAACTATATATTTTCAACTCATGTTATTTTTATCTTCGTGTCGATATATGCATTTCAATTTGAATTTTTGCCTTAAATCTATTTTATGTCTCTAACTTCTTCCTTTCTACCTTTCTAGGTTATTTCTAGATCTAAAAACTCAAGATTCTATGTGATATTTAATGTTTTAGCCATATGTTTGATTACATGTAACACAACTTATATAAATATACATATGCCGTTCAAAAAAATATATATATATATATACGTATAGTTGAATTAAAATATTAAATCTAGAGGCGGTTTTCGCAGAAAGGTAACCATTTCCGCTACATTCGAACCATCACTGTTCAAAGTTCAAACCCTTACCTTACTACAAATCACCTGCTTCCATGGTGAAACCCTAGATTAATGCTCATTACGTCTCCCAATTTTTTCTCCTGACTCTAGATTTGTATCGTAATCATCGCTAGAACCATGGCGGATCACAGATTGCTCGAAATGGAAGAAGACATGGCAGCAGTAGAGGTCCAGGAGGAAGAAGGTTTAGAAACGATTCCGGAATTAGAGGATTCAAGCGAAGACGAAGATGAGTTGATTCCGTCGGAGACAACATCACCTAGGGTTTCAAGTTCGATCGCCGATAGCTTGGCGGACGGTTCGAATGTTCGTAACGGAAAGCTGGCGAGCCAAGAGAATGGAAGTGATGATGGAGGAAAGGAGTTTATCAGAGGTGAGATTGATGTTTGCTCCATATGCTTTGAAGCCTGGACTAGTGGTGGAGATCATCGAATTTGGTATGCAAATTGTTAAAATCTTCAAAATGTTAATAACCTTACTGCTTGTTTATTATGCTAGAAATTGATAATACGGCTAACAATTTTTTATACGGACCTGTTAACACGACATGGTACGGAGTTAAATAAGTTTTGTGTCATAAACAAACAGGTCGACACGTTTATTATGGTCTAACCTGTTTATGTTTATGACACGATTAAACAGGTTTATGATTTTTTAATAGTTTTTTAAAATAGTTAAATACATAGTAAAAGTCAAAATCTTTTTATAATTTGATATTTTCACCTTAACCTTTTGATTTTCACCGCTCTACTAACTTTGATAACTCAAATTCTTCAATTTAGTTAACTCTTTCTGTTTTATATTCATTAATTTACTTTTGGTTTCCGTTTTTACGATATTAATCGTGTCTAAGCATGTCGTGTCGTGTAACACGTTTATAAACAAATCCGTATTTGTGTTTGGAGAAAATGACACGATTAGTTAATCGTGTTCATGTTTAGTACCTGTGTTAATCGTATCGTGTTGTGTCTGACCTGTATAACACGTTTAGACCTGTTTTGCCAGCTCTTATCGATAGTTTGATACTTGAGATGTTAATTACGTATCTAAATCACATTTGGGAATCAAAATTTAGTAATTGTGGTACAATCACATCTGTATCAAACCAGGAACCTAAACTGGAGCTAAAAACATAGATTTTGTTGGCTGAGCATTGAGCAATGAATATGAATAGTAACCAGTTTTCGAATCCATCATACTTGTCGATCCAAATATCCGATAGTAAAGTTGTATATTGTTTCAGGTTTGACCAATTTTCAGTACCAAAACAGGTCAAACTATTGTTTGCATTCATGTCACTCTACTCGGGTCAATGCATATATTGTATGTCTTCAAGACAATATTAACCGATTGTTGGCAATATATCTTGTGTAATTCTTGTGAATAATCCTCAACTTTCATGTGATGACTGCAGCTGTCTTCCTTGTGGGCATATATATGGAATGTCATGTATAAAAAGATGGCTCCTAAGGTGTCCAAGTTCTGGGAAGGTTTGTCCACTGTCACCTATAAAGTCTTTTAAGAAAGAAAATTTTTGATTTTATTCTATCATTTCTGTGATTAAATACTACTTTTTATCTTGAGTGTTACCAGTGCCCTCAGTGCAAAAGCTTATGTACCTTGAAGGATATTAGAGTGCTTTATGCATCTCGCCTTTGCTTAGCTGATAAAATATCACCCGAGGTATGTATTTGCACCGACAATGATCATTTTCTTGACGATCATATGATTAAGCAACTTTAGTGTAGATAAGCATACTATCTTTTTTGTCTAAAATAACCTTTTTGTCAGTTTTGCACACTAAACTTCTTTTGGGTTCCTAAAAGTTAGGAAAAGTTGGGAAAAGTAGGGATGTTAATTCTGGAACTTGACACAAAAATAATCAGGTTTTGGGCTGTCCACTTCTGACCCGGGTAAACTGTTCAAATAATGTTTTCAGGCAACCACTACTGACTTTCCATACACCAAAGAGGGTTTTAGTGGATTTCAGAAGCATTTATCTTCTTGCATGAATGCATTGATGCAGCGTATGGATGCGTTGGAGCGTCGTTCTGAAGAACGTGACTCGCGTGTTCGTTTTTTGGAGCAAAGATACTACGAGCTTATGGGGCAGGTACAAGAGAATAGTCGGTAGTTTGATGCTTTGCGTTCTAGCATGATTTTTGGGTATGAATGCATATCGTATCGATTGTGAATATTATGAAATTTGATACTTGCATGTTGCATGATTGATATGTTCTAGTTGCATCTTTCAGTATCAATTACATGGGGAATTTTGTACATCTTTAATAGCTGATTACACAGGAAGGAAATATTCATCATCTATTCATCCATATATAAAAAGCCCATTACAAAATGAAAGATGTACCAAAAGCATGAGGTTTTTAAGAAACATGATCATCAATAATGCTAGAAAAGGTGTTCACAAACAGAAGCAAACATATACTAAAATTCAAAGTTTCAAACTACTACCAAAAAGATGAAAAGTAATCAAATCTTGGGGCCAGAATTATGGACATTATGTGCATCTAAGTTAGTTCATCACTTCATCCACCATATGTGCTCCTTCTATGCATATCAAGCTGCTGCTGCTTTAGTTTCTCAGTCTGCTATCTCAATGAGCGAAAACCCTCTTCGGTCGAATATAATCTGTGCACAAGTATTTGAACGATATTAATTATGAACTGAAAAGGAGTTAGCAAGGGTGCTAAACGGATCGTGTTGGCGGGTCTGAGTGTTAGACACATGAAAACTTCACACGAACTCAAACGCAAACATCATGTTAGACAGATAACACCTAAGCATGATACGAATATTTGTGGGTTGTTATGAACACGGCATGTCCGTTTGGCACGATTTTGTTATTATTTTCTTTAAATTATAATACACTAACATCATAAACTTATAAGTATCGATTTTGTTATTATTTTCTTTAAATTATTTACTTTCTTTAAATTATAATACACTAACATCATAAACTTACCAGTATAAAAACATAAAGTCAATTTCCCTTTTAGTTTTAAAATACATGGCATAAAACCTATTAACCTAATATTTCTAAAAAGATAAAAAGGTGAACAATGAACCTACAAATTAGCTAAACGTGTTCTCGGGTTCAACTTGAAACTAACCCAAATTTATTTACGCTAAATCTAAACTCACAAATGTTACGCTAAATCTAAACTCACAAATGTCATGTTGGGTTCTTGTCGGTTCTCATGTCGTGTTAGAAATTTTAGAAAAAAAACCACCTCTTCTAGCGTTGAGTGGGACTTTATTCGTAAAACTTTGGGAAAAAAAAATCATAAAGCAAAGATTTTCTTTACTTTAAAAAAGATCACCTCTTGTAGCGTTGATAGATTCGATATCTATCATCTTCATCCTTCAACACCGAGATGAAACCATCCGTATCTTCGTCTTCTTCATCATCACCGTCATTACCATCACTATTCTCGCTGTTACATTCATCTTCCTCTTCTTCATCGTCATCCTCTTCTTCATCGTCATCCTCTTCTTCGTCATCTTCTTCCTCTTCATCATCATCTTCGTTTTCTTCGTCTTCATCATTGTCTTCATCATCAGTATCAGTATCGCCATCTTCATCATCATCTTCTTCGTCTTCATCATTGTGTTCGTCATCAGTATTGCCATCTTCATCATCATCTTCGTTTTCTTCATCTTCATCAGTGCCGCTCTCTTCATCATCATCTTCTCCGTCTTCTTCGTTGCCATCTACATGTTGTAATTCGATCGGTTTGAAGTGGTACTTTCTTAATCCCAGCAGACCAAATCTGATAATCATAGCAACCACAAAAATTGCAAGATAACATAGGAAATTAGCTAGAAGGAAAAAAGAAGGAAGATTTATTGAATTTGGGTGTTCGCCATAATAAGAGCTCTCAAAATCCATTGAATTTAGGTTTTCGGCAATTAGAGTTGTCAACAGGTCTTTTTATGCATGCGCTTATAGCAAGACGAGTTAGTTCAGGAAAGTGATTATGATCATCTAATATTATTTAATTTAAGCGGATACTTCGTTTATTATTATTATTATTTAATATTCAGATTAATATATCTTTATTCATTGGTTATCCTATCGTTTAGATAACTTTTAAGTTGATTTAGCTTTTTAATTTTTATATATCTTTATTTACAATCCATGCGGAGACCGGCTCGCCGCCCCCTCTCCCCCTCGGTTTTTTCGGTCATAGTGCTAATTTTTACGATTTTTAAAGTTTTTTTATATATATTAAGTACTGCCCCCGGGATTAATATCTGGACTTTTTTCCTCCTTAAACTTTTCGCCGAAGCTTCGCCAATGCATGTCAGATATTTAATTAAAAACGTTAAAAAATTTACAAGCCACCTCAGCAAATGCCATATAATCTTTAATAAAATTTTTTAATTATTTATGTGAAACTTGGATTACAACAAATTGTTTAATTATAACACACCTTGTTTTAGAAATCCGTAAAGTATAAGAATTTGAATCCAAACAACAACTGAAATTGTTTGCAAATATATCCTACAATTTGATCCAAACACATGATTTCTTTTGTCCCTGCAATTGTCTGTGAGGTCGAACACACAATATATACTATCCAATAGAAAAAACGACCACCCGATGAATAGTGATCTTTTTATGTGTTTTGAATTGGCCACACTTTTTATTTATTTTATCAAGTTTAGTCCTTGATTGTGAGTAGTTAGATTTTTTTTTTCCTGTGGGCGGTATCTGGTATCACTTCCTTTTTATTTACTTCTCTCTCTCTCTATGTTACGAGTCATCTTTCTCTCTCTGTATTGTTCCGTAGATCCCCTTTATTATCTCTGTATGTTGTTCCACAAACTAGGGTTTGTTTTATGTGGTTTCTCTTTGATTCGGTGGTGCCGCTTTTAATGTTGTTCTCTTTTAGAGATGCTTATGTGTAGACATGAATTGCACAATTCATAACGATTTTTGATCTATGATTGGCTAAAATTTTGGTGCTTATGCATGTCTCTTTTATGTTCGCCGATGCTGTCGTCACCGTTGCTTTAGTCTGATGCTACTTGGTGATGTCGACGTTGTTGTCGTTCTGTTAGAGGGTTGCCGGTGTGGTCGTCGTCGTAGCTTCAGTCTGATGCTCTTTGCTGATGCAGCCGTTGCTTGCGTACTCTGGGGCGTTTGCCGGTGTAGTTGTGTTCGTAACTTCAGATCTCAAACTGTTTCAGATTTGCCTATGTCAATTTCATGTTGACGTGTAGTGTTTATGGCAACCGTACCTTCGATTTGAACTTTTTGCCTAATCTGAGCCTTGACGGCGGTGCATGATAGGGTATGATCCTGAGCCGTAGCGGCTGTGATGGTGATTTGGTCTCCTTCTTGGCTATGACGATTTCCATACATCTGAGCCCTTATGATGATGAATCTTTTCGGTATTAAAACTCTTTTCGGTATTAAAACTGATGGTTGTTGCTTACTGCTTACTGATGGTGGTGGTTTAATGTTTTAATATTTTGGGGCTGTGATGATATTTGGTCTGAGCTCTCTATTGATGATTTAACTCATTTTCCTTTGACTTGATAAGTATGGCTATGATAATCTTGAACACAAATGAAATTAAAGGATATGATGATCTTGAACATAAATGAAATTGGAGGATCTTTATTGTGCACTGGTGAGGTGAATAACCATTATGTATATTTGCATTCATGCCTTTTATTGTCTCTTCTTTAATGTGATCTTCATCTTTTGATTTGAGCCTATTCTTCCATTGCTGCATGATGATGGTTATTCAGTTTGCAGATTACTTTGTATTTTGTTTTTGAAGTTTATTTATAACTTTACTTTGAATGATTGAATGAGCCTCTTTCATGTCTTTAATTAGGCTTTGGATTTGATTTTGTGTCGGATGTGAGGCTTTGACGATGCCATTGTTAGCAACAAGTCATCGAATTAAGTTATCAAGTTGAATCTTTTAGGGCTTGATGGTGTGCAAATTTAACTTTGATTAATTGTTGGTAGAAGAGATTAATACACATGTGTTGATTTATTAATCATGTTGAATGTTTTAGGTTTGGTGATTAGCTAATGATGTTGAATTTCTTTGTTGTGTTTACATTTACGGTTTTTAACTTATGAAGATTTGTACATATTTGATTTCCTTTCACTTTCGGTATCACATTAAAATTACAAATGTGCACTTAAAAGCAAGATTTATACTTGAAGTAGAGCATCATGCTCACATTTGTATAGTTTAGATTAAGTATTTAGACTTGAACCACACTATGTGGTCTTATAGTGTGGTTCTATACAAGATTCATATAGTTGTATTGCTCCTCCATGAAACTCTTAAGTGCCATGTATATAGTTTCATGTCTTGAATGGAACAAATTAGTATTTTTAGCATGGTTTACAAAATTCACAAATTGTAGAAAGTTACAAATATCATCTACTTTTCTTTACGAAGTGACCCGCCGCAACGCGCGGGCCGGTCATTTTCTTGTTACAATACATTCATCTTTTACAAGGAGGGTGACAAACTACTACACTAGAACTTTGACTTGAAGCACAATTAAGAAATAAGAATAAATGACATTTTAGTCCTAAAACAAAATAGTACAAATAATGTTAATCTTAACATAAAAGAGATACGTATAGTTATAAAATAGTACAAATAATGTTATATTATAAATTCAGTATATATTTTTAATGCGTTGCAAACCAACACAATGTTCGGTGCTATTTTACTTAAAAAAACACAAACTGTGTTTTTTTGATACAGAACAACATAGAAATAGTTGTTTTAACACACAAAAAAAACATACAATGCAAAATGTACAAAGACCCAAAAGTTATATTACACTGTACCCTGTACACCACAAACTTATGTGCAAAAGTCATTGCGTTCGGATAAAATAAAAACAAAAAAAAAATCTAGAATTAGTAATTTAGCATAATGAGCCAAAATAAATAATCTTATTTTACTGGAACGACTGCAGCGCACACGCATAGGGTGGAGGGACAAACAAATGGCAAAATGGTAAATATTTACAACTTTATCAAATGACAAAATCGTAAATATCTAAAATTAAAAATCATAAATAACTAATTCTTTGTCCAATGACAAAAGCGTAAATAACTTCTAATGATAAGATTATAAATAACCTAAACTTTATGTTTTATTATAGAGGTATAATTTTGTTTATTAGGCTGCATTGGGCTCAATGAAATACATATGTATATCCAATACTATAACTCGTGGGCTGCATTGGGCTGAATTCAAGTAAGTTTATTGGGCTTCATTATATGGAGGCATGGAGCAATTGAAAGGACGACGTAGCAAACTAGCAACAACAGTTTTAAAAAGGCATTTAACGGTTTTCAAAGGTACCAACAACAGTTTTCAAATAGTAATATTGATAAAACAAAACATAAAATAAAGAAAATACAAAAAGATCACGCAACGAGCCAACAACATTAAAATAAGAGAATTAGTTAAATATAACACAAAAATTAGGTATCTAAAGAAAGGGTATAAAACTAAAACAAATCATATTAGTATGTGTGTTAGCGTGTTATGTTCGAGAGTATATCTGATGAGTAAAAAGTTTATATTACATTTGTTTTTATTATTTTTTTCTATCAAATATATCTATTATTCAAACTCAAACATAAAACTGAATTTATTAGTTTAAAATATATTAAACCGTTTACAAGAATAAACACATGTTAAAAACTTCTTACGAGACCAAAATGAGTTTAAAATAAATGTGTTTGTGAGCATTTTATGATAAGTAGCACTCAAAAAAGTAATGTTGTAATCATAATCTATCCTCTCCTTGAACAAGCGAATGTCAGAATATGATCAGATGAGTGGTGTAATTTATCTGTCACTGATTAAAAATTGTCGTTCAAATAATATATACAATTTGAAAAGCTGAGAGCTATAGTATTTTTTTAGTACCTATTTTATTGCATTTTGTACAATGTTCTTGTGCGGTTGTTTGGTTATGTATAGCTTTCAAAGCTCATAGTACAACGTAACTCTCTGTTTCATATCTGTTCTTCTATATTCATCAAGTATATCAATATAGTGCTGTATTACTCAATATCAAGTGTTTTTGTTTCTACGTGTCTGTGTCTGTCTCTCAGTCAATCTGTTTTAAGGTTTTCGTGTGCTTATCTTTGGCATTCGATTTACTGGTGATTTTAGGTTTTTGGTTATTAGTGTATCTTCATGTGTTTTCTTTATTCTTTCCTGAATTTTTTTCCTTGATGGTGGGTGTTTTTTTATTTTTTCTTGTTCAAATGCACATGACTGTGTGATAATGCCATTTTATTATCATAATTAAAATAGTTATTCACACTTATGAGTTTATATCGGTTCTGATTGAATATCCATATATGTATTACTTAAAACGAAATTACTAAACAACAAATTTGATAATGGCTGATTTTTATATATAATAATTAACAGAAAAAGGCATAATATATTTGTTGGGTACCAATCTAGAAATAATATTTATATTTATATTTATATTTATATTTATACATTATAAAATAGTATAATTAACTGAAAGAGCATGTTGACACACTAAAATAATATTTTTGTTGGGAACCAATCTTGAAACAATATTTCTATTTTACTTGTAAAATAAACGGAGTCACATGCAACAAAGTCATCAATTTTACAAGGTACTAAACAATAAACCCAACAAACCCATGTGGATATGAATGTATGATTCCCACCCACTTGAACCATGGTCACTAAAACAACCTTAAAGTTTTTTATCCGTGTTTGAAATTACCCTTAAATCTTTAATATTCGAATAAAATTTATATTATTTGTTAACAGGGGTAGTTATACCATTTTTTGTTGGGTACTCACTCCTTGGATGAAAACAACTTTCGTTATTCAGATTTGGTAAACGTTTTCTCTAAAACTAACTTCCTCCATCGCCAGAGGTGAAATAAAATGTTTTTTAAGAAATAGCATAAAGCATAAAATCTTTTAAGGAGTACTATACGTACATAAAAATAAAAAAATACAATTTTTTTTCACTATGTGTACGGGTTTAAGAGGTATTCGAGCTACCCCTGAACTATTGACAATTTCGCCCCTATCCACCGCCAAATCTTTCTTTTAGGATTTTAAGCTTCAAACAAACTCGGATCTCTTGCTATGTGGATCGTCTTACGTATTAAAGGGTTAACAGTAATAGTTCAATTGTATCTAGATGTCTAATAAGGTGTCCCTTCTAAAGGTTAAATGTGATCAGTAGGGGCCTTGAGCATGTGCGAGATGTGCGACGGAACAGGGCCTATTATATTAGGGGGCCTATATTTTTTAAAATCTTTTTTATATATATTATATTATATAGCTATTTTTAAATAAAACTTTTTAATTTTACTAACAAATAATCAAATTTAAAAAATAGTCCAATTAGTTATTTAATATTTAGGCATTTAGGACCTATTTTCAATTAAAATGTCATTTTAAAACAATAATTTTCTTATATTTATTGTCATAATTTTTTTTCTTTATTTAAAAACTTGTTTTGTTTGTAATTTTTTTCGAGTGGAGCCTATTTTTTTAAACTCAAACAGGGCCCTCAAATCCTCGGGACCGGCCCTGAATGTGATAAGCGTTCAATTTTCATAATGGACAATTGGACACATTGATATAAAATTACTCCTTAAGAAAACTAAAAATACCTGATATTTATTTCTAAAACAAATAAAAGAAATACAATATATGTGTTTATTATTAACTTAAAGTATTATTGAAAGTAATTTTCGTCGGTGGGTTGGGTTGGCGGTGGATCAATATCAAGTGGCTCTTGGCTGGACAACTGCTGTCGGCAGTGACTCAGTGAGTGAGCTAGCGAGTGAGCGAGCGAGTCACTCGCCCAACCCCTACTCACCCGCACCTATAAATTCCACCTTCTTCCATGCCCTACTCGTCCATCTCTCTTCCATTCTCCCCAAATCTCTAAAATCACATCGCAAGGTACGTTCAATCTTCTCCACTAATTCCTCTTTTCGCTTCTCCGCGATTCTAGTTCCAGATTTGATAATTAGTTGCTCATGAATCAAATGATCAGATTGATGCTCTGCAATTGTGTTGTTTTGGAAGAGATCTGTCGTTTATTTACATATATATGATTCTAGTTCTGGAATTTTGATATTAAGTTGATTCTGATATAGAGTTTCTCGTTATTATAGTAACTGATTGGTGATACTTTGAAAATGCCTGAATGCTCATCCATTTTGTTGTTTTGAATGAGATCTGTACGTTTACTCATCCATTTTCGTTTGCGATTTGATCACGTGTTGTTCGTGAATCAAATCATCAGATTGATGCTCTGCAATTGTGTTGTTTTGGAAGAGATCTGTCGTTAATTTACTTCTATGTGATTCTAGTTCTGGATTTTGATATGTGTGCCATTTGATTTAGAGGTTCTCATTATTATACTAACAGATTGTTGATACTTTGAAATGCCTGAATGCTCATCCATTTTGTTGTTTTGAATGAGATCTGTACGTTTTTTTTTACTTCTCTGTAATTCTAGTTCTGGATTTTGATATTAAATTGATTCTGCTGCGTGTTAGAGTTTACAGATTGTTGAAGCTCTGCAAATGCCTGAATGCTCATCCATTTTGTTGTTTTGAATGTGATCTATACGTTTTTTTACTTATCAGTGATTCCAGTTCTAGATTTTGATCTTAAGGTGATTCTATTATGTGCGATCTTTATTGAGTTTCTCATGAGTCACAATGATCAGATGGTTTATGACTTGATACTATGCAAATACCTGAGCATCTTTAAGCTGAGATCTGTAGTATACTAGCATCAAATGTTACCTCCAGTTGTTTACTGCTTGAGAACTCATGCATAGAGCCATTTATAGTTGTAATTTTGAACCGTTTGAGAACTTACAGAAGTACTAAAATGCTAATTGGATTGCTGCATTAAGCTTCTTGATATGTAATTATGTATTTATGTTTCACTAGTGCATATGGTGGAACTATCAACTTTTATTCTATTTAGATCCTGGCGGACATTTTTTTATTATATTATGTTTTTGGGCATTTAAGATCAATATAATACTAAGACGGTTTTTGTTCCATTTTGTGTGATCCAGTTGAGAGATGGAGACCTTCCTATTCACATCTGAGTCTGTCAACGAGGGACACCCCGACAAACTCTGTGACCAAGTCTCAGATGCCATCCTCGATGCATGCCTAGAACAAGACCCCGAGAGCAAAGTCGCATGTGAAACATGTACCAAAACCAACATGGTCATGGTCTTTGGTGAGATCACCACTAAGGCTATTGTGGATTACGAGAAAATAGTCCGTGACACTTGCAGAAACATCGGGTTTACATCTGCTGATGTTGGGCTTGATGCCGACACTTGTAATGTGCTAGTCAACATTGAGCAACAAAGCCCGGATATAGCCCAGGGTGTTCATGGTCACCTGACCAAGAAACCCGAGGAAATTGGTGCTGGTGACCAAGGTCACATGTTTGGGTATGCTACCGATGAAACTCCCGAGCTTATGCCCTTAACCCACGTCCTTGCAACCAAGCTTGGTGCCAAGCTAACTGAAGTCAGGAAAAACAAGACCTGTGCCTGGCTCAGACCTGATGGCAAGACCCAAGTGACAGTTGAGTACCACAACGACAACGGTGCCATGGTCCCCACTCGGGTTCACACCGTTCTCATTTCCACCCAACATGATGAAACTGTGACAAACGATCAGATAGCCGCTGATCTCAAGGAACATGTGATTAAGCCTGTCATCCCATCTCAATACCTTGATGAAAACACCATCTTCCACTTGAACCCATCTGGCCGTTTCGTGATTGGTGGTCCCCACGGAGACGCGGGTCTGACCGGAAGAAAGATCATCATCGACACCTATGGTGGTTGGGGTGCTCATGGTGGCGGTGCTTTCTCCGGGAAAGACCCAACCAAAGTGGACAGAAGTGGTGCTTATATTGTTAGGCAAGCGGCTAAGAGCGTGGTAGCTTCTGGGCTCGCCCGCAGGTGCATTGTTCAGGTTTCTTACGCCATTGGTGTGGCTGAACCGTTATCCGTGTTTGTTGACACATACAAAACTGGAACGATTCCCGATAGGGATATCCTTGGTCTGATTAAGGAAAACTTCGACTTCAGGCCTGGAATGATGGCCATCAATCTCGACCTTAAACGGGGCGGGAATTACAGGTACCAGAAAACCGCGGCTTACGGGCATTTTGGTCGGGAAGATCCGGATTTCACCTGGGAGACACCAAAGACTCTGAAACCGAAAGCTTGAAGCTTGAATCTTGATTCTTGAATATACTAAGGAGAATGGGGAATAAAGGAGGCTCATTGGTTACAAATATGTTGGGTAAAGGTGTGTATGGATTGTTGGAAGTTTGGTTTAATGTTGTGTCTAGTATTCTTTTTTGTGTTTGTTTTAGGTTGTTGGGAAGCATTTAGGATTTGTATAATTCTTCTTGCAAAATCATCTCAGAAACCTATGTCTAATGTATTCATTGAAGAGCAAGTTTAATTGCTAAACAATACAACTTAATTGTTTATTGGTTCATAATGTTGGACTTTTTTGTTACTAGGCTCTATAAGCTAATGGTTGTATGTGTATTGCATTTTCAACCACAATTATGAAGTTCATCGACTGTACTTGGAGTTAAACAATATTCCAAAGTGTACCATGTTACTTTTACATCAAATCGACTCCCGCCCTCCCCATGAGTCACTCATGGTGTGAAACCGTTTATTGGACCGGTTGGGTCGGTTAACTGGTTCGATTAATAGGTCAGCCTGGTCAAGGATGTTAGACTCAAACAATCGGTTATTAACGGAACAGGTTTTAGTCAACAAACCGGCTATTTTATAGACCATTAACCGGTTGGTTTATAAAGAACCGGTTAACCATTCGGTTGGGCTTTCTTATTTAGTTCTTTTACGATATTGGTTTGAGACTTTGAGGTGTAACATTTAGTTTTTTTTTTTTTTCCAAATCGATTTGGCTACATTCAAGTGATTGTTGAATTAACAATTACCATTACAAATTCTTTCATAACTTTGGATCATCATAGGCACGATGCATATCAAAAATACATATTTTGGGTTGGATACAAACTCATCTTACCATCTACAACTTCCTGTCTGAAAAAATAGACGAAGTGATACGGGTAAAACTAACGATAGTCAGTGTCAGCGACTAAAGGTGTAATAAAAGTGCAAACTTTCGGACAATAGCTGTAATTTTTGAAAACACTAGGTTCGCCGTCACCACCATCGTTGTCATCCCTGCCGCCTTTGAATTTTGTTTTTTAAAATAAAAGAGTAAGGGTATATCGTCAATTAACACAACTTAAAAGAAAAATTATAACGATAGTCAGTGTCAGAGACAAAACGTAAAATTGAGCAAACCACAGGGGACGATTCACGTATGTTACTCGATCTTTTTTTTCCTAACTGGTTTGTATCTGGTTTCAGTTTGGTCAACTCAAGGTCATAATCGGTTATATTTAGAAATCTCTTCACTATGTTACGAATGTGCAAGTATAAGGACCATGGTCTTAATTCGTCTTAGTTTTTAAAGTGCAGAGACAAAATGTGAAATTTTAACAAACCACATAGACAAAATGTGAAATTTTAACAAACCACAGACAAAACGTAATTTACTCTTGATCACATACCTATTCGATAGGTTTTTTAAAAATATATGATTTGAACATTATTTTAAAGTTGAGTGGTTTAATTAAGATAAAAAAAAATTTGAGTCACTTAATTAGAACAATAGTAAAACAAGTTTTCTCTAACTTTTATAACACTTGTCTTTAGTTATCAATTGGACATCGGTTTATCAAGAACCTTACAAGATAAACCCCATGAGATAAAATCACAGCTAACAAAAAAAACTACTGCACAAAATGTATATTCTTGAACATAAATAATAGACAAGTTCCCAAAACTGGTCCAAAATCTAAAAAACTTACAAAAATTCCATAAACTCAAATAAAAAAAAAGCGCTATAAGTCCGGCATTAGCAAAGCAGAATATGCTTACACAATATACAGTAGTAGAGGTTGTATCAACTAATGATCATACTTAACTCTCCCCTTTAGTATGCCAGGAAGTGGCGGTGATGGCGGAGGTCTACCGTGTGGTACGGTGGAGCTTGGCGGCAAAGGGACTCGGGGCTGAAGCATGCTGGACCCTGCACCTCCATCTGTACACACACTGTTTGATGGGTCACCTAACTTCATGGCCTTGAGGACATAATTGTCATCATGTAGCTCAAAGGGTGTGCTGAAATTGAAGCCAAAAGTCAAATTCAATAGTTTTTTGCAGTAAAATGTATAATGAAGTAAGAAAAAACCGGATGACAAGAAGTAACCTGTTGAAGTCGAAATGAACAAGCTGCATATCTTCGGAAATTTCCACCTCCACAGTGGCGTGAGGGCGGGTCTAAGATTGCCAGACAGAAAAACGGTCAAATGATAATAACTCCATTGCAGGAAAATCTTAAAAATTTTCTATTTTACACGAACTATTTCTCAAGTATCAGTAAATTTGGAGGTGGTAGTTCAGACCCATTTACTTCTTAGGTTTAAAGAAGAGCGAGGAGCTCAGAGGTGTTTGCTTTATGTATAACCAAAGAAGTTTTATAATTTAATACAACCAGAAGTTGTATCTCTTTCATTTGTCTTACATATCGACTTTTTTATCAACTAAACTTTTATAATTTCTTCATATAATTGGTTGTTTTTACATATCCGCCTTGTGTAGACCCTAATTTTGACCCAGTAGTAAATGAGGCGGATATGTAAAAGCAACCAACTTTATGAAAAAATTATGAAATCTTTGTACAAATGGAGGCGCGAGACCCTAATTTCTCTTGCGTCTCGCGCGTCAATTACAAAGATTTACTTACAAACGGTTTAATCGAGTTATATTTTATCTTAAACGAGTCAAATAATAAAAAGACAGTTATGAGAACTATTCAAGCAAGTTGAAAAGCGGCCAAGTTCTATTTTTTTTACACACAACCCCGTGTGTCATTATACTTAATGATCCAGATTAGTATCATAACAATATTATTTTTGTAATTGTAATCAACATGTTATTATTCATAAATTTTTAGGGAAAAGGAAAGCAAAAAAGATATATTAACGGGTCAACCCTACCAGTTTTCACGTGAGCAGAAAATGACCCGTTTAGACATATTATGCCCTACCTACCCATCTTTTTCACAATTGTTGAACTTGAATGTGATACTTAAAAATATTCCATCATCATTAATTAGTAAGAAAGACGATAATTTCGTTTTTGAGCAGTCATACCTGGACTAGTATAAAAGGTAAAGCCACACCGCCACTTGGTGCATTTCCTGAGCCGTATAACTGCTCGTTTCGCTTGATGAGATTTTGAAGACCTATGTGCTTTATAACAGAAAGAAAAAAAACACAAAAACATAAGCGAAATAAGAATTGAAAAGTAATTCACAAAAAGATCACACAAAACAGTTCTCACTTGATCTTCCAATTCTCCCAAATAAGCAGTTTTCTTCTCAATTCTGTTCTTAAGAGCAAGTCGCTCACTCTGTAGCGTTTAAATTAAAAAAAGAGAGACTAATTAAACCACAATAGATTCATAGATGTCTTGATTACATTTCCCTAGAAGTAGCAATTTTGACCAATTTACTTACGAAAAGGGCAAATGAACAAATACACTCGGTAATATCCCACTCATAGCTGAGCTATTGGTATGATGTGCGGAAGGTGGGATGAAGAGGTTGTTCCCACTAAGAACCTGACTCTAAAACCTCTTTTTTGAGTTTTATTTTTTATTTTATTTTTATTATTTTTTTTTTCTTTCTTATGAATGGGTCAATTGGGGTAAAATTTTCTCCTAAAGGGTCAAAAGTCACCCAAAAGTCAAATCTATATGCATAAAACTTCTAATCATTTTCTTAAAAAAATGAAAGGACTATATTATTATTAATTATATAGTTTCCATTATCATATTTGAAACACTAGTTATTTATAAAAAAAGTAGACCTTTGAACAAAAAGTGTTTTGGGTCAACCCAAACCGTTTGACTGACCCGTCACCAAACCATCTGTTTCGCCAGATGATTGCTTAGTAAGTACAAAAGAATAAATAGATACCTTTAGTTCTTCGATATCGTTCAAACTAGTTCGAGGCAGACCTCGCCACTGTATTTCCTTTCTATCTTTAGAAATAATATCCATGGCCATGAGTACATTTAGTGCATCATATACCCGTCGACGGATATTCTTCTCATCGAATTGTTTCTGTAATGAATATTCAAAGGTTGTCAAAAAAATATAAACCAGAATAAAAATTTTATGTGGCTGAAAGACTGTTAATAAGATTCATATTATATCTTATTATCATCATCATCTTAACTATGATAAAGTTTATTTATGTGTTTGCCAATTTGGGTTATGTTTTATCTCAAGCAAGATCAAATCACTTCAGTGATTTAGCTATATTGGAACGGATCAAACAAATTGAAAGTTATAAAACATTTATTTTTAATGTAGAAATATTATCATCATAAGAATACTTGCGTAGTATAATTGACAGATTAGTTATACGTTTATAACCAAAAAATATATACATAGAACAAAAAAGGTGTGTACAGGTCAAACAGTCCGTCCCACTTTGACCAATAAAAATGACCTGTCAGGTAGGTGACACTAACCTGGTCAGGAGCTTGATCACCATTGCCGGGATCAGCAAATTCGGCTACAAGTTCATCTGCAACCTGGAAATCAAACTTTTTTTAAGTTCTTTTTCACAAATCTTTCAAAAAAGTGGTTCAAAAATAAGAAGCATATAAATAAGTAAATAACAGATGCAGATTGATGCTTATATGTCCATATGATAAAAGTTAATGCATAATTTAGCAATTACTATTTTACCATGCTAACGTAATAAAAAGCTAATAATCTCTCGCATGCAAAGACGACCAAATAATTGTCAATTTGTCATAATCAAATTATATTATTATGAATAATAACCTTTTATATAAACTGGATTACTACCATAAGTTCTAAAAGTTTAAAATCGTCATATATATAGAATCTGGACACATGCTATCTCTTCGGTAAATGCACCGACTTATATATCAAAATTATTAGGGATCCAAAAACGAGCTCTGGAATTAATAAGCAGATATATCATATAATTGTAATAAAATTCACCATACGTTTTAAACAACTGCTACCTCCAATATTTGAGGTATTGAATGCAATGGTCATAACAGTTGACAGGTGGAAGAAAGTATTGCAAACGAATAAAACCAAATACTGAACACTAAGAGTAATACCAAGGCAGGCTTGACAATAAAGTAAAAAACAATGAAATTGTATACAAATATAGCACGCAAAAGAACGTAAACAAAAGATTGAAATGAATCATCTGACCTCATTATAAGTGGTTCTTCCCTTGCTTTCTACTTTCTCACACACTAGACATGACAAAATAAAATTAAAAAAGCGTTAGCGGTTAACCCACAATGTACGTGGCTAAATGGGCGGGTTGGGTAATAGATCAAAACGGGTTCTAGACAATACATGTCAACACTAGTTAGGTAGCTTTTGTCTTTCTTTTTCAAACTTGTATATAATTAATGTGTTAGATAAGGAATAAAAAAGTTATCATACAAACTATGTGGTAGGTTTATGCATTTTCAATAAATTTGGAGACTTTCAACATGTATGACCCATTCAACCCGTTTCCAATTTAGCACTTTTTTATTTTGACCCATTTAACCTCTTAGAGCAAAGATACCAAATCTACATTTACTCATAAATGAGTCAAAATTGCCACATCTAGCCCAGATAGAAATGGGGAGAAAACAAAAAACAAACCTTTCATACTGAACTGGCGGAGTCCCCTACCGCCTTTATCTCCTCCAGTTGCACGTTGAGCTCGTTTTTTCTTCTTGCTGTTTACAGATAACACATCAGGATCACCAAACAAGAAACTTATTAACCGGACAACTAAAGAAACAAATATCTTTATTTATGTCTCGTTACCATTCACGTCTAAATTATGAAAACAAAACTCTAACAAGATATAATTCAAACCCAAAGAACACCAAATTATTTGACATTATTTTCCCAGCAAACTCCCAATGCTAATCAGCGCCAAAACAACACTAAATTATGTGACAATTTTAAATCAAACTCTTGCAAACTCAATTCTTAGCAGTAAAAACTAAAGCTGCAAGAACAATGCAAGATTCACACCAAAACTGTTAAACATTCAATCTGCAGTAATTGTTGTAAGATTTGCAGCAATTTCCTCTAAAAAGTGAGAAACTTATGCCAATTTTGAATCAAACTCTTACAAACTCAATTCTTAGCAGTAAAAACTAAGGATGCAAGAACAATGCAATATTCACACTAAAACTGTAAAACATTCAATCTGCAGTAATTCTTGTAAAATTTGCAGCATTTTCCTTCTAAAAATTGAGAAATTTATGCCAATTTTGAATCAAAATCTTACAAACTCAATTCTTAGCAGTAAAAACTAAAGCTGCAAGAACAAAACTTGCAGCAATTTCCTCTAAAAAGTGAGAAATTTATGCCAATTTTGAATCAAAATCTTACAAACTCAATTCTTAGCAGTAAAAACTAAAGCTGCAAGAACAAAACTTGCAGCAATTTCCTCTAAAAAGTGAGAAATTTATGCCAATCCGTACCGGAGCGAACCGCGAACCATGTGACTATGGATCAAACTCTTAAAAAACTCAACTCTTAGCAGTAAAAACTAAATCTAGAAGAACAATGCAAGATTCACAATAAAACTGTAAAACATTCATTCTGCAGTAATTGTTGTAAAACTTGCAGCAATTTCTCACTTTTTGCAGCAATGTCCCTCTAAAAAGTGAGAAACTTAAGCCAATTTTGAATCAAACTCTTACAAACTCAATTCTTAGCAGTAAAAACTAAAGATGCAAGAAAAATACAAGATTCACAGAAAAACATTCATTCTGCAGTAACTGCTGTTAATTTGCAGCATTTTTCCTCTAAAAAATGAGAACTTTATGCCAATTTTGAAAGTCAACCAACAGTAGGTTTTGTACACAAAACAGAGTTGACCAAAAAAATCTCACCCAGCAGCAGCAGTCCCTTGAGATCCAGCATCATCATCAGCATGAATATCAAGATTATTCAACCTCAAAAACGTGTTTTCACTAGCAGGCGTGGCCGCCATTGCCGCATCACTCGGCGACCCGATGCTGCCGCTCGTCGAAACGGATTGACCCGATTCCCTCGTGCCCCATGACCGGGTCGCCCCGATTGAAAACGGGTTTGTAGTTGTATTCCCCGCGGCATTCTCTGAATTATCATTCGATCTCAACGTCATCGTGAATAGAAAACCCACAAAGATTCATCAAGGAATCAAGAATTGGGGAGGTACCCAGATGGAAAGAAACGGATTTAGATCTGGGTCTGGGAGGGATTTAGTCGGGGGTTTTTAGAGATGGAAATAATGGGATAGGGGATCGAGAAAGAAAAGAAAGGAAAGATTGTGTGTTTGTGAAATTGGGGGTTTTAATTATTAGGGCAAAGGAGTAAAATTGCAGAGAGTTTGATGGTGGAGTTTGTAACGTGTTGATCAGAGGAGGAGGAGAAGGTGGGGTGGGGGTGAGGTGTGAGGCGTTGGGTGAAGAAGAGGAAATTGAAGGAGGGAAATCCAACGAGGGTTTGTATAAATTTTTTTATATTTTTAATTCTATTTATATTATTTTCAACAAACATATAAGGGATTTGTGTTTCTAAAATAATATTAGGCGCGTTTAGTTGTGGAAAACAATGGGTGTTTTCCATTTCTGTTTTCTAAGAAAACAAGGAAAACAGAAAACGTGTTCAAATTGTATTTTTTAGAAAACGTTTTCTAGGAAAACAGAAAATAGTGTTTTCTAAATTTTAACTAAAAATGGAAAACACCTTTTTTTTAGTTTTCTGTTTTCTGTTTTCTGTTTTCTGTTTTCTATTTTCGTTTTCCAAATATATACAAAAGAAAATGGGCGTTCATTTTCTAGGGTTTATACGCACAGCCGCTCGACCTCTCCTCCGTTACCTCCGTCGTCGTCTGCTCCACCGCATCGTCGACGGAAATCTAAGGGGCCGTTTAGTTGTGGAAAATGTTTTCTAGTTTTTCATTTCTAGTTTTCTAGAAAATGAAATGAGTTTTCCATCTCTAGAAAACACATGAAAATTTTTGAAAACGCGTTCAAATTTGAAAGATGAAATTTTTATTTTCAAAATTAGAAACTAGAAAACATGTTCAAATCAACCGTTTTCTATTTGTTTTCTATCTCTACATTTCATTAGATTTCCGTCGACGATGCGGTGGAGCAGACGACGACGGAGGTAACGGAGGAGAGGTCGAGCGGTTGTGCGTATAAACCCTAGAAAATGAACGCCCCTTTTCTTTTGTATATATTTGGAAAACGAAAATAGAAAACAGAAAACAGAAAACAGAAAACTAAAAAAAAGGTGTTTTCCATTTTTAGTTAAAATTTAGAAAACACTATTTTCTGTTTTCCTAGAAAACGTTTTCTAAAAAATACAATTTGAACGCGTTTTCTGTTTTCCTTGTTTTCTTAGAAAACAGAAATGGAAAACACCCCTTGTTTTCCACAACTAAACGCGCCCTAATGAAATGTAGAGATAGAAAACAAATAGAAAACAGTTGATTTGAACATGTTTTCTAGTTTTCTAATTTTAAAAATGAAAATTCCATCTTTCAAATTTGAACGCGTTTTCAAAAATTTTCATGTGTTTTCTAGAGATGGAAAACTCATTTCATTTTCTAGAAAACTAGAAATGAAAAACTAGAAAACATTTTCCACAACTAAACGGCCCCTTAGTAATCCTAGTTATTGTTTCCTAGTCGATATTAATCGATATTTTGTGTATTGTTTACACTAAACTGGATTTTAAAGTTATTATAATTTATTAGACCGTCGTTAAATAATCACTAACACCGTTAAGTAAATTTTACTTTTGATGACTGACAACATAGTGACGCCTTATGTAACATGTATTGATGTATGTGAAGAAAAAAAATTCAAATTCTTTTTTTTATGATTTTTGTATGTTTTAATGCTATGAAGAAATGATTTGTTTAGAATTTTTGTAGTTTTAATCATGATTGGTTGTTTGTTGAAAACTTTTCTCACATAAATCAAAATTCAAAAACATGTCAGATTAAGACATCATCATGATGCCTAGTCATCAAAAAGTGAAATTTTACTTAACGACATCAGTGACCATTTAATGACGGTTTAATAGATCCCAATACCTTTAAAATCTTGTTTATTGTAAAATAAATAAATGGAAATACAGATTAATATCGACACATAGACAATATCTGAGATTATTAAAATCTAATAAACTTTTTTTTAAACGACTAACTCACACACACTCTTTACCGTCACGAACACAACCACACCGACCATTTAGGGTTAAATGTGTGCGAGAGAGAACGGGAGGCGAGGGAGATACGAGAACTGTTTTATATCTCCTTTCTCACACTTCCACTCCCACTCCTATCAATTTTTGTTTTGTTTCTCGATTCTTATCACCAATCATATGCCAAATTCGTGAAATTGGAAATAAAAATAAAGAAAATCTATGATACATGACTATAACAATTACACTACCCACTTAAAACCCACTTCCTTGCTAAACTCACACGATTATACCTATTGGATCATCAAATCCTGTGTTAAATATATTACGTTTAGATTAGAAACAAGAAAAATTATTTTATTCATACAACATGGTAACACCAGGCGTCATCACGTGAACTAACGTTGGCCTACAACCACATCGTCAAAAAAAGTTACTATCATCAAACTTCTTTAATCTCTATTTTACAAATTTCATAAGGCATTCTGATATTTTTCTTCAACTTTTCCCATCGTATCACATGTGGGTTTATGCAAGAGTAGAAATTTATTAGAACACTTAGCTCATGCACATTCTAACTTTTAATCTTTAGAAAAAAACATGTTTATAATATATTTTAAATCTTTAGAAAAGAACATGTTTATAATATATTTTAATACTGTTAAACTACAAGAACTTAATCCATCAATGTTAGTTGGTAAATATGTAATCATATCCGACGTTATTTACATTTTGTTATCAACTCAAAGTAACTATATATAAAGTTATACGAATCCATCCATTTATAAGATTTATCATTTATGTCATATGATTTATTCTCTCTTGAAAAATGCACAAAATAAAATAGAAAACACGAGTTTTTGGTCCCCTTTTGCTTTTATAAAAGAAAGTAAATGGAACTCTTTTAATGGGTAAGTTATCGACTTGTAAATTGTAGTTCAAGTAAAGAATATTGCACCTGCTTTTTATTATCAATCAATTGTTTAAAGAAATTAAATAACCGAAAGCTAGAACTAACAATGACCCATCAGGGCAGTGGCGAAGCTTGAAAATATCAAGTGGGGGGTCGGGATCTAATTTTTTTTTCCTAACGTCAATTTTTGGGTGAATGGGGGGTCGAAACCGGAGTATATCGAAATTTTCTACACGAAAATTATATACTCCCTACATCGCAAAAAAAATTTCGGGGGGTCAGGCGCCCCCTCCCGCCCCTTAAAAGCTGCGCCCCTGCATCAGGGCATTCACTAGAGGCGTGTATGGCATGGTTTGATATAGTTTTTAGCCTTCATAAAAACTTAAACCTATATTTTTTATTTTTAAAATCCAAAAACCGACATGTTTTGGTTTTTTAAATTTCAAAAACCGATCCATTTCAATTAGTATCGATGAGTATAGTTAGTTCTGAAGAGTAACTGAATACTAATGGAGAATTCCTAATGATTAGGAAGTTCTCGTTTACGCTACTCCTAAACTACACTTTCATATAAATTACACCATCATCGGGTTTTAAACATGGGTCTCCTTCAAAGAAGCAAAACCTCTTATCAGGTTCTGAATAATTCCATTCCAACTTCTTTGGGTCTTACAAGTATAACCTTCAGAGTCCATTTAAAAACATGACTTTGAAAAAAGATTCAAGAGGCTGGCAAAACCTAAAATAAACAACATTAAGGGGTGGGCGGTGTGGGGGATAATTGTTTTTAGGATAAGTAAAATGGGATAAGTTTTTTGGCCAATAAGAGAGTGATACCAGGAGAGAGAAAAAAATATATGTCTTTTGTGTTTTTTGAATGGTATGGGTGGGATAAGTTGGATGGGATAAGTTGGATAGTTTTTTTTTATTTTAATTTTTATATATTATATTTAAAGAAAAACTTTATATTTCATAAAACATAAACGGGTTGGGGTTGAGAATTATAGGTTGAGAAGGTGGTGTAACGTAGAAAAGTTGTTGGTTTCGGTTTGTCGAACTTTGTCCGGTATTCGACCAGACTTTGGGTCGAAATTTCTTCGGGGCGGATGTGGAGGCATTCTTTTTCCGAGGATCCATTATTTTTGTAGAGATAATAGATGAGAAAGAATGAAATGTGGTGTAAAAAGTTGTGAGTTTTTTGGGTTTATATAGGAGGAAAACTTGTAAAAAAAACAAAAAAAAAAAATTAAATGCTACTAGCCGTTGGCTAGTAGCCAACGTTAAAAAAAAAACGGTCGAAATCGCCCAACGGTCCTCGGCATTACTCGGCAATTACATGCCGTTTTTTCCAATTTGGTTGCCGAAAATATTGGTTGCCGAGTAGGGGGTATAGTTGCCGAAATTGCCGAAAGATCCACCCCTACCGAAAACAATTTTGCCGAAGAAATTGATCCCCCATACCCCCACCCTAATAACATCTTATTAGCAATAGTAATAAAAGCATGTAACATTTAAATGAATAAAAAAAATGAAATCAATGTTTTAAAAAACCGGCTTTTTAGTTGAATCGAAAAACTTTCCGGGGTCGGTTCGACCGGTCGGACCGGTTAGACCGGCCGGTTGAACCGGTTAGGGGAAATATATATATTTTTATATAAATGTTAATAAATTTGAACACCATAACGAAAATAGTTAAAATACAATGATAATTCACTAAAAAATAATACCATATAAGTATTTCATAAGAAAATATAAGTTTTAAACTTTAAAAAGTAATAAAAAATAACAATAAATTAAAAAAAAATTAAAATGTCAGAAAACCGGTTGAACTGGAAAAAACCGAAAAACCGCCCGGTTCAAAACGGTCCGGTTATGACCAAAAAACCGGGGATTAAAAAACCGGTATGATGACCGGTTGGCGGTTGAACCGGACCGGTTAGAACATGAAACCATACCACATCCAAACAACCCGTATATCCTTGTATATTCTAATTCCCGAAGATGTTATTCTTGCAAAATTACACACAAACTTAAATGTAGATGTTTTTTTTCTTAAACAGGTCTAGAGATGAGCGAAAAAACGAGTCATCTTAACAAAATGTCATATATCAAAGATTTCTGGATACACATCTCTTTGTATATCCATATTTGAGCAACAGCATTCAAATGACTGAAGAGAGTAAACTCAACAAACAGAACAAATACCAGTCACTTGAGAAAAATATGGCCAAAGGAATGCGCATAACAGAGTTGATTTTTGTGAATTGAGTAATTGACTGCAGAAAGAATCAAGTGAGTTACCTGACCAAAGAGAAAACATGACGTTTCAACAACTGTTTCATGACTAAAAGATGCACCAAAAACAAATCTGACAAATTTTAGAAGTGCCCTTGCGTCAATGGCGAGTGGAAATCAAGTGTTTTCATGAGGCAAAATAGAATTAGGTTCATAAAAAATATGAAAATTTCATAGAAGATATCTTAAAAAGGTTGGCTAGATAGAACTGTAAATAGCCAGAATGAAACTATTAAGCAGCAATGTCAAACATAAGCTGATGGTACCCTACAAACTGTTGAAATCCTAAATTCACCATGGAATAAGAACTTTACATGATAACAAAATAGTATGTTGAAGTAATCCTGCAACAATATTATAAAAAAAAAAATGAGAATGTAACAGATAAGAGTTCCGACATGGGTTGGGTCATGTTTTATAACTTATAAATTGAGCTAAAATATCTAGATAAAAAGGAAACGGGTCAAATGGATTGAAGGTCATCCAAAATGTACTCAAATGCATAAAACCTCCCATGGTGCTTTGTTAGAGAAATAGTTAGACCTACCCATCCTTTTTCCCACCTTCAATAATCACATTGCGCAAGTCACTGGCTACCACGAAACACAAAACAAAATATTTTTAAGAGATTAAACATGTGATTTAATGAAAACTTCCTTTCTTTAAAATCACTTCTCTTCAAAGAAAAGAAACAAATGGTAATTTTGTTGTTTCTCTAGATTTACTTTATCCCATGAATACTGCAACAATGTTCTTCATGAGTTGTCCCACAAAAACCAGCAATGCTTCTTTTCTTTGTTGGGTAAATTTCAAGCTAATATTCCTAATAACGTCATTATTTCGATTATTAACTATACACAAATAAGCAGTTAATAATCCGATTTGATGTGCTTTTGTTGTGTTTATCAAGCTTTTGTTACCTATTTGCTTGTGAGATTGATTTGAGTCCATAAAGTTACTGTTGGGACGTTTTTTAAACATCTAATTTACTCAAAGCACTTTATTAGACTATGTGTAAAGTCATACATTAATATCTCCATAGAGTGAAGAACAAATAGAAGGCACCAAAACTGATAATAAAAAGAACCAAAACGGATAATAAAAAGGAAAGGGAAAGTATCAAGGACATAAAAAAAGGAAATAACACAAAAAAGAATGAAGCTTTAAATAAAGTATATTCATATGGGCAGAAGATTAGATAGTAAATGGAGACAGCAGAGATGAGTAAGTATGCAACTAATTATAGCAAATCTGGCTGTCATTAACGCAAAGGAACCAAATCTAGATCGAAAAACAGAAGTTCCTATAGAAATAATATAAAAGCCATAGTTCTGCACATCTTTAGAACACGAGTCGTCAATAACTGAATTCAAATATAAGATAACAAATATAATTTGGTTTTACAATCCTTTTAGTAGGAACCTGTTTTATGTCTACTATCAAATACTAGTGTCTCAATTAAGTGCATATTCTTTAGAAACATGGTTCACTTCCAATATCAAGCATACTCGTAATTACATATTAATCTCCTAAAATACACTTCAGTATCAAGGACTTAATGGTATGAGAAAGATGCATGTAAGACTCCTTATCACTTCCTTGCGTGTCTAAGATGTTGATGATCAAATTAGTCGGTGAGACAGCTGGCAAACAAGATGAAGAACTAGACGCGTAATAGGATTTGAATGCAAACTAATCATATGTTACACATAAATATCAACTAAATATAGATGTATTCTACTCACCCTGTTACGTGAGCATTGAGATAGAGCGTTGAATTTCTCAATTACGACAAAATTCCAGCAAGTCATTTTAAACATTTCTATTTATAATTTCAGTCTCAGATCATCACATTATCCTTCTAACATTTCTAAATCTTCCACTTCATTAATATTACAGTATTACCACTACATTAAACTAGTTAAAATCTGTATGTGACTAACATGCACAGAGAAACCAGATATTAACAAAAAGAAATGGAACAGGAAGATCAATTAATAGAGAGATTCAAGATTTATTACCTTAATCAGAAATAAGTGACATGATTACACTCAACGTCATTGTCGGTGGGTTTGCGAGAAGCCCATTTTAGCGGTTCACTCAATGCACCACGATCTTCCACCTAACCCACAGCCATGTCAGCATCTTCAGCTAAAGTTCAAGTCTTTTTCTATTTAAGGCATAGCTTCAATCGTTCTGAGTACCCTGCTCTGAACTGTTTCTGTGCACTTCACCATGAGAAACTTGTTTCGGACTGAGTCTGAGGTGAAATCAGCCTATGATTTTACAGGGAGTTTCACTGATATGTGGCGAGATATGAGAGTCTCAATCGTGTTGCCACCACTGACGGTTGCCCTTTGTATATGTGTGGTGATGTCTATAATGATGTTCATTGAGCGGGTGTACATGACTGTTGTGATTGTTTTGGTGAAGATTACGGGCAAGAAGAAGTACACACAGTATAAGTTGGAAGCACTGAAAGAAGATTTAGAGCAGAGCAGAAATTACCCCATGGTGTTGGTTCAAGTACCTATGTTCAATGAAAAAGAGGTACACATGTTTGATTTATTATACGTATTATGTATGTCAGTGCATAAACTTCATAATAGTGAAATCAAACTGAAATTTGTCATTATTTCAATATTAAAAATGTTGCTGCTAACTTTGACAGTGATAGATAGCATATTAGCATAAGAAAGATGGCTTAGCAGTGAATATCTCAACGGTATATACAGAATTCCCATATAAAGCACCACAAAAGATACGATTGTTTAGTAGAACAAACTATTAAATATATAATTGATAAAAAGAGCTAATTTATAACTACTGAATATTTCTTTTTCTGTGTGTGTGTGTATTTGTGTCAAACACTAATATATGATGTCCTCCGGAAATATTCCAATAAACTAATAATCATTCATCTTGTATAGTTTAATAGGAATATAGGATATTTCTAAACTACAAAGAAAGGTTAGAATCGCCTATATAACTAAGAACGCCATGAGATTATTAAGTATAAGTAGCATACATGTGTACAGTTAATTTTGTTGAGCATCAACCTGATTTCTGATGCACAGTTAATTTTTACGTTTGAGGAACATATTTTAAATTAAATAATTCAGTTTACTTTCAATGACACCATCTAACTTACATTCTTATCAGGTCTACAAACTCTCTATTGGATCTGTGTGTTCACTTACATGGCCATCTGACCGTCTCATTGTTCAGGTTCTTGATGACTCCACAAATGAAGTACTAAGGGTAACATCCCACCCCACCACCCTTTTTTTAACATATAAAATCTCAAATACTCAAAGATAAATTATCTGTTTACTATGTAAATCAACAATTATATGCAGACACTGGTGGAACTGGAGTGCAAAAAGTGGATAGAGAGAGGAGTGAATGTCAAATATGAAACCAGAAACAACAGAAATGGATACAAAGCCGGTGCTCTTCGTGAAGGTTTAAAGAAAGATTACGTGTTCGATTGCGAATTTGTAGTCATTTTCGATGCAGATTTCCAACCAGATGAAGAATTTCTTTGGAGAACTGTACCTTATCTTCTTGAGAATCCAGAACTGGCTTTGGTTCAGGCGAGATGGAAATTCGGTAACGCTTACTCATTTCTCTCATATTCCCTATTTTGCCCCTACCCATGCAAGATTATAATATAACTAACACATGTACTGTCTAGTGAATGTTTAATTTTCAGATTATAATATAACTAACACATGTTCTGTCTAGTGAATGCTAATGAATGCATCATGACTCGGCTCCAAGAGATGTCACTTGCCTATCATTTTGCTGTCGAGCAAGAAGTGGGCTCTTCAACTTGTCAGTTTTTCGGGTTCAATGGTAAGCCGGAATTCAAAGTTTGTTCACACAGCTTTTAAGAGAATTCTCATGAAAATTTTATGAAATTATTGGAACTTTTATGACATTAGGGACTGCTGGTGTATGGCGTATAAAAGCAATTGAAGATGCTGGTGGTTGGAAAGATAGAACCACTGTGGAGGACATGGATCTTGCAGTTCGGGCCAGCCTCAAGGGGTGGAAGTTTGTCTTTGTGGGAGACTTAGAGGTGAGTTGTGGTATCGAATATTAAATTTTATTCATCAATCTTATATAGTTATATCTACAGGAATAAACAGCAAAAATATTCTATTGCATAGGTGAAAAACGAACTCCCGAGTACCTTCAAAGCTTACCGATATCAACAGCATCGATGGTCATGCGGTCCAGCTAATCTGCTAAGGAAAATGACGAAAGAAATCATCTATTGTGAGGTATAACTAATAGTCATGAACCTTTTCTTACCCTAATAACATTTGGAAACAATTAAATATTTAAATGATCCTACTTTATCATGCAGAGAGTATCCTTTTGGAAGAAATTTCATGTCATCTATGCATTCTTCTTTGTAAGGAAGATCATAGCACATTGGGTCACCTTTTTCTTTTATTGTGTAATTATTCCAATAAGCATCATGGTCCCAGAAGTCAAACTTCCAAAACCAATAGCCATATATATTCCAGCAACAATTACCATTCTGAACTCGTCATGTACCCTAAGGTAATCGACCTCAAAAAAAACTAAACTTAACTTAAAAAAAAAAGATATTAACGGCTAAAAGTCGCATCTTGCTTCACTCAGGTCACTGCACCTTCTTGTACTATGGATCCTGTTTGAAAATGTCATGTCTTTTCATCGATCCAAGGCAACAATCATAGGACTCCTAGGAGCCAACCGGGTCAACGAATGGGTCGTGACTGAAAAACTCGGGAACGCAACAAAACCAAGATGCAGTATCAGGCCACCTAAAAGAAGATCGCGTTTCGGAGAAAGGTAATTTAATAAAAAACATGTCGATAATGTTTCAAAGAATTTACAACATGCCAAGTGCTAACAATTGCAAATGACAAACAGGCTTCTCTTCTCGGAACTGATAATGGGACTGTTCCTGCTATATGTAGCTTGCTACGACATGATCTTTGGGAAAGATAACATGTTTGTTTATCTCTTACTGCAATCAGGTGCATTCTTTGTTGTAGGAGTCGGATATGTAGGTATATCCGCCCCCAACTAAAGCAGCACACTGGTTGTTTAAAGTTTTCTAGATTAGTATCTATATTTATCATAAAGTTTAAGGAAACTGTCAACTGTGTAAGTGCTTAAGATAAGAGGCTACAGTCAAAAGAACACAATCAGAGCAGGTGGAAGAGCACCTATACAGATGGTGGTGTAATAATTAGTTAAATTTCGCATGTATTTCCGAATAAAATTCTCAGTTATCTATCCAAGTTACCTAATACTACTGCAATAATTTGTAAACATCACAAATCAAAACTTCAATATGTTGGCAATAAAGTGTGTTATAATGTTATATACTTATATTATAGTTGTAGTTGATGTTAAACTATGAATAACTGGTAGAAGTGTAGAGCTAACTGTTTTTTTATTTTGCTTATGATTTAGATTGAAGATACAATGTTTGAATCTAGGGTTCTAAAATTAGGTGAAACAAAACGCGGAAAGTAAAATCAAATCAGAAGCACTACAAACTACAAACAGATCTGTTAATTAGGATTTCTAGGTCAATTACAGTTTATAATCAGTTAGGGTTAGTGATTGATCCAAATACAAGCAAATTGTAAACGAAAGTAAGATCGATGAACATATCAATGGCGCTAGAAAGGAATATCATTACCAGTTGCTCCAGGAATCGGTCATTTTCGTATCCAATTGTTCGTCGTCAAATGAATAGGGCAGAAAATAACAAATATGATTGTTAAGTTTCTATTTTTGTACAACTGTTTACAAAGAAAAACATTTTAAATGAGGGACTTTCAAACCAAATAAAATGCACCAAGACGTTTAATACAAATTATTTCTCTGTTTAATCCTTAAATACAAAAAAATTTCGAGATTTTCTAATCGTTCTCGTTCTTACTGTTTATCATTAATGTATTATTTCGAGTGTTTGAGTCTTTCTGAACAGTTTAACCGCTTCGTTTAGTATAACTTGAAAACCAAACGAGCTTTTATAGAAGACTAAAGTTTGTTTAAGATAACCACTTGCTTGGTTTGTAAACGATCCAAAGTAAGATGACTAAGTTTTATAAACGTACCGATTTCAAACGATTTTTTGTCTTCAGGTAAGCTTCAAGCTATGAGATATTTCCCATATTTGAACCAACCTATATGAATTTATAGTTTTATCAACTTCTAATACTTACATTCAATAAATTTAATTGATAAGAAACTATATTGAACACATTATATTTTTCTAACATAGTAATACCCAAAAGAGCTAAAAAAAAAACTACTCGTTTAATTTTTTAAATATTAAGTATCATATATTGTTTTAAACCAAAGCATAGTTTGAAGAGAAAACGAAAAAGATATATTACAAAAGGAAAAAGAATTCAGGGTTTAAAACACTAGATATTGTAATTCTTAAAGTTTTAAAAATTATAATAGCTTTAAAAACTGGTATAAATTGTATCGTAAAGACGTAAACAAATAAATAAAATCCCCGATTTAATTTTTTTAAATATACGAAATTTATAAAAGTATGGAAGGGTAGTTTCGTCATTTCAAAATTTCCTACCCTTAGTCGTAATTTCTCCCCATCTATAAATACCACCCCCCATCTCCGGGTTATCACTTATCACCAATCAGATTCGGGTCATTTCATTCTAGGGTTTATCGCATAGCTCAAAATCACCCACAAATATATGAAAGACCGTACCAAATCGATCTATCTGAGATCTGAATTCATTCCAATTCACGAATTCCAGTTCAAGTTTGCAGAGATCCAGCACCAATTTCAATCTCACACGACGCAAACGGTACGCTGTAACATTCAATTTCGTTTTGTGCATAGCAAATTGTGAGATTAGCGATTCCTGTACATTACTAGGGTTCCAATTCTTCCAATTTCATTCTTCCAATTTCTCGAATTCGAATGAGTTCGGTTTTGTTATCGAGAAACAACCCTTGATGATACGAGGGTGGTTTGAATATGAGCAATGGAGGTAGAGTAGACGAAGAAGAATTCGAGGAGGAGAAGAGAAATCGTGTATTTTCTGTTGATGAATTCGGTAGGTGTATAGCTAAAGTAGCGGTTGCTCAGATATGTGAGCGTGTTGGTTTTGACAGTTGTAATGATTCTGCTTTAGAATCTCTTGCTGATATTGCTATTAGATTCGTTAGGGATTTGGGGAAAACCGCAAAGTTTTACGCGAATGTGGCTAATCGAACCGAATCCAATGTGTTCGATGTAATTCAAGGTTTGGAGGATTTGGGCTCTTCGACCGGGTTTCCGGGTGGGTCGGAAGCTTGTACTAGCTTGTTACAGTCAGGTGCAATGAAGGAGATAATGGAGTATGTTGAAGTGATTGAAGAAATTCCTTTTGCTCAACCAGTTCCTAGCTTTCCGATCGTTAGAAGTAGGAAACTGACACCGAGTTTTGCGCAAATGGGCGAGACGCCTGAGTTTAAGCATGTGCCGGAGTGGCTTCCCGCGTTTCCGGATCCGCACACGTATATCTACACGCCGGTTTGGAACGAGAGGACTTCGGATCCTCGGTCGGATAAAGTCGAACTCGCTAGACAGAGAAGGAAGGCCGAAAGCTCGTTATTGAGCTTGCAAAAACGGTTGTTGGCTAGTGGCACAGCTGTAACATCAACCTCATCAACCTCTGAGGTTGAGGTTGCTAACGGAAATAAAAAAAGCCGGTTTCTTGTCATTACTGATGGTCAGACAGTCAAACATTCGGTAGAAGGTGACGAATCGGTTCTTGAGGGTAAACATGTGAATGAATCCAGTATAGAGAACAATGTTACTTTATTGGATACTTTTGCGCCTGTTATAGAAGCTTTGAGTAGTAGGGTTTTGGAATCGGGTGAGAATGGAGAAAGAGATTATTTAGATAAGAGGCCTGCAGTTCGATTGAATTTCAATAACGGTAGAAAAATGATTGGCGATTCGTTGGATTTGAGACTATGGAACAGGGGTACTGGGAGAATTTCATCCTGGTTCGGACGCGATGATGTCATGGACGACAAGAAGAGGAGAGCTGAGTATATTCTAAGACAATCCATGGAGAACCCGCTTGATCTCCCTCAATTGTAGATGATTTTACTGAATTGCCCGTGATGGCACGTATACCATCTAACCTTTTTTCATAAAGTAAGAAGCTTTGATGAAAACTATATCAATGTAGGTGCTCGGTGTGAATCTTGATTAGTTCCAGCCTCCAAAACGCGTCCAGGTTTTTTTAATGTTTGCTATAGAATTGTAGCTTTATCATGCAAAGAAACCATTTAGACAATTGAACAAGTTATTTATGTGATTATCTTGTTGTCTTTTTTGATTTGTTATTCTTGTGAAGTATGATTAGGGGTTTTAGTGGAACTTTACACGATTCAATAAATGTTGTTTTTCATGTGCATTAAGCTTCTGATAGCAGTATCTAAATTGTGTATCTTGCCTCTTGATGTTGAGTTTAAGATTGTATTCATTGACTACATGATTTGCTCGCTAGCATTGTACTGATGACCTTACTCTCTTATACTAAAGCCATTAATAGCAATCAATTTTCTGATGGAATAAAACTCTCATTAATGAGCTTAACTCCCTAAATCAGAATAACATTAGAAGTTTAGTTTTTCATAACTAGACTAAACAACTTGAGATCTGAAATGTTGTAGATGACCTTACTCTGCACATGAACATTGTACCATATTCTAGGCTTCTATCCCATAATTCATGATGAAGGAGGTCAATTAGGCCTAAGCATTGTGCTGCATTACTGTTTCCTAAATCGAAAATTTCGACCAATGCTTCCCTAATGGGTCAAGTGGTTGAATCATTAAAGTTAGTTTAAAGGAAAATGAGTCTAATGGGTCCAGAGTTGTTTAAGTGTATCTTTACTGCTTACAAGCCTGGTAACTTTAATTTTTATCTTAAAATACTAAGTATTGGATGCATTTTTGTGTTGAAATAGACAAAAACAATGTCTGCAGATTCTGTTCTTGTAAAAGACAGTTTCAGAAATCGTCACAACTACGTGCATATGTGCAACTAGTAAACTTGAATTTCTATTTTATGATTTTATCCCTGTTGAAAACACTGTAACTTCAAGATTTGACATCTTAAAAGTTAAATGTTCGGCTTACATATGGTTGAAGAAAATAATACATTATATATAAAAGATATGAAAAACTAAAACTAGAAAACTATTCCAAAACCCTCAATGAAGTGAATGAACGCTCTGCGTGGGCATATTGTATGCCCAGCAATAGTTTTTTCTCATTATGTGAGCTTCTCTCTTGTCCCACTGGTTGGGTTGGGTCGGGTCGGGTCAGGCATATCATGAGTACTACAAAAGATGGTAAAAGATGGTTCCTTTCAGTTGAGCTTCAAGCTGCTTTCTGCAGGGAACGCCTTTCCTCGATGGTTGAAGATCATGACCCATATCTCACTTTTTTCACAAAAGAACATGTTTTTGGTCATTTTTGGTTCTCATTGATTAGCATTGCGTTATCAGCAAAGAACATAAACTACCTGGGCTAGTGACCCTATAAGTTCCGTTGATATAACCTCCATCTTTTAAGTTACTCTATAGTCTATAAATATTTAAGGACATTAAATGTTATTTGTTTATTTGACTCGGGTCATCCAAACTTGGTCAAGTGTGATGTCAGGAGGGTGTACATGTGCTAATTATGCCAAACTAGATATAATTTCTCGCGCGTTGCCTCGGAGATACCACGGAAATACAGAAACCAAGGATACACCAAAAACAGCTATGGTGCAACCTTTTGTTTTAGCATTGCCTGACTTATGTAATACTTTCACCGTTGAGACAAATGCCTCAAGACAAGGTATTGCAGCAGTTTTAAACTTTTAATGGCAATCGCCTATCTTACGAAGTGTATAGCTTAGGTATTGCTAAATCAGCTAGTTAAGTCAAATAAGTCAACTACTAAGACTTGTCCTAGTGGAGTAGTGGTTATTGGCGATGAGGGAGATTTGGGACTGAGAGGTCACAAGTTTGATCCCTGAGTTCTTAGGTTTTACCACCTGGTCGCTTGCAGGGGTGGTTTTTTCTTGGAATGAGCTCAACTGATGTAAATACTCCCCGGATTTTTCAGGGGATTGGTTGGCCGTTCAAAAAAAAGTCAAATAAGTCATGAATGACACATGTCTTAGTACTTCTGTGAGTTATTGTTATAACTAGTTGAAGAAGATATTGACGACATTTTGAAAATATAACTACTTTCTTCCCAATCTGTTCACATGAGTGAGTTACCTTGTAACCTCGCGAATTGTTCTTCATTTTTTGGTTTTCCAATTCTGAACGGATTGACATCTAAATAACTGATATGGTGAATTAATAATAGTTAAATTCTTGGTTTTAAGGGCCCATCTTTTTATCTCGTCTAGGACCCGAACTTTTTTTGAAGTTCTCGAAGCCGCCCATCTTATTCACTGGGTGCAGGATTGCGGTGGAAGTTTGGTCGCTGATTTCGAGTTGGTGCAAGATTAGCAATTTATTTTGCTTCTCGGTGAAGGACCTCACCCATTTTCACTCGTCATTGCATCTACAATTGCTTTCATTGATATTCCACATTTAATGTATATTACAACTTTGTCATTGTAATATTTAAACAACTAAATTCGTTTTACACAATTTCAACTTTGTAGTTCACTTGATAATTTAAAACTAATAAAATCATCATAACATGTATGAAATTTGATTCTTTAAACGGTATAACTCGTGTTCAACTTAACAACGTAATTTGAGCTCATTTTATTCACATTTTTAATCTAATAAAACACAAGACTCAATTAATTACTAAAGTCACACCAAATATACAAAAGTGACTCAATTACACATTAAGACTCAAATACTATAACTTAGATAAAAAATAACTCAAAACTGACTCAAAAACTACATAAATTAGACGGGAAAACATGATGTGTTTAACACACATCACAAGTCTATGAGCATTATGGGTTGCCCGGAAGATTCTAGAACAACCTACAAAATTCTATTCGGGAGTTGGTACAATGGAAGGTTCTACATCATTCGTGAAAGACCATATGTATCGTGAATATGTCACAAAATAAACGGATGAGTCCTAGAAGGATCTTGGATATTTCTTTATAAATATCCTTGATATTTTGGTAGAAGATTCTAGAAATACTTATATATATGTATCATGTATTATGTATTGAAATATCTAAAATAGGAACATTCTAGAACCATCCCAACTAGGATAAATAGGCGGTGATGGTTCATTTGCAAATAACTTATAAACCAAACTGTCACTAAAGCCGTCGATGTTTCTCTGACTCTCAGAAACCAAGAAATGTCCATCAACGCAGACAGGAATTGCAGCAAGAAACAAACCTTCACCGAATCCATCAGTGTTACTCTTACTTTCGGAACCAAGAAATCTCCGGCAAAAACAAACGCTCACTCATGTCGCCGATAATACTCTTCTTCTCGTAAATCAAGAAGTGAATTCCGGCAACCAACAACAAACCCTCACTTTGTTGCTCACATGTTACTTGTAATCATACCTTCCTATTTCTATTTAGTTTTTTAGTTAACCGATATATTGAACTCAGTACCGTCCAACTTTAGGTTATTTATATATATTTTATGAAAAGGGCCCCGATTTATATATGCAAATTTCCAGTACTAAACTTGTTTGTGTATATTAGCTTTTAAGACCAACACTACTTTGATGCAACTTATACAGATAAATACCAACCAGCTCTCGAGAGAATTTGGTATTTTTTTATCCCCGAGAGAAAAAGGATATGGTCGTAGTAGTACCTATGCCGACCGAATTGTCGATTCGGGTACCTGTAGAGCACGTAAAGGCATCAAGGATATTAACGATGAAAACGAGAATAAAAATGGTAGTAAGAGGGTGTTGAA
>JBCNJP010000010.1:113770929-114075513 GCA_039602395.1 Deinandra increscens subsp. villosa
TTTGTTGTGTTTATCAAGCTTTTGTTACCTATTTGCTTGTGAGATTGATTTGAGTCCACAAAGTTACTCTTGAGATGTTTTTTAAACATCTAATTTACTCAAAGCACTTTATTAGACTATGTGTAAAGTCATACATTAATATCTCCATAGAGTGAAGAACAAATAGAAGGAACCAAAACTGATAATAAAAAGAACCAAAACGGATAATAAAAAGGAAAGGGAAAGTATCAAGGACATAAAAAAAGGAAATAACACAAAAAAGAATGAAGCTTTAAATAAAGTATATTCATATGGGCAGAAGATTAGATAGTAAATGGAGACAGCAGAGATGAGTAAGTATGCAACTAATTATAGCAAATCTGGCTGTCATTAACGCAAAGGAACCAAATCTAGATCGAAAAACAGAAGTTCCTATAGAAATAATATAAAAGCCATAGTTCTGCACATCTTTAGAACACGAGTCGTCAATAACTGAATTCAAATATAAGATAACAAATATAATTTGGTTTTACAATCCTTTTAGTAGGAACCTGTTTTATGTCTACTATCAAATACTAGTGTCTCAATTAAGTGCATATTCTTTAGAAACATGGTTCACTTCCAATATCAAGCATACTCGTAATTACATATTAATCTCCTAAAATACACTTCAGTATCAAGGACTTAATGGTATGAGAAAGATGCATGTAAGACTCCTTATCACTTCCTTGCGTGTCTAAGATGTTGATGATCAAATTAGTCGGTGAGACAGCTGGCAAACAAGATGAAGAACTAGACGCGTAATAGGATTTGAATGCAAACTAATCATATGTTACACATAAATATCAACTAAATATAGATGTATTCTACTCACCCTGTTACGTGAGCATTGAGATAGAGCGTTGAATTTCTCAATTACGACAAAATTCCAGCAAGTCATTTTAAACATTTCTATTTATAATTTCAGTCTCAGATCATCACATTATCCTTCTACCATTTCTAAATCTTCCACTTCATTAATATTACAGTATTACCACTACATTAAACTAGTTAAAATCTGTATGTGACTAACATGCACAGAGAAACCAGATATTAACAAAAAGAAATGGAACAGGAAGATCAATTAATAGAGAGATTCAAGATTTATTACCTTAATAAGAAATAAGTGACATGATTACACTCAACGTCATTGTCGGTGGGTTTGCGAGAGGCCCATTTTAGCGGTTCACTCAATGCACCACGACCTTCCACCTAACCCACAGCCATGTCAGCATCTTCAGCTAAAGTTCAAGTCTTTTTCTATTTAAGGCATAGCTTCAATCGTTCTGAGTACCCCGCTCTGAACTGTTTCTGTGCACTTCACCATGAGAAACTTGTTTCGGACTGAGTCTGAGGTGAAATCAGCCTATGATTTTACAGGGAGTTTCACTGATATGTGGCGAGATATGAGAGTCTCAATCGTGTTGCCACCACTGACGGTTGCCCTTTGTATATGTGTGGTGATGTCTATAATGATGTTCATTGAGCGGGTGTACATGACTGTTGTGATTGTTTTGGTGAAGATTACGGGCAAGAAGAAGTACACACAGTATAAGTTGGAAGCACTGAAAGAAGATTTAGAGCAGAGCAGAAATTACCCCATGGTGTTGGTTCAAGTACCTATGTTCAATGAAAAAGAGGTACACATGTTTGATTTATTATACGTATTATGTATGTCAGTGCATAAACTTCATAATAGTGAAATCAAACTGAAATTTGTCATTATTTCAATATTAAAAGTGTTGCTGCTAACTTTGACAGTGATAGATAGCATATTACCATAAGAAAGATGGCTTAGCAGTGAATATCTTAACGGTATATACAGAATTCCCATATAAAGCACCACAAAAGATACGATTGTTTAGTAGAACAAACTATTAAATATATAATTGATAAAAAGAGCTAATTTATAACTACTGAATGTTTCTTTTTCTGTGTGTGTGTGTATTTGTGTCAAACACTAATATATGATGTCCTCCGGAAATATTCCAATAAACTAATAATCATTCATCTTGTATAGTTTAATAGGAATATAGGATATTTCTAAACTACAAAGAAAGGTTAGTATCGCCTATATAACTAAGAACGCCATGAGATTATTAAGTATAAGTAGCATACATGTGTACAGTTAATTTTGTTGAGCATCAACCTGATTTCTGATGCACAGTTAATTTTTACGTTTGAGGAACATATTTTAAATTAAATAATTCAGTTTACTTTCAATGACACCATCTAACTTACATTCTTATCAGGTCTACAAACTCTCTATTGGATCTGTGTGTTCACTTACATGGCCATCTGACCGTCTCATTGTTCAGGTTCTTGATGACTCCACAAATGAAGTACTAAGGGTAACATCCCACCCCACCACCCTTTTTTTAACATATAAAATCTCAAATACTCAAAGATAAATTATCTGTTTACTATGTAAATCAACAATTATATGCAGACACTGGTGGAACTGGAGTGCAAAAAGTGGATAGAGAGAGGAGTGAATGTCAAATATGAAACCAGAAACAACAGAAATGGATACAAAGCCGGTGCTCTTCGTGAAGGTTTAAAGAAAGATTACGTGTTCGATTGCGAATTTGTAGTCATTTTCGATGCAGATTTCCAACCAGATGAAGAATTTCTTTGGAGAACTGTACCTTATCTTCTTGAGAATCCAGAACTGGCTTTGGTTCAGGCGAGATGGAAATTCGGTAACGCTTACTCATTTCTCTCATATTCCCTATTTTGCCCCTACCCATGCAAGATTATAATATAACTAACACATGTACTGTCTAGTGAATGTTTAATTTTCAGATTATAATATAACTAACACATGTTCTGTCTAGTGAATGCTAATGAATGCATCATGACTCGGCTCCAAGAGATGTCACTTGCCTATCATTTTGCTGTCGAGCAAGAAGTGGGCTCTTCAACTTGTCAGTTTTTCGGGTTCAATGGTAAGCCGGAATTCAAAGTTTGTTCACACAGCTTTTAAGAGAATTCTCATGAAAATTTTATGAAATTATTGGAACTTTTATGACATTAGGGACTGCTGGTGTATGGCGTATAAAAGCAATTGAAGATGCTGGTGGTTGGAAAGATAGAACCACTGTGGAGGACATGGATCTTGCAGTTCGGGCCAGCCTCAAGGGGTGGAAGTTTGTCTTTGTGGGAGACTTAGAGGTGAGTTGTGGTATCGAATATTAAATTTTGTTCATCAATCTTATATAGTTATATCTACAGGAATAAACAACAAAAATATTCTATTGCATAGGTGAAAAACGAACTCCCGAGTACCTTCAAAGCTTACCGATATCAACAGCATCGATGGTCATGCGGTCCAGCTAATCTGCTAAGGAAAATGACGAAAGAAATCATCTATTGTGAGGTATAACTAATGTCATGAACCTTTTCTTAGCCTAATAATATTTGGAAACAATTAAATATTTAAATGATCCTACTTTATCATGCAGAGAGTATCCTTTTGGAAGAAATTTCATGTCATCTATGCATTCTTCTTTGTAAGGAAGATCATAGCACATTGGGTCACCTTTTTCTTTTATTGTGTAATTATTCCAATAAGCATCATGGTCCCAGAAGTCAAACTTCCAAAACCAATAGCCATATATATTCCAGCAACAATTACCATTCTGAACTCGTCATGTACCCTAAGGTAATCGACCTCAAAAAAAACTAAACTTAACTTAAAAAAAAAAGATATTAACGGCTAAAAGTCGCATCTTGCTTCACTCAGGTCACTGCACCTTCTTGTACTATGGATCCTGTTTGAAAATGTCATGTCTTTTCATCGATCCAAGGCAACAATCATAGGACTCCTAGGAGCCAACCGGGTCAACGAATGGGTCGTGACTGAAAAACTCGGGAACGCAACAAAACCAAGATGCAGTATCAGGCCACCTAAAAGAAGATCGCGTTTCGGAGAAAGGTAATTTAATAAAAAACATGTCGATAATGTTTCAAAGAATTTACAACATGCCAAGTGCTAACAATTGCAAATGACAAACAGGCTTCTCTTCTCGGAACTGATAATGGGACTGTTCCTGCTATATGTAGCTTGCTACGACATGATCTTTGGGAAAGATAACATGTTTGTTTATCTCTTACTGCAATCAGGTGCATTCTTTGTTGTAGGAGTCGGATATGTAGGTATATCCGCCCCCAACTAAAGCAGCACACTGGTTGTTTAAAGTTTTCTAGATTAGTATCTATATTTATCATAAAGTTTAAGGAAACTGTCAACTGTGTAAGTGCTTAAGATAAGAGGCTACAGTCAAAAGAACACAATCAGAGCAGGTGGAAGAGCACCTATACAGATGGTGGTGTAATAATTAGTTAAATTTCGCATGTATTTCCGAATAAAATTCTCAGTTATCTATCCAAGTTACCTAATACTACTGCAATAATTTGTAAACATCACAAATCAAAACTTCAATATGTTGGCAATAAAGTGTGTTATAATGTTATATACTTATATTATAGTTTAGTACTTTAGTTGATGTTAAACTATGAATAACTGGTAGAAGTGTAGAGCTAACTGTTTTATTTTTTTTTGCTTATGATTTAGATTGAAGATACAATGTTTGAATCTAGGGTTCTAAAATTAGGTGAAACAAAACGCGGAAAGTAAAATCAAATCAGAAGCACTACAAACTACAAACAGATCTGTTAATTAGGATTTCTAGGTCAATTACAGTTTATAATCAGTTAGGGTTAGTGATTGATCCAAATACAAGCAAATTGTAAACGAAAGTAAGATCGATGAACATATCAATGGCGCTAGAAAGGAATATCATTACCAGTTGCTCCAGGAATCGGTCATTTTCGTATCCAATTGTTCGTCGTCAAATGAATAGGGCAGAAAATAACAAATATGATTGTTAAGTTTCTATTTTTGTACAACTGTTTACAAAGAAAAACATTTTAAATGAGGGACTTTCAAACCAAATAAAATGCACCAAGACGTTTAATACAAATTATTTCTCTGTTTAATCCTTAAATACAAAAAAATTTCGAGATTTTCTAATCGTTCTCGTTCTTACTGTTTATCATTAATGTATTATTTCGAGTGTTTGAGTCTTTCTGAACAGTTTAACCGCTTCGTTTAATATAACTTGGAAACCAAACGAGCTTTTATAGAAGACTTAAAGTTTGTTTTAAGATAACCACTTGCTTGGTTTGTAAACGATCCAAACTAAGATGACTACGTTTTGTAAACGTATCGATTCCAAACGATTTTTTGTCTTTAGGTAAGCTTCAAGCTATGAGATATTCCCATATTTGAACCAACCTATATGAATTTATAGTTTTATCAACTTCTAATACTTACATTCAATAAATTTAATTGATAAGAAACTATATTGAACACATTATATTTTTCTAACATTGTAATACCCAAAAGAGCTATAAAAAAAAAACTACTCGTTTAATTTTTTAAAATATTAAGTATCATATATTATTTTAAACCAAAGCATAGTTTGAAGAGAAAACGAAAAAGATATATTACAAAAGGAAAAAGAATTCAGGGTTTAAAACACTAGATATTGTAATTCTTAAAGTTTTAAAAATTATAATAGCTTTAAAAACTGGTATAAATTGTATCGTAAAGACGTAAACAAATAAATAAAATCCCCGATTTAATTTTTTTAAATATACGAAATTTATAAAAGTATGGAAGGGTAGTTTCGTCATTTCAAAATTTCCTACCCTTAGTCGTAATTTCTCCCCATCTATAAATACCACCCCCCATCTCCGGGTTATCACTTATCACCAATCAGATTCGGGTCATTTCATTCTAGGGTTTATCGCATAGCTCAAAATCACCCACAAATATATGAAAGACCGTACCAAATCGATCTATCTGAGATCTGAATTCATTCCAATTCACGAATTCCAGTTCAAGTTTGCAGAGATCCAGCACCAATTTCAATCTCACACGACGCAAACGGTACGCTGTAACATTCAATTTCGTTTTGTGCATAGCAAATTGTGAGATTAGCGATTCCTGTACATTACTAGGGTTCCAATTCTTCCAATTTCATTCTTCCAATTTCTCGGATTCGAATGAGTTCGGTTTTGTTATCGAGAAACAACCCTTGATGATACGAGGGTGGTTTGAATATGAGCAATGGAGGTAGAGTAGACGAAGAAGAATTCGAGGAGGAGAAGAGAAATCGTGTATTTTCTGTTGATGAATTCGGTAGGTGTATAGCTAAAGTAGCGGTTGCTCAGATATGTGAGCGTGTTGGTTTTGACAGTTGTAATGATTCTGCTTTAGAATCTCTTGCTGATATTGCTATTAGGTTCGTTAGGGATTTGGGGAAAACCGCAAAGTTTTACGCGAATGTGGCTAATCGAACCGAATCCAATGTGTTCGATGTAATTCAAGGTTTGGAGGATTTGGGTTCTGTCGACCGGGTTTCCGGGTGGGTCGGAAGCTTGTACTAGCTTGTTACAGTCAGGTGCAATGAAGGAGATAATGGAGTATGTTGAAGTGATTGAAGAAATTCCTTTTGCTCAACCTAGTTCCTAGCTTTCCGATCGTTAGAAGTCGGAAACTGACACCGAGTTTTGCGCAAATGGGCGAGACGCCTGAGTTTAAGCATGTGCCGGAGTGGCTTCCCGCGTTTCCGGATCCGCATACTTATATCTACACGCCGGTTTGGAACGAGAGGACTTCGGATCCTCGGTCGGATAAAGTCGAACTCGCTAGACAGAGAAGGAAGGCCGAAAGCTCGTTATTGAGCTTGCAAAAACGGTTGTTGGCTAGTGGCACAGCTGTAACATCAACCTCATCAACCTCTGAGGTTGAGGTTGCTAACGGAAGTAAAAAAAGCCGGTTTCTTGTCATTACTGATGGTCAGACAGTCAAACATTCGGTAGAAGGTGACGAATCGGTTCTTGAGGGTAAACATGTGAATGAATACCAGTATAGAGAACAATGTTACTTTATTGGATACTTTTGCGCCTGTTATAGAAGCTTTGAGTAGTAGGGTTTTGGAATCGGGTGAGAATGGAGAAAGAGATTATTTAGATAAGAGGCCTGCAGTTCGATTGAATTTCAATAACGGTAGAAAAATGATTGGCGATTCGTTGGATTTGAGACTATGGAACAGGGGTACTGGGAGAATTTCATCCTGGTTCGGACGCGATGATGTCATGGACGACAAGAAGAGGAGAGCTGAGTATATTCTAAGACAATCCATGGAGAACCCGCTTGATCTCCCTCAATTGTAGATGATTTTACTGAATTGCCCGTGATGGCACGTATACCATCTAACCTTTTTTCATAAAGTAAGAAGCTTTGATGAAAACTATATCAATGTAGGTGCTCGGTGTGAATCTTGATTAGTTCCAGCCTCCAAAACGCGTCCAGGTTTTTTTAATGTTTGCTATAGAATTGTAGCTTTATCATGCAAAGAAACCATTTAGACAATTGAACAAGTTATTTATGTGATTATCTTGTTGTCTTTTTTGATTTGTTATTCTTGTGAAGTATGATTAGGGGTTTTAGTGGAACTTTACACGATTCAATAAATGTTGTTTTTCATGTGCATTAAGCTTCTGATAGCAGTATCTAAATTGTGTATCTTGCCTCTTGATGTTGAGTTTAAGATTGTATTCATTGACTACATGATTTGCTCGCTAGCATTGTACTGATGACCTTACTCTCTTATACTAAAGCCATTAATAGCAATCAATTTTCTGATGGAATAAAACTCTCATTAATGAGCTTAACTCCCTAAATCAGAATAACATTAGAAGTTTAGTTTTTCATAACTAGACTAAACAACTTGAGATCTGAAATGTTGTAGATGACCTTACTCTGCACATGAACATTGTACCATATTCTAGGCTTCTATCCCATAATTCATGATGAAGGAGGTCAATTAGGCCTAAGCATTGTGCTGCATTACTGTTTCCTAAATCGAAAATTTCGACCAATGCTTCCCTAATGGGTCAAGTGGTTGAATCATTAAAGTTAGTTTAAAGGAAAATGAGTCTAATGGGTCCAGAGTTGTTTAAGTGTATCTTTACTGCTTACAAGCCTGGTAACTTTAATTTTTATCTTAAAATACTAAGTATTGGATGCATTTTTGTGTTGAAATAGACAAAAACAATGTCTGCAGATTCTGTTCTTGTAAAAGACAGTTTCAGAAATCGTCACAACTACGTGCATATGTGCAACTAGTAAACTTGAATTTCTATTTTATGATTTTATCCCTGTTGAAAACACTGTAACTTCAAGATTTGACATCTTAAAAGTTAAATGTTCGGCTTACATATGGTTGAAGAAAATAATACATTATATATAAAAGATATGAAAAACTAAAACCAGAAAACTATTCCAAAACCCTCAATGAAGTGAATGAACGCTCTGCGTGGGCATATTGTATGCCCAGCAATAGTTTTTTCTCATTATGTGAGCTTCTCTCTTGTCCCACCGGTTGGGTTGGGTCGGGTCGGGTCAGGCATATCATGAGTACTACAAAAGATGGTAAAAGATGGTTCCTTTCAGTTGAGCTTCAAGCTGCTTTCTGCAGGGAACGCCTTTCCTCGATGGTTGAAGATCATGACCCATATCTCACTTTTTTCACAAAAGAACATGTTTTTGGTCATTTTTGGTTCTCATTGATTAGCATTGCGTTATCAGCAAAGAACATAAACTACCTGGGCTAGTGACCCTATAAGTTCCGTTGATATAACCTCCATCTTTTAAGTTACTCTATAGTCTATAAATATTTAAGGACATTAAATGTTATTTGTTTATTTGACTCGGGTCATCCAAACTTGGTCAAGTGTGATGTCACGAGGGTGTACATGTGCTAATTATGCCAAACTAGATATAATTTCTCGCGCGTTGCCTCGGAGATACCACGGAAATACAGAAACCAAGGATACACCAAAAACAGCTATGGTGCAACCTTTTGTTTTAGCATTGCCTGACTTATGTAATACTTTCACCGCTGAGACAAATGCCTCAAGACAAGGTATTGCAGCAGTTTTAAACTTTTAATGGCAATCGCCTGTCTTACCAAGTGTATAGCTTAGATATTGCTAAATCAGCTAGTTAAGTCAAATAAGTCAACTACTAAGACTTGTCCTACTAGTGGTTATTGGCGATGAGGGAGATTTGGGACTGAGAGGTCACAAGTTTGATCCCTGAGTTCTTAGGTTTTACCACCTGGTCGCTTGCAGTGGTGGTTTTTTCCTGGAATGAGCTCAACTGGTGTAAATACTTCCCGGATTTTTCAGGGGATTGGTTGGCCGTTCAAAAAAAAAGTCAAATAAGTCATGAATGACACATGTCTTAGTACTTCTGTGAGTTATTGTTATAACTAGTTGAAGAAGATATTGACGACATTTTGAAAATATAACTACTTTCTTCCCAATCTGTTCACATGAGTGAGTTACCTTGTAACCTCGCGAATTGTTCTTCATTTTTTGGTTTTCCAATTCTGAACGGATTGACATCTAAATAACTGATATGGTGAATTAATAATAGTTAAATTCTTGGTTTTAAGGGCCCATCTTTTTATCTCGTCTAGAACCCGAACTTTTTTTGAAGTTCTCGAAGCCGCCCATCTTATTCACTGGGTGCAGGATTGCGGTGGAAGTTTGGTCGCTGATTTCGAGTTGGTGCAAGATTAGCAATTTATTTTGCTTCTCGGTGAAGGACCTCACCCATTTTCACTCGTCATTGCATCTACAATTGCTTTCATTGATATTCCACATTTAATGTATATTACAACTTTGTCATTGTAATATTTAAACAACTAAATTCGTTTTACACAATTTCAACTTTGTAGTTCACTTGATAATTTAAAACTAATAAAATCATCATAACATGTATGAAATTTGATTCTTTAAACGGTATAACTCGTGTTCAACTTAACAACGTAATTTGAGCTCATTTTATTCACATTTTTAATCTAATAAAACACAAGACTCAATTAATTACTAAAGTCACACCAAATATACAAAAGTGACTCAATTACACATTAAGACTCAAATACTATAACTTAGATAAAAATAACTCAAAACTGACTCAAAAACTACATAAATTAGACGGGAAAACATGATGTGTTTAACACACATCACAAGTCTATGAGCATTATGGGTTGCCCGGAAGATTCTAGAACAACCTACAAAATTCTATTCGGGAGTTGGTACAATGGAAGGTTCTACATCATTCGTGAAAGACCATATGTATCGTGAATATGTCACAAAATAAACGGATGAGTCCTAGAAGGATCTTGGATATTTCTTAATGTATAAATATCCTTGATATTTTGGTAGAAGATTCTAGAAATACTTATATATATGTATCATGTATTGAAATATCTAAAATAGGAACATTCTAGAACCATCCCAACTAGGATAAATAGGCGGTGGATGGTTCATTTGCAAATCACTTAGAAACCAAACCGTCACTGAAGCCGCCGGTGTTACTCTGACTCTCAGAAACCAAGAAATGTCCATCAACGCAGACAGGAATTGCAGCAAGAAACAAACCTTCACCGAATCCATCAGTGTTACTCTTACTTTCGGAACCAAGAAATCTCCGGCAAAAACAAACCCTCACTCATGTCGCCGATAATACTCTTCTTCTCGTAAATCAAGAAGTGAATTCCGGCAACCAACAACAAACCCTCACTTTGTTGCTCACATGTTACTTGTAATCATACCTTCTTATTTCTATTTAGTTTTTTTGTTAACCAATATATCGAACTCAGTACCGTTCAACTTTAGGCTATTTATATATATTTTATGAAAAGGGCCCTGATTTATATATGCAAATTTCCAGTAGTAAACTTGTTTGTGTATATTAGCTTTTAAGACCAACACTACTTTGATGCAACTTATACAGATAAATACCAACCAGCTACCGAGAGAATTTGATACTTTTTTCTCCTCGAGAGAAAAAGGATGGCCGTAGTAGTACTCATGCCGACCGAATTGTCGATTCGGGTACCTGTAGAGCAAGTAAAGGCATCAAGGATATTAACGATGATAACGAGAATAAAAATGGTAGTAAGAGGGTGTTGAACTTCTATGAAAGGAATACGTCAAAGAAAAAGAAAACAATTTGGCTAATGCATGAGTATTTGGTAGAGCGTGGTGATCACGTGACAACAATCACATTCTGATGAAGCGAAGGTACATGAACTACCTCCTTGTTTTACCCATTATGAATGTGCCTTAATTATGCATATCTAACTTTGGTTATATTTTGTGGCTAGATGTTTGTGTCATATACAAGATATAAAAAATCAAAGAATGAAGAATGAAAATATTCAACATCAAAGTCCAAAACCAACATCATTTGTTAAATGAAGGTGCACGAGATCAAAGTCAACAACTGTTATTCTCAAATGAAGATCCAAATGGTCAGAGTGATACCCAAAATCCCACTGCTTTGGAAATAAAGTTTCCCATTCTTAGTATAAATCATGGTAGGGTTGAAGGAATGAATGAAGATGAAGTTGTGGCTATCGATCAACAAGGCGAGAATGATGATATGGCGACATTGAGGATGTGAAACTTATAAAAAAAAGTGGTTGATCAATGGGTTGTTATCACATTATTTTTATTTGTAGCAGTGAATTAGTTTGAGATCAAAGAATGTAGTAAACGTACTTGTTAGGGTTAACTGGGTCTCTATGGACTACAAATCTCACTCACAACAAGCTATCATGCACACACTCAGAAGTCACGAGAGAAAACACAAATGAATACGGAGATACACGAAAGAATGTCGCCGTGAGTTGTTCCGGCAAGAAGAAACAAACTGCTGGTGTTACTCTGAACCAAGAAATGTCCGGCGAGAAAGAAACGGCTACCCTCACTGATCATGCGACCGATAATCTTCTTCTTCATCTCGTAAACCCAGCCGGCTACCAACTACAACAAAACCCTATTGTGACTACCTCTTCTTATTCCTCCCCCGTTGTTGTTAACTTTTCATACCCATACTCAGTAGGGTATTGGTTTTTACCGACGAACGAGGAACTTATTACACATTATCTTGTTAAGAAGACGAATAGGGCTCTCAGTTTCCCTCAAAACACAATCATAGAAGAGGAGGATGTGTATGCCAAACATCCTAGAGATGTTACTGGTATGTATGTATTTTTTTTACTACATTTTCATCTCGATCTGTTAATTATTAATTAATGTATAAATTAAATTCAAAAATTTCGGACTGATAATTACACTACGCAGTGAAAAATCGGATAATGCCCAGGCCCGGTCTGGCCCATGAGAAGCTTGGCACCTTCCCGCCCTAGCAACTTGCTCGGGGACCGGGCCGTTTTAATGAAATTGGCGTTTGTTAAAAAAAGTTAAATTATTATTTTATTTTGACCGAACGATGCGAAGAATAATGTAAATTATTCAAAATTATGAATTTTGGAAAGTATATATAGCCACAAATTCTTTCAATTAATCTACTTCATATATATCGATCGTTTGTTTATCCCTACTGCATCATGTGTGTGCTAGGGTTTCAACTTTCAATGGCCGATCTCGCTCATGAAGATGTGGTGGAGGAGATATTGATGAGATTATATGTGAAGGATCTCATCCTCTTGCAAGAGTGTGTGTAAGTCATGGTATTCACTAATCACGAGTTCGGGTTTCATTAATCATTAATCATCATCTGGACCGTAGTTATGATAAAGATTGATACAGCAATGAACTTGGACATAGAAGGATTCTTTTATTACCAGATGATAAGGATGATTCTCATCGTCTTGTTGGTTGCTCCAATGGCCTCGTATGCATATCATGATTTTAGTTCTAATCTTTTGATAGCGAACCCGTTGACTAGATAGGTAAGGCAGCTCGAACTTCCCCTTTGGAGGATCGGTTTGTCGTTATGTTGGGGTTTCGGTTATGATGCATCAATGGATGATTATAAGGTCTTGTTGGTGTCCTAGAAGGCCCGAATAGAACATGTGTTCAAGTGTTGAGTTTGAAATCAAATGCATGGAGAGTTATGGAGTAACCTATATGTTTCTTAGGTGTGATGGTATCTTATGCAATGTTGCATTTCATTGGATTGCAATAGATGAAAATAGGAGGGGTAATAATTGTTTCTTATGATTTATCTAAAAACGAGTTTAAAGAAATCTCCCCGCCTGGTGATGATGAGAGGTATTCTTACACATGTCTTTACCACTTGGGTATTGTTAAAAAATGTTTATGCGTTTATCGTCGTGAACATTATTATAGTGACATGTGGGTGATGAACAACTACGGTGTAAGAGAGTCGTGGGAATTCGTGGAGGGGGCATAAGAAGATGATGATGATACGAAGTATGTTACGATGCGCCATTTGAGTACACCACCGAAGCACAAAAGTTTCTTCGGTCACCGCAGATCCAAAAGCTTGGAATATTCTGAGGACTGTTGATATAATACTTTCGCCCCTCTATTTGTGCATATTTGTGCATAGCCCTTGTATCTCCCCATACTATTAGTAGCTAATGGTAATCCTTTGCTTGCTTTTATTTAGGTCTATTAGTAGCTAATGGTAATCTTTTGCTTGTTTTTATTTAGATTTAAAGATATTGCAATTTTAGTTTCTGTAATGTTTAATTATCTTTGTATTTGGTTTTTTTTTTTTTCAATCTGTTATAGAGGTGACTTTCTTGATAAGATAGATACATTAGTTAGAACTACAATAAAACCATAACTACTGATATCTAGGCAACCTCCCAAGCTCAAGTTAATCATGGAAGACAAGTTTCTAGTTGTGGCATAACTATATGCAACAATGATAAAGAAAAACAAATAAAGATTAGATGTTAGAAGACCGGCCGTTACTAGTAGCACTTGTAGATAACGAATAATCAGAGTTTCTTGATTTTTCAAAGCATAAATCAAAGCCAATACACCATAAACAAGTCAAACATTAGTTTGCAAGAGCTAATCCTCCATTCTTGCTGGAAAAACTACATTACTATTATGCCTTCCTGTACCGGTTCCCGTACCCGTACCCGTACCCATACCCGTAGATGATGAGGATGAGTTCCCAATATCTTTGAATGGAGATCTCACCAAGTAACACCCATTTCGTCTCCCATCACTCAAGATTTCACTATTCTTTGACGGGTTTTCGGTCATTCGCGAAATCAAAATCCGCTTCTCCCTTGCAAGTTGTTTCGCGAGTGACAATGGCGGCGAGTCTTTCTTACTTTGTTCAACTTTCTCGTGCCGATTACTAACAATGGCATCACACTGTCCCTTCATTCGACAACTCAACCCGCTCTTTGCCTCCCTTTCAATCTGTTTACTTAAAGAAATGATCACGTTTTTGGGTGTTGATTCGATTTCTTTCCCTTTCGCTTGATCTTTCTTCATCTTTTCAAGCTCACCCTTCACCAGAATAACTTCATCTTGAAGCGTATTCGCCTTCGTTTCATACCCGACAGCCTTCTCACGCCATTCTTCGACCTTAAATCACCACAAAGAAACAGTTAAACATTTGAAAAACATGTATTCAAACACATACATAAATAAAACCGCAAATGCGCTTACTTCGATCATGAGGGATTGGATTTCTTGATTGGAAACAAGAGCTTGAGTCTCCCAAAAGCTTTTTGAAGTTTGAAGCTCTTCCATTTCTTGTCTAAGTTGTCCAAGCATCACTTGCATTTGTGACCATTGTTCGGTGTCCGCTCTCACTTGCTCGGCCATCTTCCTCACTAACAGCTTGCACCGCCCCGAGCATTTGTTGCTGGTTTTTGACACGAATGGCTCCTGTCACAAAAGGTAGTTTCTTGATTTTTAGCATGAAAATCAAGAAAATGTGGCTATCTTTCTCAAGAAACATTGTATACCTTTGCTTGATCATAGAATCTGTTAGAGAAGGACAAATGGTCACTAAGATCGATTCGATTCAAAGTAGAAGCAGAACTAGCAACCGAACGGTTGATGGTTGGTCTATAATCTTTCTCCATTTGATCTATCATTCCCTTTGATAACTGAAACTGAAACACAATTAGTCCAGGTGTTAATCGGGCCAGGTTAGCCGGTTGACGGGTTAACAGTTTGAATTGTCCACATGAACAAAATACATATTTTTATTCGTGTCAAAAGCATTAGTCCTAACCCGCATGCATGTAATCTCATGTAACCCAATCGAGCCATAAAATTCATTTATCTAAATGTGTCAAACGGGTTGACGGGTGAAAATGAAGTTGTAAACCTTATAACCAAGTTGGTATGTTATAAAAAAAAGTAGATTAAACGGGTTAGTGAGTAAACCCGTTTCATTAAAGAGGTTGATTAGTTGACATGTTTAACTAAACGGGTTAAATATGTCAACCTAAAAACGACCCACTAAGTTAAACAAGTCAACCAAACACAACTCATTTTTAAAAACAAACTAAATATATCAACACAACTTTATTTTTTTAATGTTGTGTTTGTAATCTTGTACATAAAAGGTGTCAAGAAACTTACATCAATAGACTTATTTTGACTTTTTCCAGTCAAAATTGAACAATCTACGTTGACTTCACCACTATAGCTACTCTGCAACTCCTCAAGCTTCTCTGAAAGCTCTTTCACCCCTTCCTCTAACACCACATCCATCTTCTTCCCTTCACAAAGCTTCTTTCTACCCTGTAAATCAATCCACGCATTAGCCACTTGTACCTTCCGGGTTCTTCACACAAACACATACGCATAGCCCGGTTGTACATTCCGGTCAACCCAAATGAACAAACCAAGATAAAAAGTTTTAAAAAATTATAAAAAAATTATAAAAAAATTATAAAAAATCACTTATTACCGAATCAACACTTTTCAAAGCAGATTTGAGACTTCTTTCCATCCGAACCCTATTCTTCTCCAATTTCTTCATCGCCAAATTCTTCTCCATTTTCAAGAAATCACACTCCACCCGAAGCATCTCCGCCTCCAACCGCCACCTCTCCGCCGCACCCTCCGCCACATCCTCCTCCTTAAACAAGCTCTCCAACTTTCCCTTGTAGTTATCCGTCGCCGGAGCCTTATCACCGGCGGCTCTGGTTTTCCTCCGGCGAGTACGACGCCTTCGAGGTAAGTTAATAATTTTGGGGCTGGGGGGTGGTGGTGTGGAGTGCCATTTGACTCTCCTGTTTGTCGTTGACATTGTTGACTTTTTTGGTGTGCGATATGACAGTTGGATGTTTTTAGGGGTATAAATAAGGTGGTCGGAAGTGGAACCTCGTAAGAAGGAAAGAAAATGTAGGTGGAGTTAATTTGGTTTATATGAAGGTTTTATGTTGTTTGTTTAATTTTGTTGTTGGAAATTCGAGGTGAGGTGTACATAAAAGAAAACGAAACCAACAACTTGCCGGCAGGAAACAGAGAAACTAGAACTGGTGCAGAGGATGCCAGAATGCCACCGAGGCACATGCTTAATGGTAAAATTCATATTATTTCTTGTTTATTCACTAGACTTAGTTTTGCTATTCAGAAATTTTAACTAGAGTTTAACGGGTCATGTATTGTAATGCGGTAACCTCTGATTTTAGGGAATTTTGTTTTCACTCGAGTTAGTTTTGCTATTAAAAAATGCTTGACGACATAGCTTGTTGCTGGTTTTCCTTATATGTCAGGATGATTGTTTACTTGTAACTAATACATAAGTTAGATTTAAAAAAGATTGTACTCTGATATTAAACATTTTTATATGTAACATAATATATGCAAGTTAAGTAAAAAAAAAATTATTCACATTGTAATAAATTTGTATTTTTTAGAGAGTTTTTTTTCGAATCTTTTTGTGTTTTTATCGAGTCTTTTTGTAACGGATTTTAATCGTCGCCGGTTATTTAATGTTTCCAGACAAACTCGAAAATCACTCATAGGCGGAAAGCCCAAAAACTGGGTAAAACCGCCCCCTCGACGCAAACGTCTAGCCTTGAACAGACAACCTCTCATAAGAGAACTCATAAGAAACGATGTAAAACTAAAACTAAGATAATGGAATGCTTAAGAGAAAAAACTATTTAAAAAAACGATATAAAAATATAATAAAGACCGACACGTGAACTCAAAAAAATAAACATCTCAAAGCAACGGTTATATCTATTAGACCACCAAGTCCTCACCCTCGACCATCCTATTGTCACAAGCATCGTCGGAGAAGCCGCTACAAAAACCGCCCACCATTTTTTGCTGATCATCGTTGTCGTTTACGATGCTACTCCGTGGCACCTCCTTCCACCACAATCAGCCGGTCACTCGTCGACCAGGCACCAAGCACCGAACCACATCTTTGTTTTGTTTGTGCGATCCGATGACCAAACTGATTCGATTGGTTTAGCCGGGTTTAGCTAGTGCGTCTCGATCTCATGGGTCATCAAGTGATCGGGTATCCGAAGATTGGTCAAGATCGGTTCGTGCACACGCTTCCACTTAATAAAAGTTGATATTAATATTGTTTAAATTAAAAAAAAAAACCGTTAAAACGGGTTTGTGGGGAATTATAAAAACCTATAGGTTGAACTAATAAATCTTTATAAACTATCAGAAAACCTAAATAAATCCAGCAAGAAAAATTCAACCTCGAGCAGAAAGCATGTGAGGCAAAATACGGTACTACAATGGCAGAGTTTGTTAGCAAGCTATTTTTATTATTATTTTTTTTATTTCTTATTATTATTATTTTTATTTTTGAATTTGGAGAGGTTAGAGGTCATGTATTTAAAGTTTAAACTTGTTAGGGGCCAATTTGACCATACCGATTTTTAATATGATTTAAATAAAAAGACTCACGCAATGGTATATGATAATTTAAAAAATATATTAAGTTTTGGGTTAACTAAAATACTAACATTAAATTTAATTATTAATTAAGTACTAAAGAGTCTTTGATCTAGGGTATTTGAATGTTAATTAGAGTTTTACGTTTTCAATTGACGAGAGTTCAATCCATATCATGAACAAAACAAAAAATAATTACAGCTCAAAAAGAAATACCGAATTAAGTAGTCAAAGAAAATAAAAACAAGATTCATTTGCGATTGTTCATTTGTTACCACTTACCACCGATAACACAATATACTATATGAATAACATTTAATTCTATATGTTTTCATGCTTGAACTATCAATATCGGGCGATATATTAGAAACCTTTTCACTTATCTTGAATTTTGTTGCTTTTACTCGTCAACTCTAATGTTTTATAGGTCTTGGACTGAAACAAATATGTGAAATAGATACGCACATGAGTTTATCGTTTGAGAAAATAAATTTAATCATTTATGGTTCTTTAAATTAAATTCTGTTTATAGTTTAGCTACTCTCACAACTAATTTGTAAATAAAACAAGATATTTTAAAATTTTAATAAATGAAGAACTATGCAATGCCTAGAGACAAACACACCTTCTCTTGCATTTAAGTTTCTTTGATAACCAGCACATTTAATAAATATACTGGCAATGTTTTTTTCTATTATATTCGATTGAATTTATTCCATGTAAAATTCCTCTTGAAAACATAATCATATTAATTAAGTTAGTGTTTTATAAATAACTTGTAAATTAAATACGCGTTTTCATGTTAATTTTTTTTCTTTCAAACACGCGTTTTGAAATAAAAAAAAAAAATTTTTGTTAAAGATACTAATAAATAGGTAAATCTTAATTAGAATAAAAAAGAATTGAAAAGAAATAGGGTTGAGAGTTGTTATCCCTGCCCAAGAAGAAAATAGCAAACAAAAAGAATCTCCTCAAAGGTCGAATAGTGTAATTTTTTGGGCGTTGTGGTAACCAAGTGCGCTACACCATGTATTATTAACATGTTGTGTTAATTAGTTTTCAAAATATTAAATTACAATTTTTTTTAACGTGTTAATTAGTTTTCAAAATATTAAATTACAATTTTTTTTTAACAATACAATGGTGGAGGGGTGGAAGCCTCTTTAATTTTTGTCTTGATATATAAAATAAATGGCATCTTATATTTTTGTTAACATCTTATATTAACATGTACTATTAACATGTTGTGTTAATTAGTTTTCAAAATGAATTGAAGTTTGTATTCGTTCATATTTTTATTTTGTTTGTTTATATTCATTCATTAGATATTTATGTTTATTATATTACACTTGTATTTTATTTGAGATAACTATGTTTATGATTATCATGTCAGGTATTTACGTATGTATTTATTTAAGGTAACTAAGTCTAATGTTTGGGTTCAAGAATCTTTTTTTTTCTTCGAAATAGTATATGTTTGTTTGAATTCATGAACCATTCATGAATAAGTTCAACTCCTCAATGAACGAACACTGACAAGAATTTTCATTCTAATGTGTTCGTGAATTGTTCGTGAACACATTCAATCCTACCTTCTCTCCCATTTTTTGATAGGCTACCTTATTTCTTTTTTAAATAAACTGGTTTATATTATAAAGTTCTTCGCATTACACCACTTAAGGCTACCCCCCTCCTCCTTTCCGTCACCTATCACGATTTTCTCAAGTATGAGTCTCTATGACTACACATGGTTTAAATAAGGCTATATATCATACATAGAGGTTCCATGATTTTGATATTTCTTGTTGTTTGAGGGATGTCACATGTCATTAGACGTTATTTAAAGACACATCGTCAGCTTTAGAATTTATATGTTTTTCACTACCAATACTTTTAGAAAACTGTATTGATCTATATGTTTTCGTTTCATTGTATTAGAAGTATTATAAAATACCAGTGGAGTGTCCATACCATGTGGCGAGGAACACAACACTAACATGCACGTTGATAAAAATTTTAAACAATTAATTGATGAACTATCCATATAGATTTACAAGTTCAATGAAAGTTTATATAATATATTTTTATAAAATAAAATGATTTTTAAAATTTAGTTAAACATTATCACATAATTACGTCTATAATTTTACTTCATTACTAATTGTTTATTTAGGTTTTCTTTTTGTATTTAATAAAATAATTAACAAAGACAATTTTGTCACTTAACTCTTAATATTTTAAATATTTTAGGTAAAAAAGTTCTTCTCATCACATATATTATAATAAACTATAGATATAAAATACATTACTAACCCACATATAATTAATAATAATATCATAAGTACAATATTTTTTTTTGAACGGTAAATTTGGATCACTGACGGGGACATTACACCACCCACCCGATCATCTCCAATCCCCATCAGGAGGAAACTCACCACTCGTGAGAAAACCCCCTGGCCCAACTTGTAACCCCCATTTTTATTATTTTGTTACAAGTGAGACTTGAACCCAAGACCTCCACTTAAGGGGTCATACACCTTTGCCACTAGGCTAACTAGTGGTGTTCATAAGTACAATATTAATTACTGGTTAAAACATTACATTACAATATAAAAAATACACAATTTGTATATTTTATCGTTACCTCGAAAAGGTTGGTTAATTTGTCAACATGTAAGTCTAATTGTGTCGTTTTGTATCTTGTTTTTGCCATTTGAATGTATTGATATTGCTTAATTTCTATACTCGAATCATTCATTATATTTCATCAATTTACTCAACAAATTACGTTTTATAACTACTAGGCTTTATTAAATTAAATATATTTTAGAGTGTGGTTGTTTTATAATTTTATGAATGAATAAATAAAAATATCAATGATAACTTATGTTTGTTTTAGTTATGTGTTTTTTCCTATTAGAAATTGTGCTGCATAGATATAAAAAGTTTAAGACATTTTTATGTTTAACTAGACCATAATGCTCCGCATTTGAGGAATTGAGGTGCATTTGATTATTTTTAGCAAAAAAGTTAACAGTAATAACATACTGAATTAATATGGTTATTTAATATAAATCATAGGGCTTGATTTGCTAAAAAAATCTTGTTTGAACTAAAATAGTTAGAGAACCAAAACCAAATGACCAAATCTACTCTTCTAAAAAATGCATAAAGTATATTGTTGCACAAACCTAAATAAGAGTTAGTTTTATTAAACGAATCTTATGTAAGATTTTTAAGATAGTTTTCCTCTAGGCTCTAGCTTGTTCATTTTATTTATTTATTTATTTATTTATTTATTTATTTATTTATTTATTTATTTATTTATTTATTTATTTACTTATTTATTTATTTATTTTTATTTATTTATTTGTTAAAGGAGATGGTACCCGGTAAAAGTTATTGCTCTAATGTTCTTATTTGAATCAAAGAGGTTCACTTGATGATTAAGTTTGTTAGGCTTATAAATAAAGAATCATTATAAACCTAATTATCACAATAAGAATCTAGTTGGATGGATCCGACAACTATTATTCTTGAACGGAGTTTTCTCATCTTTCGAAGATAAAGAAAACGGTGGTCGAGTGTATTCTTTTTGTTTTTTTGTGGACATTTGAAAGCACGAAAATGAGATCATTCACAATCGTAATACATGATATCAAGTCGCCTACGTTTTTTAAGCTAGTTGTTTATTTTTCTTTTTGTTTGGAATGGTTGGTTAATTAGGTATTTCTTATAACCTATCTTTTTGCTGTTAAAAAAAGAAAAGAAACATGTTTTGAGTTTAGACTCTATGTGTTTTTGTAATACCTTTAATTGTATAAGTTTAATTATGTATTAAAAAAAACAAATTAGTGTTGTAAAAATATTATAAAGTATTAGATATATACTTTCAAACTTCAAATACATATAACTATTTACTAAAGTTGATACAAAACTGGACCGTTGGGGAAGCATGTAGATTAAAGAGCTTTAGAATTGGATTTCGAAGTGACATAAAATGTTGTTAAAAACAAGAAAACAACACAAACGCCAATATTTTACAAGTAAACTACTTGTTTAATTCCATCAAGTTAGATTCTCAAATTTAAATATAAATAAATTGGTATATAATTGGCAGAGACAAAATTCACGGTCAATTATTAAAAATATAATATCGGGTATAAGAGGAGTATATTTATGTTTCATTAAAAATAGTTAAATTCTCAAACAAATTATAATACTAGTCAATTGATAAAACTTTAGATTATTTAAATTTATTTTGCCTACTTTTTAAGATTATTAAATTTATTGATATATTTGCTTTCATTCGGTTACATGGATACGAAAGTAGTTTTGGGTATTAAGACGGGTATCATCAAATTCTAAAGTTATTATAAATCCGTACCTTTTAATAGTTTATATCATACTCGGTCACATACAAACACAATTGTCCAGAACTAATATTTCAAGTATTGTGAATTTTCATGTTAGATAGATTGGAACGTTAGCTAATATGGAATTTTGAAAATGAAATTCAAATGATATTATAATGCTGTTTAAATTATATGAGTTAAAAGAAGAAGACAAGAAGCTATTTTTAGCAAATAAAACACTACAAAAGCCAATGTTAAGTTGGCATGTTGTTGAAAGTAAACTATTTTCTTGTTGGTGTTGTCCTTTTGACTTTTTATCTGTGGCTATATTTATTTAATCTCAACATTTAACTACTTTTATAACTATCAACTATATTTTAGGGTGAATTATACATGCTTCTTAAAATCTTTAAAGTGAACTTATCCAATTTAGTTTCATAACATCATATATGTTATTTATAGCTTTTATTATATTAGTTTGATAAACTAAAGTTATTAAATTTAGGAGTTTAATCTAAGTATATAAATAAACCGAGTCAAGCCATGTTAGGCTTGAAATCTTGGACCCATTTAAAACCCTAGTCAAGCTGGTTTCACTCGTGTATGTTAATGATCGAGCTGATAGGTTGAGTTCAGACACGACTCGTGAAAAGCTCAAGTCAACTCAACACTCATCGAGCTTGACACATTGAGCTAAATTGTTTATTTTATATATTTTGCAATATTATATTTGTACACTTATTGATATATAAAAAATAATATTTTTAACTTACTTAAAACAAGGAATTTCTAACGCGGTACATTTTCTTTATCTTTTTACTAAAACATGATATGTTTCATTAAAAGGTAACAAATATAATGAAATATTTTGAGTTATACAAAATAAACACTTACAACAATACACTACTACAATGTAACATCTACTTATATAATTAATTAATTTTCAACATATTTTTTTTGTAAATCATGTTTCAATATATTTATTATAGATTTTGTTTAGAACCGACCGGTATAGTTGCCGTTTATCATAAAACTATTTTAAGGCGTTCAAACAAGTCCACACACAAGCTTTTTTGCCAAAGATAAAATATTACACGTGGCATCAACCCATTCGAGCTTGTCCTCACAATCTAGATAACAAAAATCAATCATTCAACTAAAAACCCAAAAACCACCAACACTTGTTTCTAACCAATTATCACAAACCTCTTCTAAGTTCTAATCCACCCAAAACTCCAACAAATGGCATCAATGACAATTGCATCATCATTCCTTGGTGGCTCCGCGGCAATCGCGGTCACCAAGCAACCCTCCACCGCCACCAGCCGCCGCGGACTGGTGGCGATGGCCGATGCATCAAAGGTCTGCACCGGGGTCGAGAAAGTTGTGGTGGATGAAAAGAAGGGAGGGAGTAGCAACCGGAGGGACTTGATGTTTGCGGCTGCCACGGCGGCTGTGTTGTCGGTGGCGAAAGTTGCGTTGGCTGATGACGAGGAGCCGAAGCGCGGGACTGCGGCCGCAAAGAAGAAGTACGCTCAGGTGTGCAACACGATGCCCACCGCGCGTATCTGCCGGTACTAGTCGGGCTATATATGCATTGATGGATTGTGTGTAAAATTGGTTATGTTTTTGCTTGTTTATTTTATGGTGTGTTCTAATAACAAAATGTTTATTCTGCTTCCAATATATTATCGTTTTTGTTATTATTATTATGTTTATCTATGAAGTAAAACAATAAAAATTAAAAAAATTTAAAAAAAAAAGAAAAAAAGAAAGATGCTTGCTTTGTGACATTTGTTTGATTGGTTCGTTTAATTAAGTTAAACTGTTAAAGTCAGTTTCTAATGTTTGAGAAACCATAAGCCCATGTATAAAAACAAATTTGGTTTTTAAAATAAGCCCACGTAACATGGTCCATGAGCCCACTATGGAGTATGGACACGACTAACGATAGAGATCAAATTAGTAATAACGATACCTTTTAATAATCCTTTACCCAATGATCGATTACAAAATAATAATAAAATAATAGTGAGTAGCAAAGCATTAACAATAAGTTTTCTATCCCTAATTCTTCCTATGCTTTCTTTTTTTATAACTAGAATTGGGTTTCCTTGATTTTAGATCGAATTGGTTACTTGAGCCTGGTGTATTCACAATAGACCGACTCCCTGTTCATTAGAGACTCGTTTAAGTTAATATATATTAATATAAAATTGTAAATTTAAATTTAAAATTATACGAGCAAGCTAGAGCTTGTAATGAATATAGCTAGAGTTCAATCTTCAGCTCGTTAAGAACAAATGAGTCTGGCCGACTGGTCTAGCTAGTGGGCTTGATTAACTTTGGGCCCTAGCTAAAGTTGGATTGGTTCGCTCGTTAAAGTGCCTTATAGGGTTTGTATAAAAGAATTAAAACTTTTACACTACTTTTAAAGACGCATAGTTCTACTTACAAGGTACTTATTACCTTGATCTCCCACATTACCTTAATTAGTACTTTCATTAGCATCTACCATGATTAGTACCATCCACATTACCAGTTTCATGCAATCTAGAAACAATTTCATGAATACAAATTTCTTTTTTTTTTGAACGGCGAATTTAGTCGAACCTAGCCTCCGGACATCAGCCCGAACGCGGGTGTCTTAACCGTGCCCCGGTCGGCGGTATGTCCCTTTTGGGAAAGCCAGGACACCACCTCCATACACCATTATGGGAGAAACCCACCTTCACTTAAGGCCAGGTGGTAAAACTCCCCCCTCTCCAGATTCGAACATGGGGCTCCCAAAAGAAAGTTTCCCAAGCCCTGAGCTATCACTTAGATATCATTGCGACATTTGTGCGTTGGTGAATACAAATTTCTTACTTCTCACTTTCTAGGGGCTTTTGAGCTCATACATATTCAATTACTCAATCATAAATTTAGAAGACTGTTAAAAGTAATTAGTGGTTATGTTATATGTAAACATTATAATATAAACCATTGTGACCATTATCTAATGTTGCAAAACCCAAATCTATATCCTTCCCTTCCTAGAAAACGTCCTATTATAATTGCTAAAATAGGTAAAATAGGTAAAATGTATCTACGTAAGAAATAAGTGAATTTATCCAGTTGAGGCATCTTGATTATTTCCATACGCATATACCTATTGTACTAAAGTTCCCAAACAATCTTTCATCATAACCTTAAGTGAGAACATCTTGGGGCAACAATCTCTTCATCAAACAAAACAAAAAATATATATATAACATTGAGTATTGGGCTTCATAAAGAACTAAACTTACTTGTGTAAACTTTCCATCAAAAACAAAAACATAAGAATATAATATTAACATTATACTACAGTATGATTTTCTTGTTTTCTTCCCTAACCCTAACTGTACCATTGTTGAATAGATCACCGACGAAAACAATAAGCAAAGGAGATGATGCTGATGGAGAGAAAGAATAGAGAGAAATCTCATGATACGAACGACTCCAACTGCCGTTCAAAAAAAAAAAACGAACGATTCCAACCCATGACCCATTTGACCCACAGGCCCAGCCCAAGAGTCGGGTTACAAAGTTGTCATCGAAGTTGTGGACTAGAGCCCAACTTTCTGCTCAAGTTTGTGGCCCACGTGAAGCACTACTCCATACAACCCATGATTTCCATTATTTCCATGTTTTATTTCAGTTGCATTTTAGGAATCATGTTTACCATATTCTTGCTTGAAGTTATATTCTCTATTTAAAGTTGTTTTGAGGAATAAAAAGATAGAAATTACCACAATCAAGTTCTTCATTTCATCGTTTCTTCACTATTTATTAATTACTCGTTTAGCATTCCGTTTATATCATCTCATAGATCGAATAACTTACATAAGACAATATTTAGGTCAATAAGTCTTCTCACTTAACGATATAAGATAAAATTAACAATATATTTCTCTTGATGATTAAGTAGTGTGTCTCACAGACGAGCTTTTGGTTATCTGGTTTGGGGTCATCAATATTACAAAAACTGGAAATTATCGTATTTTAGAAAGAAAAATAAGTAAAATTATTCTTTTAAACAATAAAAATATAAAGGATTGATGTTATCGTCCAAACATGTACACCGCGAACCATAAAATCCAGAAAAACCATTTTACGTCGAATTAAAAGGTTGTTGAAGGTAGGAGTAGGACAGAAAACAACGTTAGAACTTATACAAACCTCAGCTGCCACCTTCCGCAGTCTCCGGATGTGGGCCCTCTTAACTTTTTCCTACATTTCTACATTAAAACCACCTTCACTCACGTGTAATCCCACCAACCCACCTCATAATCTCATATTCCCTCTTCGTAACTATCGCCAAACATAGTAACCCCTGATCGCCACCATGTCCACGGCGGCGATCACCGTTCTCCGATTCACCTCCTCCCCCAAATCCCACCCCCGCATTCCGCCCCCACCGTCCCATCTCCGGCCACCCGTTTCCGTTTCCATTTCCCGTTCACTCCGACCCGCCGGAGCGTCGTTCCGTCGCTCCTGCTCAGCTAAACATAACGACGCCGTTACTTTTCCGGTGACACTCGAGTTCTCCGGCGACGGGGTTGGGAACGGGAACGGAAACGGCGGAAATGGAGGTGGTGGGGGCGGTGGAAATGGAGGCGATGGGAACGAGGAGGAGGCGATGATGGTGTTGGCGGGGGTGGGGAGGGGTTTGGAGAGTGTTCCGGCGGATATCGCGGCGGCGATCGGGGCGGGGAAGATAACAGGGGCGGTTATGGAGAGGTTTTTGGAGATGGAAACGTCGCCGTTTTTGAGGTGGTTGATGCAGTTCGGAGGGTTTAAGGAGAGGTTGCTTGCTGATGATCTTTTCTTGACGAAAATTGGCATAGAATGCGGCGTTGGTATGTTCACCAAGGTAACAACCTCGTATTCATCGAAAATTTTGAATTTTGTATGAAATTTAATGTGTTTAGTTTTTATATAATTTGAATTCAAATAAATATATATTTTATTTGATTGTTGAGTTCAGACTGCTGCAGAATATGAAAAACGGAAAGAAAATTTCTCCAAGGAACTGGAAATTGTTTTTGCGGATGTGGTATGTTTTAGATTGTTAATTTCGACCCGTTTACTGAATGGGTGGGTTAACGGGTTGGGTTGGTGCATCATTTAACTTGTTTGTCTAAATGTGTCAAATGAATTGAAGGGTTGGGGTAATAATGAAAATGTCAATGTATGTATTAATCAAGTTGTTAGGTTGTAAAAAATGGGTTATAGGGGTTAAAAACCGGTTAGAAATGGGTCATGGGTCGACATGTTTCACTAAATATGTTGGCAGGTCGACTTGTTTAACTAAACGGATTAAACAGGTCGACCCGAACACGACTCTTTTTTACACAGGTAAAATATACCGACCCAAAACCTGATTTTTTCACGTCGTGTTCGTATCATGTCAGGATTGACAACCCTATTGTATTCTAACTTCTAAGTGATGTTTTTGTAATCATAACTAGAGCGTATTAATTATTTATAAAATGTTTTAAAACCTGGAAAATTCATTTTTATGTTATCTTGCCCCGTTTCGACCTGTCCATTCTTCCCATATGTAGTTATTCGACCTAAATTTTTTGCGCAGGTGATGGCTGTAATTGCAGATTTCATGCTTGTTTTCCTTCCGGCCCCTACCATATCTCTTCGACCTCCGATATCTGTAAATGCAGGGCGCATTGCCAAGTTCTTCTACAACTGTCCCGATAATGCATTCCAGGTTATCTCTTTTCTTTCGTATCACGTAAATTAACAATCATTTGAAGGTCAATTACAAATAAACAAACATAAACATATCCAGTAAAATCTTACTAAAGTAGAGTTTGGAGGATGAGATGAATAACAAAAGTATTACACTTAGGCTATTCGTAATGGGCGTTTTTGGGCTCCATAACGCCCCATAACGCCCCATATAACGCCCCGCCCCACTACGCTGGGGCGTTATGGGGCGTTATGAAGCCCAAAAACGCGAGGGGCGTCAGGGGCAAAACGCCGGAGAAAGGTGATAAAAGTAATGATTGTGGGGCGTTATAGGGGCTTTATCCACTACACCATAAAGCCCCATAAAGCCCCTTGTCCAGTCATCGTCCACATGGCGGATAACGCCCCATTTGGGGCTTTATCCACTACACTTAGCCTTATATGTGATTCTGATTTTTTTTCATCCTTTTTTTTTCAGATTGCTTTGGGTGGAGCATCATATTCATTACTTCAGAGATTGGGTGCTATAGCAGTATGAATTTTATTTTATTTTTAAATTTTTTTAGCTATATAAAACGAGGCCGAGCTGGTAACATATGTATAAGTTTTGGATTTTAATTTTTTCAGCGTAACGGGTCAAAGCTTTTGGCTGTGGGGACTGCATCATCACTGGTATTGTTCTGTTCATATATACTTCTGTTGTTATTAGAAGTGGCAAGATGGGCGGGTCAAACAAGTCAATAACGGGTCGGGCTGGGTTCATCAACTAACACTTTTTTTGTGTGCTTTTGAATAGAATTAAAAAAGTTACAAAAACAATATTTTTACCATAATAATCTTTTTTTAACGATAAAAATCACCGCATCTGCACTTTACCATCACACTGTCTCCTTGAAGACATTACCAAAATAATATAAGTATTTGAATACAACAATTTAGTAGGTTGTATGCATTAAGGGAGACTTTAAGTTGTGACCCATTATCTTTTTCCGATTTTGACCCATTTGAGGTTGGTTTTCTTAGATTATGGAGCTTTCTAATTGATCATATGAAAATGGTGTTCAGGTTGGCACAGTTGTGACAAATACTCTGATAAATGCTAAAAAGGCGGTTCAGAAATCGACTGATGATGAGCTCGAGAACATTCCCGTCTTATCTACCAGTGTGGGATACGGTGTTTATATGGCGATCTCTAGCAATCTCCGGTAAGATTTAACCAATCTGAGTTGTGTTTTATATCAAACGGGTCAGATAACAAAGTTTAGTAAAAGTGAACAAGTCAAGTCCGTCAAACGGACATATTTTTTTCGGGTCAACCCAACCCAAAATGGCTCATTTCAACCGGTTACACAACCTGCCCATATTGGCATGAGTTATACTATTTCTGTGAAGACAGTTAATTAACTGAATTTCAGTATATAAAAGGATAATCTTGATCCTAAAATAGTCAATCTTGACTTGTGAGTGTCAAACAGTTGTTTCTTAACTAACTTAACTAACCTAACAAACCTTACGAGTTTTTCGACAGGTACCAACTTCTCGCGGGGGTTCTTGAACAACGATTTCTTGAACCATTGTTACACCAACACAAGCTAATGCTGAGTGCGGCCTGCTTTATTGTACGGACAGGAAACACATATTTGGGCTCATTATTGTAAGATTCATTTGACCTTTTCTGTGTACAGTTTGTCAGTTTCATGTAGGGGTATAAATGAGCCGAGCAGCTAGTGAGCTATTCAAGATCGATTCGATAGAAAGCTCAAAACGAGCCGAGCCTAAACGAGCTCGAGCCGAGCTCAAGTTTTGAAATATGACTCGTTTAATAAACGAGCTCGAGCCTTAACAAGCCCTTTATTTATATAATTTATATATATACTCAAATAATAATTATTATTATATATAAAATTATGATAATATAAGTAAATAATATGTATTATTTTCTATATAAAAAATATAATTCTAACTATATATAAATTCAATTATAATAATATATAAATAAACAAAAATTAATATTAAATGAACCGAGCTCGAGTTTAAATAATTCTCCACGAACCAAACTCGAGCTTCTGATATAAAGCTCGAATCAAGCCGAGCTCGACCCCGAGACCTTTTAAATATAAACAAGCCGAGCTCGGGCTCGTCTCGTCTCATGATTTGTTTCCTAGATCGGTCATTTAATCGAACGTTTTGAAATGATTAAAACAGGTGGGTGGATTATGCGCGTTTGGTGGGGCTTCAGAAGGCTCATGATGTCGAATGAAGTCTAGTGATTAGTCGACATTCTAGTTCTTTTTGTGATCGTTTCCGAAGGGTGGCTGGTTGTTCCCCCAAAAGTTGCAAGATGTATGAAAGTTTGCTAGTTTTTTTTGGGTTTTAAAGACCTGTAATGTGACTTCTTTTCGGATTCTACTTGTTTTTTACCCGAAAATTGCAGTATCACATCACTATGGACACACCAATATTGTCCATTTTGTCCACTATAATCTCAGGACTTTGTGTATATCTTAGTGGAACTTCTCAAGATGTTAATTACCCATCTTGAAATACACCACAAACATGTTTAAAATGTTTAAAATACGTATCAGAGTTATAATCTCATGTTGCCTTCTAGGGAAAATGAGTTCTTTTTATTCAAATAAATAATGAAACAATCATAAAAACACTTTTTTGTTCGAATGAAAAAAACGTAGCAACAAAAGTCGTAATACAAAGTCGATTACAAACATGTAAATATATATGTTACATAAATATAAAATGATTCAAGTGAGGCAACTCTATGAGTAGAAACCCATCAATAGTAGCAACCTTTCAAGATCATAAATATGCTTCTCAAGTGGAAAGGTATTAAGTTGTTAAGAAATGATATATTTAAAGGTTGAAGGTTTAGGTCCCAGTAGATTTTAAGATTTCGACTTGTCTTGGATCACGTTAATTTCAAAGTATATCAGGCTTACTAAAATCTCTAACGTTAGAGCTTTTGTCCGAGGTTTCGTCGAATGATTGCTTGAGGGTGTGATTAGTAGAAGATTAGTAGGCCCATTATAAATGTTGAATGTCATATAAGAAGAAATCTTAGCCTCAAAATATGGTAAAATTAAAAATGTTAACATCCCAATACGAAAGATATGTATAAATTAAGCTTTTTCTAGATTCCTGACAATACAACTTAAACCTAAAAACCTTAAATCCTAAAAAAAGGTATAAAAAAACCTATGTACGAAAACAAACAAGTCAATCAAAGATAATCTACGACAGATTGATTGTACGAGGAAAGAAAAAAATCTTTTTGATGAAATGAACCCACAAAAGCATAACAATTTGTCAACAAGATCAAATCTTTGCAAAATTTTCGTCATTACAGCCTTCATTCTATACATTGTCATCGTTTATCATAAATCTGAATCTTCCCTCTGCATTGAACCCCTCGAAAAAACATCGATAAAACCCGTCGATTCTCCGTCTCCATCCCCATCTCCATCTCCATCTCCGCCTACGGATGTTAGCCAACTGGTGTTCGGTATCTCGGGATCCGTGAAGGCATGGCGTGACCGGAGGTCGTATTTCCGAGAATGGTGGCGGCCGAACGTCACGCGTGGATACATCTTTTTTGATAAAGTCCCGACCAGAGATATTCTCCCGTGGCCGTACGATAATCTCCCTCCCTATCGCGTGTCCGAGAACACAACAAAACACAAGGTGTACTCGAGACACGTGAACCCTTCCGTTATCAGGATCGTGAGAACGATCCTGGAAACGTTCAGGGAGGGGGATAAGAATGTTCGATGGTACGTTATGGGAGATGATGATACCGTATTTTTTTTGGATAATTTGGTGCGGCTTTTACGGAGGTATGATCATACAAAATATTTCTATATCGGTGGGGTGTCCGAATGTGTTAAATCGAACTTCGACTTCTCGTTTGAGATGGCGTTTGGTGGCGCAGGGTTCGCGATAAGTTACCCGTTGGCGGAGGCTTTGGTCGTGAATATCGATCGATGTGTACGGACTTACTCGTTTTATTTCGTTAGCGATCAGATTTTGAGTGCTTGCATTGCTGATCTCGGTGTTCCTCTTACTCCTGAAAAGGGGTTTCATCAGGTAACACGATTATCGATTAATTCTGTTAATGACGATTAATTACCGATTAATCCCTTAACTCCTAATAATTTACAGATTGATCTAGTGCATGACATTTCGGGGTTCTTATCGGCTCACCCACAAGCACCCTTAATCTCCCTCCACCACCTCGACATTGCGACTCCGATTTTCCCGATCATGGATCGCCATAAGTCTGTCAGACATCTCATGACCGCGGCTAAAGTAGACCAGTCACGTCTTCTCCAACAAACCGTTTGCTACCACAAGCGAAAAAACTGGGCGTTTTCAATAGCGTGGGGCTACTCGGCTTACATTTACGAGCAAATGATCCCTAGAAGCATTCTTAGACGACCTTTCGAGACATTTACTCCATGGAGCTTGAAACGAAGACCACCAGATTATATGTTCAACACGCGATTAGTTACTAATAATTCATGTGAAACTCCCCATATTTTCTTCTTTCACTCCATAACCAAAATCAGTAATAATGACAACAACAATAGTAAGAGTAATAGTGATAATACAACTTTAGCTGATGAAATCATGATGACCTATGTTCGTTACAAGCCTCGTCATTTGCCGTCTTGTTTTTCAAATCACTCCGCGGATTATATTTCAAAGATTCGAGTTTATTCCCCCGCAATAACACTAGACTTTGTAAGTTAATCAATATCCTAATGATCATGTATATATGTATATGATCATGAAATTAACTGATATTTGTTCTTTTTTTTCATCATTTAGGCTGAAAATAGAGGGGAATGTTGTGATGTATTGAATGTTGATGGCAAGAACACAGCAAAAGTCAGGATAAGGGCTTGCAAGAAGAGTGAGATCACCATAGTTTAGATGACATATATGTAGATGCATAGTATATATGTGTATACTTTGTTAATTATTATTAACATTTAGTTAGTTTTTCTTTTGCATGCTATTTTCATTTTACGAATTGTATAGTTGGTTATAGGGATAGTTGGTTATAGGGATATATCTAAGCATTATACTTTGTGAATAGTTTATATCATTAATCATAAAATTGTCTATTCACTATCCTAATAGTAACTACATTCTTTATTTTAAATAAGATATAATTTTATATTTGTAACTAAGTTATTTATTTATACAAGCAATTTTAGTTTTATTACCTTTTTTCACTCATAATTTCATATAATTATTATATAATTTTAGCCTTAGCAACAATAACACTATCCACTTAAAACCAATAGAATATTACCATGCAGGAGAAGTTGCATTGTGTATCTATACTATATTATGATATATTTAAGAAAGATAAACTTATGTTTTACTTAAAAAAAACTAAGAGCTTTAAGTAGAAAATTGACTTTGTCCATTATATTATGTAACAATGTTTAACTAAATTTTAAAAATCATTTTTCTTTTACATACATATAAACTGTCATTCAACCCTTAATTTTATATAATACTTCACCAACTAACTGTTGAAGCGTTTTATATAGTACATCAAAAACATGCTACATAAAACGTCACCCCATCACAATGTCCAATCATCAAAAGGTGAAAAACATTTAACGGATTTAGTTTCATTTTTACGCCAATTTATTTATTTTCAACATGATAAAAAAAAAACTAGCTTATTAAAGGGAAAAATAAAATACGAATTAATATAGGCCAATAACATTAACCGGGATTAATAGAATCCAATATTCCTTGATTATTTAATATAATATAATACGTTATTCAATTAATGAGAAGACTATAAGTGAATATAGTTTTTTAATCAGCCCGTATCCTTTTGAGACATTTATTCCATGGAGCTTCATAGGAGAACCACCACATTATATGTTCAACACGCGATCTGTCACCAATAGTTCATGTGAAACACCCCATATTTTCTTCTTTAGTTCCATAACCGGACTTCACAATAGTAATAATAACACCACAGAATGTGAAATTGTGTCGAACTACATTTGTTACAACCCCCAAAAATTATCGCCTTGTTCTTCAAATCATTCTGCGAATTATATGTCAAAGATTCGAGTTTACTCTCCAGCAATAACACTGAACTTTGTAAGTCAATCTATAGCCTAATGATCCTGTATATATATAATAAAAGCTGATACTCGATCTTTTATATCATCATTCAGGTTGAAAATAGAGGGAAATGTTGTGATGTATTGAGTGTTGATGACAAGAACACTGCAGAAGTGAGGATAAGGGGTTGCAAGAAGACAGAGATGATCATAGCTTAGATGATAATTAGTTTTTAGTTATACTTTTCCTTTTGTATGCACTTAACTTCTGTTGAATATTATGAATGGTAACCATGTAATATAATCAGTTATTGAGATGTTTTCATAAAGCTAGTTCTTTGGTTGCTAGTTGCCTAAAGTGTGAGAATACACTATCACGTTTACCGACAGGTTTCTTTGATCATTCACTGAAGTTGATGCTTCCTGAATCTTAAAAAACTAGAATTTTGGCACATATAAATGAATATATTGTATAGTTTGATATAAAGAGGGCTAGTGTTGATCTAACTTGCATTAGCATTGGAGGTGGCTTTGCTGCATCTTTTAATGTTCTAGATTGTTTTTCTGGTAATCCAATATCTGTCACTTGTGTGTTGAAGCAAATAAGTTGGTATCAGAAGATTATTGGGTGGATTTTGTCTCGAGATTCACTTGTCTAGATTCTTCTTTGTGCTCGTCGAGAGGTGGGGCAACAAATAAGATTTTGGGAAAATAAGTTGGTGATAAACATTTGTGTTAGTTTTAAAAGGTTATGTGAGGTTACATACCACAAGGTAAAGAATCTCTCAATGCAGTGAAATCACCCTCTGCAGATCCTTAGGGAAGATGAACTCGAGACGATGTCGTTTTTTATTGTAATGGGTGGTTAGAAAAATACAAGCATGAATACCAATCAAATCAATATAAGATTTTTCGGTCTGATCTTGCTAACATGAAGAGTCCTAAATTTAAAGGTGGCAATTTTGACCTATTTATTTAAATGAGATGTGGTTAAGGCAGTCTTTTACCTCAAAAGGGTCAAGCGTAAATAAGCTGGCTAAAAGGATCAAGTGTAAATAAGCTAGCTAACAGGGGAAGTTAAACAGCTTGAAAGTTGTCTATAGTAACTTAATTCAAAAACCTTGTAAACGTTTTATCTGAAGATTTATATTATTATCATAAAAATATGGTTTTGCAATCATAATTACCACATTTATTTATTTATATTAAGTTGTTAACAATGTGTTTTCAAGTCAACCATAACTCAGCCTAATTCAACATGTATTAAAAATGGGTTGTTTCAACCCATGCCCGTTTTAACCAGTTACCGCCTGACCCCCATCTTGCAACCTCTATCCAAATAGAGGCTCTATAAGTAAAAATGATATCGAGACCATACCAACTTGCAAGCCCACCACTATCGCCCTTTGTGGTGCTATTTCTCTCATTCATTTTATCATGTTCATTTGATTGGCTTCCTACACTAGATTCATTGCCGCCCAAAGTTAACCTTTAAGCATGATGCTTTGCCACGTTACTCACTGTAGATGAAGGATTATGACGTTTGATTTTGCGTAATGATCTTTGTGTGTTATAAGATTCAACCTGAAATGTACATTTTGCAAATAGATCAGTTTTGAAATGATAATTACTTCCACATGTTAGATTCTAAACTCCATGTGAATCATAATTTATGGCACTACGATTATACAAATCAAAACGTAAACAAATGTTCCATACATACATATATATATAGGGATGCATTCAAACGACAACCAACATACTGGCAAGAACCCAAAAAAAAAACCATTATCAACCATAGATTATAATTATTAATTATCTATGTAAAATTATTAAATATAAAGTGGTAAATTTAAAAAAAAGTTTAATTCTCTCTCTCCACTTCTTTTTTCACTTTCTTTAATTCTCTTTCTCTCATCTCTCCTCTCTACGTATTCATTAGTAAAAATGTACATCAATGCATATTTACCCACAGACAAATATACATATATTAGAGATACTCACCGCATTCTTTATTTTGCTTGTTATGTCACCGGCCTTCACAGAAGCAATGCGTAAACACTGCATAATAACGCTCTGCAGGACTCCATCACCCCCAGCTTTCTGAATAGCACAAACATCACCATTTGTATTGAGTGTAACAGTCAATGATCCTCCCATCACCGCCTCTTCATGGTGGGTTGGGTCAATCACCTAACATCACCAACTTGATTAAGAGGGGCCAAATGTTTGTGGTCAACCAGATCTGACTATAACTGGTACATATTCGTGAGAAAGTAGCTTTTTAGTTTCTGTTAGCATACCACAATATTTTCTTTACCAATAAACCCAAATGTTACTGCCACAGGAAAATGGTGAATTATCAATGGAAGTGGCTCCCTCACCTGGTAAATGCACACATAACAATTTAGTTAAGATAATGGCAGTTAGATGAAATCAAGGTCCAAGTGTAACAGGATGCCAGAACTATTGATTAGAGGTGTCAAGATGGACAGGTTCAGTAACCGGTCAAAGCATGTTCGGATGGAACGGATCAGGTAATACTTTCTTGCCCTTTTTGTAGATAACCATGTCAAGTGCTTTCTATGACTACAAAGACAATATTATACCAATAATAATCTAAAACTTCGAGAAAAAACAATTTAAGAAGTTTCATGCATTAAAATAGACTTCGGGAAACTTTCTACCCGTTTGAACCATTTGATTGTTCCACTTTTAGTTAATTTCTTAGATTGACACATATAAGATAAAACACAGCCCAACTCAGACCCATTCATTAGTGAATGGGTCAAAATTATCAGCTCTACCATCTACCAATAATCAAGAATTAAGTGTTTTTTGTAAAATAAAAATACATTAACATGTTGAACTAAGTGATATCGCAAGAACTGTCTTAACAGTACATACGTAACTCTAATTTATTGAACTCGAAAATGAGAAAGACAGATTAATGTCAACTATAACATCAACAGACACTAAGAATTGGTTAGTGAAGAGGCAGATGAAACTCACATCAGGTGGGTGTATTATCAACTCTTGACCATCTTCTCCCTCAACTGTACATTCAGGCCTTCTGAATGTTGAGAGGGCAGCCAAAGCAGAAATATTGGCAGCATCAACAAGATTTCTGTTTTATGTAGACGAAGTTTAATGAGAAAAAAAAACACATCAATAAGAAGTTACGTGCACTTTGATTTTATGTGGATTTTTCCAGCTTACCCTCCATTGTCTATAATGTGAAGGTCAATCCGAATGGACCATACCAACTTCCCTGCAATGACACAAAGTGATTCTGTGTCTACAGCCCTGCTTTCCCTGCAAGATCCATCTCATTTATATGTGAGCTAGGCGCTATATACTTATATGCATTCCATTTTTGAGATATCCTAAGAGTGGTCTAAATATGCTAATAAGATAATAATGGCGATTCTCCCTTTTGCATAGAAGGGTAAATTACTGTGGTCCGATTTTTGTTTTTGGGTAACCATATTTGTTTTCACACAGAAACAGGTGACAAACCTTCAATAACTTTTTTTTAAATCCTAAGACTTCAAAAGTTCGAGTTCAGATGATTTGGCAAAATCAAGTATAAATGATGGTGTGGCAGTAACTTTGACCACGCTAGATCTCTTCTGTCATGACACTTCCAAACCAGGTAAACTTAGCTTCCTATTTTAGCAACTTTTTCCTTTTCATAAAGAAAAATCAAATCAAAGCTTGAATGAAATGTGGAACACATGATGTTCAAAAGGCTAAAAAAAATTTTTTTAATAAAAAACAAAATGTTAGCTACACACAAATAAACTGATACCTTAAACCACGATCTACTATTCGACCCAGCTCAATAGCAGAGTCCCCAGGACGACCTGGTTCAAATGATGGATCAGCCATAGGCGAGAACTCGGTGTAAATTGCAAAAGTCCCTTCATTTGGCCTATCTCTATAAGGTTGAACTAATTGACCCGTTACAAAAGCAATAACTTGAGTCCGGCCAAGCTGAACCTCTGATGAACCATCTTCACTGCACATATAAACCCACGTCAAGAAGCTATCATCTTCTAAAATTTGCACAAACTAATGTTGAGCTGAAAAGCCGAATAAACAAACCATAACCTTAATAGCCGAAAAAAATGAACAAATAAGCAAAGCAATTGAGAAACCGATGGTTTAGTTATGACTCACCGATTTTTATGGCTTGATTATGGTTGTATGTGCATAGGTAAACGAATTAACAGAACCAACATTAAAACCAACTTGTATATCTTTTATAAATAATATGTTGTATGTGTGAGAAGTTTTGTTATTGTTTCTTATAAATAAGTAAATAACATATTAGCTGTTGTTTATTACCTTTATAAATTAAAAGGAACACTAATATTTTATTTGGTCCAATGTATAATTGGATTTGTTAATTGAAATTAGCTTAAATCCACCATGTCCAAAATGCAGACGGTGCATTAATAACCAAATTAACCGAACCGAATAGAAGCGAAACAAATCGGTCATGAAAATCCGTATACTAAAACATCAGTTAGAGGTCCGGTTTTAGCCCATTAACGCACCAACTCATGTGTCATGAAGAAATAAAAAATTAGGGGGGGCGGTATGGAGAGGAGCCGGAGGCCGGTTCCAAAGGGAGCCGGGTGGCTCCATGTGGCTCACCATACTGCCTTATGCGGTTCCTCTTCCTAGCTCCTCTTCAGCGGTTCCACATGGCTCCTAGAAGCCCGCCTGAGCCGGGCCAAAGTATCCGTTGAAACCTTTTTTTTTTCTTTTTTTTTTTTTTACATACACACTCATACACACGGCTTGGATTTGAAGCCACACCACCACCATACCATGTGGTGTGGCTCCACATGGCTTCAAAAACACCTCATTTGAGTTGGCATGCTATGATTGGTTGGTGAGCATGGCTTCTCCAAGCCATGCCACCACCATACCCCCTCCCCTTAGAATATCTTACCTGCCAAACCTGATAATTAGGTTTCTATAGTCAAAAGGCCGTCTACCATCAACTCTAATGTCTGAAATCAATGCATTCTCGATGAATTTCGTTTCATTTACCGTCACTGTAAAGGAATTAGCTAGCCTCTGCTCCATTTTCCGTCCTGCATTTCACGAACTGAAATTAGGGCAACGTAAAGCAGAACGTATCATATCATCAAACTGGATCACAGCTTTGCAAGGAGATTCGGATCGTGACAATTAAAAACTGAACAGATATTATTCAGCCTAACAACGTGATAGTGCATGATCCAAGCAATTTCAAAATCGGTGATGTACTGATGTTCTAGGTTCAAATGTTCAATTCTACCAAATCTGAAACCTCAAACCAATAATCCTCCATAATAAGACATTTACACCGATTAAAGTACATAGAAACTCAAAATTCAAAAGCAACCGTTCCACAATCTCACAGATTGATTACGTGTAACACAGCTCACTAAAACAGACATTGAAGAAGGCTACGATAAGAGAAATAACAAATAGAAGAGTCAAGTATTACCTGTAAACGGAGAAATCGACGGCGGAGGCGGCAGTCACGGTGGCGCCGACGACTCTTCACCTCTGTGAATTCGCAGGTTGGGGGAGAGGGAGTTTGCAGAAGGTTTTCGAAGAAGTTGCATCCGTACACCACGAGAACATTAATGTAGGGCTATTACAATAATAACCCCTGACTATACCATTATGACACTACGAGTCCATGATATTTCTTGTATTTTTTTTTTTTTTTTACGGTAATTCATTGATTTTCTAGCATAAATACATAATCACTTTCAGATAGTAGTATTTGAACTTTCGATCTTTTGATTTCGGTTGTAAGACATATCACCTAACCACTAGGATAACCAGAGGCGAACTTAGGGTTAAATGGCTAGTCGATATGGTTGTTTGATACACATTATTATTTTTTTAGGTAATCCGAGTTGTTCACGAATATACACTTTATCTCTAAATTTTAAGAGATAAATATAAGCATATTTACTAATTAATAAATATAATATATGGGCTTTCTTAAGATTGACATAACATTAAACTCATGCGTTTTAAATATTTTTTATTCTTTAAATGTCACTTTAATTGTTTTGTATGTCCACGTATGATTTTTTAACTGTAAATTTGGATCACTGACACCAACCGATCATCTATATCCCACAACCATAACGTGTGACAACGTACACTAATCCTCATCTTATTAATAACAACTTTGTAAATTGTAAAATATTCAAAACACGAAGTAAAATCTCCTTTAACGTCTTGCTAACTTTTATCGATACATCTCGATTATTAAAACAAATAATAAAAATGAAAATGAAGTGAAAAATCTAGTTAAAACGACGGAAAGAGAGGCGTCTCTAGAAGATATAAGTTATAACTGTCTATTGGTTTTTTCGAACGTGAACAAAACCAGATTTTACCCCCAAATCAATCTCCGATCTCAAATTCACGACACACATAAACACACACTCTAGATTTGGACGATACAAACTGAAACGCCGAATCTCGCAATGCCAATCGATCAAGCCGAACTCACCTCCGATCAGGTATTCACGTTTCTATACTCCGTCCATACACATCACATTATTGTAATTGTATAATTGATCGGAATCTGAGATAGGTAGACCGTAACAATCATCGATTGTGAATTCGAAATCGCTTCGTGATTTTCGTGATTTTCGTGATTTAGATCCTAGCTGAATGCCTGAATTTTGGATCTTATCGAGATGACCGTAGTTTCGTATGTAGCTAACGTGGAATCGTGATAGGCTTGTTAGGTCGTGAATTATTCTGCGTGTGTTTGATTAGATTTTGTTCGGGATCAGTGTGGTGCAAATTTGTTACGCAGAGCGCCTATTGTGCTTTATAGGGTACGATGATTAGAAAGGGCTGCTTAAGTGCTTATTGATCTCCATGAGGTGGAATGTGAAATTCTAAAAAAACTTAAGTATCTGTGTAACCAATTCTTGTTGTATAGTTTCATTCTAGTCACTTTTAGGTTACGAGTTGTAGAAGTTCAAGTTTTCTGCAGTAACAATGAAAATGGAACTAAAGATCAAATAGAAAGTAACATAAAATGCATTGGTAACTTGAGTTTATAGGTGGTTATTAAAGTTTGATAGTGTATGCAATAGTGGGGCATTTACCAACATTTACAGATCATTTACCCTTATCCTAGGCATATGGTTCATGAAAATGAACAGAAGGACTGGAAATTAAATACTAGTAAAGAAAACAAGAGGTAGTGCTGCATCTTTTCTGTAATGCTTGAACAGTGTAGTCAAACTGGGCTAAAATTTTAAGTCAATTAAGTGAAAACGTAAGGGGTGACAATGTGACATAACTTTTGCACCATCGTTTCGGCTTTTACTAATGTTCTAATGTGGTGCAATAGAATTTGTGTTTCTGTTATTATTTGGATTAATATTCGAAGTATCTACATTACTTACTGAATACGTTACGCTCTATGTTAAGGTTTTGAGGAGGGATATCCCATGGGAGACCTATATGACTACTAAGCTGATCACGGGAACAACCCTTCAGCTATTGAGGCGCTATGACAAAAAGCCTGAAATCGAAAGGGCGCTGCTGCTTGAGAATGTAAGACTACGTTTTTTCTTCCTTTTCTACGTGCTAATATTATAAACAGAACAATAGGGGTTATTGTTAGGTCCGAATCGCATACGCACACACAATAAACGGAAGTAAGACACAAGAATTTAACGTGGTTCGGTCTCAGTGTAAGACCTACGTCCACGGGGGCAACTAGGGTTATCTTTTTATTGAGTGATACAAATTACAAGTACAAGAGATCAATATATATAGGCTAGCTAATTAGGGTTACACCCTTGATATCTTGCTAAACAAGATTAGTCAACTGGGCCTAATTAGGGTTAGGGCCGGCTAAGCCACCTCCCTTGATTTCCTAATCGCAGCAGCCCTTAAATGGGCCGAAGGCAACATAAGCCAACAGTTATACTTGTTGGATGCCACTTCACTATTTGTGCAGGCATGCGTACAATGATACTGCAGTTCAGCCTCAACAAGCCATTTATCCCAAACTAGTCAGCTTAGGCTAAAAATGAACCCTAATATAAACTATAAAGGCATGGACCCACAGGGGAGGGATGACATGCATAACATCTATTTAAACACTATTACACTAATAACCATTTCCTACTCCTTTCTAAATGCCACTCATTGAAATCCTTTACTTTGTTCTAGAAGTAAACTAAGTGACCACTTTAGCATGTAGGCAACAGAGCTGCCAAAACTAGCACTTTCTTTCTGTTAAGATCTTGAGCTTATGAAACTAATGTTGGTCTTTTTATTTCAATTTCAAAACCTGTTTTGCTGCACCTTCTTTCTGTTAAGATCTTGAGCATATGACTGAAGTTCATATTACATTTCTGATGTCCAAAGCAATTCCCACAATATTATAACATACCATTCACAAAGTTAGGACTTAGGACAGAACAGTCAACAAACATACTTCTACTATTAATACTATAACTTTTTTAATTATAATTTATAATTTTCGTTTAATTTAGGAAAATGGGTTTTATAAGAATGGAACTATTTAGGTGTCTACTTAAGCATCTGTGAAAAAGAATGTCTTAAGCAGCAAAGGTTGTGTTAGCTACCTAGCTGTGCTCCATTCACTGCATTTTAAAAGAACGTCTATATTGACAACCTCCTCTTGATGTATGTCTCACTTTTTTAAGTGCTGTATTCAAAGGTCTATGTTAGAGATAACTTATCAATGCATTCATAACCTATGATCTATAATATCACCCACGTTCATTAGTTTCTTAATGTTCTATCTTGAATTCTTTGCACAATGTTATATCCTCCCAGATCAACACTCTTAAACACTGTATAATTTCTTTTACGCCCGGTATCTTCATTAGTTTCTTAATGTTCTATCTTGAATTCTTTGCACAATTTTATAATCAACACTCTTAAACGCTGTATAATTTATTTTACGCCCAGTATCTTCATCTTTAATGTTTCTTTTTCATGATATATGATGACGCTTAGGGAGCACTGACAAAATATATCTTTGTCACAGGATGGTCCATCTTATATCCGTGTTTTTGTCAACATCTTGCGTGACATACAGAAAGAGGACACTGTAGAATATGTGTTGGCTTTAATTGATGAGATGCTTACAGGTAACTAGACAAATCATTTACACTTGCTCTTTCTTTTCCTATGGGTATTTCATCCTTTCTCATCTTGTTGATCATCTAACCATGAATTAAATTAATGTTGCAATCACTTGACCTATTGAGTATCCCTTTTGCAGTAAATCCCAAAAGGACAAAGTTATTTCATGACAAATCTCTTGAAGATGAAGATATTTATGAACCTTTCTTGAGGTTGTTCTCTTTCAAACATTTAATTTGAAACATATCTATGATGTAGGCTTTTATTTGATATGTAAGTCTTTGTGGCATTGCATTGAGTTATAGGATACTAATCAGTGATATGCTCTAATGTTAATGAATGTTGTGATTCTTGAATATGTTGCCACTTACATTTATTTATACACAAATAGCCGAAGTAATCTAAACCCTTTTGCACTTCAGATTGTTATCGAAAGGTAGCTGGTTCGTTCAAGAGAAGAGCTCCAAGATACTTACTTTAGTAGTGAGGTACTCAAAGCAATTCTCATAATACATTAGGATTCATAGATGTTTGTACATATTCTTATTGATTTATTTTTTTCTGTAAATGTAGTGCCAGGTCAAACAAAAATGGTCTGACTGCAAATGGAGAAGGCACAAAGAAGAAAATCACATCAATTGATGATGTGTTGAAAGGATTAGTGGATTGGCTTTGTATTCAGGTTTGTTCTGTTATTTGGTCTATGGCTTCCATCAAGAAACGCATCGTCTCTTTTGTGCTGTCAAATATTTTTATCTTTTTGTTGTAAAATTTGAGTAAAAGCTGTTTGGGTAACGGAATTGCTTTCTACAGCTGAAAAAGCCATCCCACCCACAACGTAGCATTCCATCTTCTATCAACTGCCTAGCAACTTTGTTAAAGGAGCCTGTTGTTAGGTCTTCATTTGTTCAAGCAGATGGGTTAAAGCTGCTTGTGCCACTAATTTCTCCAGCGTCCACCCAGCAGTCAATTCAGGTAACCTTTATCTTTTTAAATGTCTAATATTCTGGTTAACTGTAATTTCCTGTGCTCTTTGTGGAAATTTATATACTTATGGGTCTAGGAAGAGTTGATTATAAGACTACAAAGCTAGTGTGAGTTTCATTCACCATTGTGGCCACATGTCAAAACGGGTAATAGTTAAAAAGAAATGGGTCAAGCAGGTTGAATGGGTCGAAAGTTGCCGAAATTATATAATAAAATCATAAAACCTCCTAAAGCCTCTCAAGAAATCACACCAGGTGTTTCAGGCGGCGCCTCATGTAATCCTAGGTTAAAATTAGTTGAAACTAGGTTTGTAGAAGGCTTATATGTAAAATAAGCAAAGGGATGAAGAATTTATGAAAGGTTTACCTGATAAAAAGGTAAATATATAAAATAGATGACATGGGCATAACTTATGGTTGTAAGTAAAGCTTATTTGGTTGTACACTGAGCAGTGCCTAGCACCTCACCTATGTGATGCGCACGCTTCGCGCCTTGGATTTTGGGACCTAAACGCCTCAGAAGACCTCGCGCTTTTTTAAACCAAGATTGTTATAGAAAATAATATATTTTTTGTAATAATACCTGAGTCACTAATTGTTTATAGAAAAACTTGACAAAGAATGTTTCAAGTCAAGCCAACCATTTTGCCACCTTCAACGAAACCTTTTAAACATATATGTTTCTTTTTTATTTGATTATGGGGTATTACTAACTTGAGGTGTTGTGAAACAGCTTCTGTATGAAACATGCTTCTGTGTTTGGCTCTTATCCTACTATGAACCTGCAATTGAATACTTGGCTACATCTAGAGCCCTACCACGGTTGTTGGAGGTTGTTAAAGGTTCTACAAAAGAGAAGGTATTTCCTTATCTTTCCATTAATATTTAGATTATTTTGAATTAAATTTATTGCTTATCAACTCTTATTACTTCTGGGATGTTTGGGTGATCAATGATTTCTAGGTTGTGAGGTTGATAGTGTTGACTTTCAAAAACTTGCTTTCAAAAGGAACCTTTGGAGCTCAGATGGTAGATCTTGGACTTCCACAAATTGTCCAAAGTTTGAAAGGGCAGGCCTGGAGTGACGAGGTGAGAAAATAATTTACAGAATGAATTCATTAGCATTCTTATCGAGATTCTGCATTGATACATATTTCTTTTAATTTATCAACCTGACTAAGCTTGTTTATTAAAAATAGACATCGACTTTTTTAAAAATTACCAATTTTACTACTACACACCTCTCTATGGCATGGAAAACCAATCACAGCCGGACACATGGCACTTGACACAAAACGGCAAAACCTGGCAAGATTTGGGCCCATTGGCGTAGAAAAAGGTTTTGCGCTGATTAGATCGGCCACCCAAAAGGATCTCGATACGTGTCCATCTTTAGCGCCAATTGGTGTATAACTTTAAGACCAATGCGTCAATATGCACAACATTTCATAGTCTTGAGATCCATGGCCTATTTTGATTGGATATGGTTGGTCAAATTGAAAAAAATAATAATAACTCAAAGAATTAAAGAAGTGGCTATGTGGGTAAAGCAAGTTTGGTTAGATGGCTATTCTCTTGATTTTCCATTTTATTTGTCATCTCATTTATTGTTCTTCTAGGACCTCTTGGACGCCTTAAACCATCTGGAGGAGGGGCTGAAAGATAATATCAAGAAATTAAGCTCTTTTGATAAGTACAAGCAAGAAGTCCTTCTTGGTCATCTTGATTGGTCTCCAATGCATAAAGATCCTATTTTCTGGCGAGATAATATTACAAATTTTGAAGAGAATGATTTCCAGGTATTTGCTTGTTACTTCCGATAAGATCCTTTTTCTTTTTAATTTTTCAGATACTTTTGCGATAAGAAATTGCAAGATCTCCGGTCGTAACACCTTAGACAATATCACGTCATTCAATTCACAAGAGAGAAACTAGGATATATGGAATTCCCGTACTCAAATACCCACCTACAAGTTTTGTGTGCATTGGCCGTGGATGAGGGAACTCCATAGTTACGCGTGCTTAGGCTAACCGTAGTCATAAAGCCCCTCCCTTGGGCTTTTTTTGACACGTGTCGTCCTAGTCAGCGAGGGCTCCATGACTAAAAGTGGTGTAGTCATAAAGCCCCATAACGCCCCTATAATTATTACATAATTATATTGTTTTATTTATAAAAAAATAAAACCTTCAAAACTCTCGGCCAATAAAAAAAAACATTCAAAAAACTAACCGATCTCATGCGAAGTCTCTATTTAGGCAACCAAAAACAAACTTGTGAGGTCATTGTGCACAAAACATACAATATTGGTTTGGTATGACGGGTCAGATGTTACACAAGCGATGGATAATTTACAATCTACAAACTTTACTCTAAAAACAAGAACAAAACAAACCTAAGAATACAAATTTTAGTAGTTCTTCCCAACTGACAATGTATGCTATTTTGGTAGACTTTACGGGTCCTGCTCACGATACTGGAAACATCAAGCGACCCAAGGGCACTAGCCGTTGCTTGCTTTGATCTGTCCCAGTTTATTCAATACCATCCTGCAGGCCGTGTCATAGTCACCGACCTCAAAGCAAAAGAGCGGGTGATGAAACTGATGAACCACGAGAACGCCGAGGTCACCAAAAACGCCTTACTCTGCATCCAAAGGCTTTTTCTTGGAGCCAAGTATGCAAGCTTTTTACAGGCTTGATTAATCAATCATGTCTCCTTTTATGTTCGCTGGTTTCCTTTATGAATAAAGATGCATGTCTGTATTTTTTATGTTCATGAATAAAAAAATTTGAGGAATATTAGTATTTTTACTGTTATTATTATTATTATTTTTAATTATTGTAAATTAAGCTTGATCTATGTATTTAGTTTGGTGTTGGATGATGCATCATATCTGAAGGGATATGACTCTGGATTTGTTGTATGTTTTGTTTGCTTATTGATCTGTTTTTTGGTTTCTTGTGTGTCATGTGTTCATGCCACTTTATTGTTTTGTTTTATTCTCAAACCATCATGTGCTAAAGAAATGATAGGGAGAAATAGGCTTCATTGTCGCCTCATTTTAATATTCTATTAAACTATTGTTTTATTCTCAATCTTGTGTTCCGATGAACTAACATTAGTGCACTACTATTATCATAACTTTAATTTTGTATAATGCTTGTTATAACCAGCATCTAACATATAAAACTCATACTAACAACATTTAGGCTGGGCGTTATAAGTCACGTTATCACGCATTTATGCTATATGGTGCGTGTGAAACACCGCTCCTCTCTCACGACTTCACACCGCTTTTCCTTCTTCGCATGGGTTCTCTACGCGTGAAACCTATACCCTATTTACATTTTACCTTTCGCTATTTTCACTTTACACCCTTTTTGTAATGGTTAAATGTTTTAAAAAAAAAATCATTTCACCCCTAACAGTAATATTACCGTTTTAATTTTTTTTTTAAATAGTTTAACCCTTTATACTTACTATATTAACACAACTTTTAACCCTTCCAATTCTCTCTAATTCTTCTACACATTCACAAGTCACCAAAAATTATATTCTGGATATTTAATTAAGTTATATTTTTATCTTTTTAACTATGTAATGTTTTTATTTGGTTTTAATTATGTGATGTATTGTTAATTAATAAAAATGTGTGTTTTTTATATTTAGTTAGTATTTTAATTTTTGACCCTAAATTTTTATCTTTAACCCTGGAGTGAAGGAGTAGTCGATAACGGTGATTGAGTGGAGTGGAGTGAAATAGAAGACAGAGAATCTTATGTGGTTGCTGATGTGACACTGAGTAAAGAAGTGATAAAGTGGTCCATATCAGATAGTCTCGTATGCGTAGACATGCATGATATATACCATATTATAAGGACAAAATAAGTTATGATATAACATGATACGATAACACTCATACGGGTGACATGCATGATACGATATTATAAGGACAAAATAAGTTACAATATGACATGATACGATAATGTAAACATTTCGGCTATGCTCTCATGATAAGGATGAAATAATCATGATATGATGTGATGAAGATAGAACAAGATTATGACATGATAACGATAGAACTAACATTATGACAAGACAAGGATATCACATACCAAAGATTGAAAAACACTATGAGTTAAATGACAAGATTAATATAACACAATGTTATAACAAATAACATGGCAATGATTATAATGAGAAGTACATGTGCTCCATTAGTTTTATAGTTAACTCTAAACTTTCGAATGGGCCAATGCATACATCCTCCATTCAGATAGATTCAAGGAAGTGTGAGATCTAGTAGATGGTAAAATGTCATAAAGACTTCAGGTTTTAACATACGATTGTATAATCAGGAATATCAACATATGAAAAACATAGACACACTATCTCTCTCTGTACATAAAATACATTTTTATTTAGGAAAATTGGATTTTAATAATCCAAGTTATTATCAATTGGCCAATATTAATCCTAATTTCAAAATTGGCCAACATTAATCCCAATTATTAAGGTGTTGGGTTTCATTGGACCCCCGTTAAGTTTTCCTTAACTCCGTTAGTTTTTTGCTGACGTGAGTGCCACGTCAGCAAAAAACTAACGGAGTTAAGGAAAACTTAACGGGGGTCCAATGAAACCCAACACCTTAATAATTGGGATTAATGTTGGCCAATTTTGAAATTGAGATTAATATTGGCCAATTGGTAATAACTTGGATTATTAAAATCCAATTTTCCTTTTATTTAAGGAAAAAGAAAAATCTGCAAGAGCAAAAGAAAAACATCTAGCCAAGTTCTAGTCAGAAACCGGATTCAACTAATTAGAGACTCCTCCCCCAAAAGCGACTCATCAGTTTATTCAGTTAATGAGTCGTTACTTTGGGCGCGAGCATGCATTCGGATTAGGTCTGCAGCGCTTTAGTCTTACCGTATTTGTGCGCGCCACGCACCCACAAGCCGTTGTAGGATTGCGTACATTTTCAGCTTAAACGCTCACCTCTCCAACTATACCAGAACAAGATTTGCATATGAACGAGTGAGCGACTCACTACCCGCACACCATATCTATCAGCCACACTATCCGAACGTGTGACCTAACCTGAGCGAGTCAGCGAACCATTTTAGGAGGCTTGTCAAGTGCCTATTAAAATTATTGATCTACCCAAATCATCATGTCCTTTAAACTTTATAGCGTAGGTACACACATGGCGTGATTAAAGGTGATTATTAAAAATTATTTTGTAGAAGATGTAAATCGTTGAGGAAACTTCCAAGAAACTTTGTTCCTTTGGATTTATTAGGCGTAGTGAATACAAATTACAAACACAAAGGGTCAAAAGCGACGGAACTAGATCTATTAACATGCTTGTCATATACATCAAAAATTTTAAAATACATTTAAATATAATGTTTTATTTACTATCTAGTAGACAAGTTGTATTAGCATTCACAGCAGGTTCTCTATCCTTATCCCTATAATTTATACTTTTATTATTACTGTTTCTCTCTCTTCCACTCACAACAATAATTAAATAATAATTTTGATACCTTTATCATTACCTTTTCTCTCTTTTCCAATCCTCAAATTTTAGCAAATCACCATTTTTTTTGTCAAATATACAGATTTTGTAAAGTTTTTCTCGTTCCTCTACTCACAACCACTCACAACCAAACCTTATATTATACAGATTTACACTCACATATTTTTAGGGAACCTACCGTGAATGCTCTTGTTACCTTCTAAGTTAAATAGAATAAAGAGTGAATTACATAAAAAGACATTTATGTTTCATATAAATATGAATTAGGTCATTTAACTAAATATATTTATATCTGGCATTCTTTAACTTACATACTTTTTTCGAAAAAGGTCATTTAACACTAACATGGATAAAAGTTATCCTTTAACGGAGATATTTTGTCATTTCACAATAATTTTCAATAAAGAATGTTCTTGTAGAAGGTGGGGGAGTCATTATACCTTTAAAAATTGTTATGAAATGACAAAAATACTTCTTAGTTAACATATAACATATGGCTTTGAACCCGTTGGTGCTACTAAAGGACATTTTTTCAAAATAATTATGTAAGTTAATTTTTTGTAACGGCATCAATATTAATAAAACAACCACGCTAGCAAGAAGCTAGCAAAGACAAGGAAACACGACAAACAAGCGAAACATACCGAAAGGCCAAAGGACAATACCCTCCCCACGTCAAAAAAAGACAAAAAACTAGCTAAAGACATAAAAAAACAGAGAAGAGATAGCTCGTATAATTAGTTTAGATAAATGATCTAATTTAAAATTTATATAAAACATAAATGACGTTTTATGTAATGTACTCTAAAATCAACTTGTTAAAGACATTAAAATAATGGGGTTGATCGAATGTGTCAGTGACTCGTCAATAATCTAAATTTACCGTATAAAAAAAACACAAATATACTCGATGTGTATAACTTAATGTGCCATCTAAATTTTATTACTATTTTATTATTAACTTTTTTTGAACGGCTAATATGCCATCTAAATTGACCGAAACATTTTAAAGTTTAAACTTGCGAAGTTGCTAATCAAATGAATATGTCTAATCACATGCAGCATGGGGACTAGCAGCTATATTAAATAAGCTAAAGACCATAATGTTAATAAAATAACAAATAAAAATTGAAAATGAAGATCCAAACGTGGATAACCATATCAGGATTGATTTCATTATTATTTTTAAAGGATTAAGGTACAAGTTTCTAGTACTTTTTTTTTTATGGAACGGCAATTCAATAAAAACGGGCAAAAACCCCTAGCAAGAAGTTAGGGGCCGCCAACAACGAACATTACATACGGAAGGAAGACCACAACTCCCAATTAATGGGGTGGGACTTACATCGATTCAAGAACCAAATGAAACTCCAATTTTTAATTTCAAAAACTACCCGATGTACCGAAGGAGACTTGTTGTTGAAGACCACGTTGTTCCTCTCTTTCCAAAGACACCAACAAGTGGTAAGCATGATCGTGTTCAAAGCCTTCCTTTTCCAATCCACATCCGCCAAACCCTTGTGAATGTTTATCACGTCCTTAATTGAAAAAAAGAATAAGGTGGGGAGCCGACACCATTGTGCCACAATGGTCCAAACCGTATTCGCAAAGGAGCACCCTGTAAACAAGTGATCGATCGATTCCGTACTCTCGCCACAGAGAAGACAAGTCAAAGAATTCACATGAATGTTCCTCCGCGCGAGAGCATCCTTCGTGGGTAACCTTTCAAGAAACGCTCTCCACATGAATAAATTGACCTTGAGAGGCACCACTTTACACCACTCAAACTCGGAAGTCAGCCCCTGCTCCCTAGCCTCTTGAATAAATAAACGAAGGCCCTTTACAGAAAAACCGTCCCCCGTATCATCCACCCAGCGCCAACCATTAACACTCCTGAGCATCAAGTTGTTTAAAAAAATTCCTTTGGTCGCAAGGTCCCTATCCACCTTCCTTATTGCCTTCCAAACACCCCCAGCCGACATATTACAAGGGATCAAACAGTTATTCGTAGTTCCGCCATGGATACTGTGAATAACACGCCTCCACAACTTATCGGGCTCGGTATTATACCTCCAATACCATTTGGTTAAAAGACATTTATTGAAAGACTCCAAGTCCATCAACCCCAACCCTCCGGCAGAGATGGACCTCAACACCTTGTCTCTCGCAACCCAATGAATTTTATGCTTTTCACCATCCCCTCCCCATAGAAAATTGAACCTTATTTTTTCTAACGTCTCTAACACATTCTTAGGGGCACGGTAAAGAGAGAAATAATAAGTCGGGAGTGCATCGAGCACCGACTTTATGAGAGTCAAGCGACCCCCCATGGAAAGGTGTTTTGCCTTCCAAGAAGATAATCTATTTCGGAACGTATCAATAACTAGCCTCCAATGCTTTTTAAAATTCATGTTCGCACCCACCATGAGACCAAGATAATTGAAGGGGAAATCACACACTTTGCAACCCATAAAATTGGCCTTTAAGATGATTTCCTCCTCCGGAACATTAACACCATGAATACCACATTTGTTGAGATTTACCCGAAGGCCCGAAGCAAGGAAAAAACACCAAAGTAGCCGACGCAGGTTGAGGAAATTGCTACCCGCCCATTGACCCAACACCATCACGTCATCCGCAAACACAAGATGTGTAATAACCGGCCCATCTCTTGGAGTCATAATACCATGGAAAATGCCCATTGAACTCGCTTTCCTCATCATACAATGGAAAGCCTCCATCGCCACAATGAATAAAAAGGGGGATAGGGGATCCCCTTGACGAACACCTTTGAAGCAATCGAACTCCGAGGTCGGGGATCCGTTAATGAGGATTGATGTACGTGACGCCTCTAACACCCCCCTCACCCATTTCCGCCATAAAGTGGGAAAATTCATTTGATTGAGAATAGAATCCAAAAAATCCCAATCAAGGGAGTCATAGGCTTTGTTAAAGTCAATTTTAAAAAACATGGCTTGAAGATTGCATCTATTAAGCCAAGATAAGATTTCGTTGATTATAATCGGCCCGTCAACGATATTACGATTGGCAATAAATGCCATTTGCGTCTCCGATATTAAAGAATCCAACACCCGCTTCATCCGGTTTGCAAGCACTTTTGAAACGACCTTAGCAATACACCCCATAAGGGATATTGGGCGGAAATCACCAAATCCTTGAGGATCCGGGACTTTGGCAATAAGGCAAAGGAAAGACGACGTACATCCTTTACTAAATTTGCCCTCATTATGAAACATACTTACCACCTCGAGAAAGTCAATCTCCAACAAATCCCAATAGTGTTTTATAAAGAGAAAGTTGAATCCATCGGGACCGGGGGCCTTCTCCCCACCACAATCCCAAACCGCCCTTTTGACCTCATCCCCTGAAAACGGCAAAATAATACCTATGGCCTGTTCCTCCGATAAACGTTTAATTCCATCGCACCTCAAGGTAGGTCTTTTAACCTCTTCCTTCTTGAATTTACTTTTGAAAAACTCCATTGCCTTTTGTTTAATTACCCTTGGATCTGTCACCCAATTGCCGTTGAAGTTCATCCCATTAATTCTTCCAGCGGCAAATTTAGCCTTCAAGATTCCATGAAAAAAACTAGAATTTTCGTCACCATGGGTAGCCCATTTCACGCGGGCCTTTTGAGCTACATCCACCTTCCGTCTGGACTCAATTTCAACTAAAGACTTCTTGTCATTAGCCCAAGCCTGAAGCTCAGAATCCGATAGACTCCTCAATTCGGAACATGAGTCCCACACAGCACATTTTTGTTTTAGCTCAATAATTAAATCATTTTCCAAACTCCTTTGATTCAAATTCCAAGCCTTAATTGCTTCTTTCAATCCTTTTAATTTACGATGCAGCTTCAAATCCGGAGGTCCAGTAAAGAACCCATTCGACACAACCCCTTCCACCACATTCTTTAGCGACGGAATTTGAAGCCACGAAGAGAAAAACCTGAACGGAGAAGGCCCAAAGTCCGACAAAGCCGTAATAAGGAGAAGAGGGCTATGATCGGACCACAAACGAGGGAGGGCCACCAAAGGGGCATTCGGCCAACGTGTAAGGAACTCCCCACAAACAAGAAACCGGTCAATTTTACTAAATTTTTGCCCCTGGCCATACGAGAACGTGAATCGGGATCCCCCCATTCGGTATTCGAACAACCTTGCGCCATCAATAAAGTCGTTAAATTCTGTCGCCCCCCTTTCGTTGAATTCAGAGAAGAGTCGGTCCTCCGGACATCGAACCTCGTTGAAATCGCCACCAACAATCCACAAACCATTTCGATCTCTTATCGTCTGACTTAAGATACTCCATAAAGCTCTTTTCTCCGAGTCCGGTTGCGGAGCGTAAACATTGATAATGTTTATCTCCACCTGGAAACCAATCAAGCAACCAGAAACAAGAAGGAAATTGTTATGTTTAAGTATAGAGTTTACCGAGAAAAAGGAAGGATTCCATATGGAAATCAGCCCTCCGGAACGACCGACGGCATTGACAGACTCCCAAGCGCATATCCGATTTCCCCACAACTGACGGGTAGGCACTCTTGCTGGATCCGTAATCTTAGATTCCTGAAGGCATAGAAACCCCACCCTATGCTCACGGCACAACGATTGAATCCAATCCACTTTCGTAGCGTCCGCCAGCCCCCTGCAGTTAAGACTTAAGAAATTCATGGGATCAATTTATACCGTCTTCCCCCAAAATCACTCCTGCCACTTGCTCCTCGCAGCCTTCAAAATTCATGCCTACGCACGTCCCAACTTGAATAGTGCTCATGATTTCCTCCTCTAATTCCGTCCTTGAACCTTCCGCCCCGTTTCCGGAATGACTCGAAGTTCCGTTCCGAATACCTATCTCCGAGGACTCACGGTTCGAACCACTGGTCGAATTAGATCGGGCGTTATGATTTCTTCCTCTAGCAATGTTACCCCAGAACACCAATTTTCCGCTGCTTCTGTGTATTTTCGTTGACATGCATCCACCTCCCCCCTTCTGAGTTCTTACTTTCGGCGTCTGTCTAACCGGTGAAGGGAGAGAAATAATCCCCTCAAAAGTCCCAGAAGAAGACGAGTTTACCCCGTCATTGAGATCCGGTATAATGGGCTGTAATTTGGGTTGCGGTGCAGATTTAATACATTCAGAATTTCCTAAAGCCCAATTATGAGACCCATTTCCCAACTTAGGCCCACCTGACTCCCCTCCTTCTAACGTATACCCATTCTTGTCCCCAGTTGACTTTTCATTTGATAAAGACCCTTCCACTTTATCTTCTGACCCCTGACCCTGTTTCCCCGCCGTCTCATGTTGCAGACTTTCATTGGAATGGGTCTCCTCAAACCGTACTCCCTCCTCTTGGTCTAATCCTTCCGTAACTAGCAAGGCACCGCCCCCTAGGCCATCGAAACCCCCAAAGCCGTCATCTTCCCAATTCTCCCTCATGTCGCCGTCACCCCAGTCTTCTTCCTCGTCTCCGCCATCCTCGCCGTCCGACGATCTACCCGGAGAAACAAAACGTTCTTCTTCAGCAAAATTAGGAACCCACACCACGGGGTCCTCCTTAACCATAACAGTGTATGTGTAATTCTTCCATGTGATCCTGACCGATTCATCGATTGTCTTCCATACCTCCGATAGGATCTGGACATTACCACCGGTGCAGTCCTCCACCATCCACGAGGATTGTGATGGCCAAACAATTTTTCCAAACCCTTTTGCAATCACGTCATACGTGATATCATCACGTAGGTGTAGCGGCACCCCAAGTAGTTTGAGTCCGACGATCCTCCGGCGGGGGAAGGCCTGGCCGGACCACACCTCAAGAGAGCAAAAGTATGCTTTCCACCATGGTTTGTTTTCATCCAAGAACTCTTTGGCCCTCGTCCCTTGGTTAAACACGAGGAGTACATGCAAACCCCCAACGTAAACAACATCGAAATCTGCACCGTTTCCTTCCGATTTTAAGAGCTTAACACTGCTAAGCGACGTCCCATCTATGGCTTCTCCCAACAATGCCCTTCCGTAGAAAGAAGCCGGGTAGACAGCACCTTCATCAGGAATCGTGAACGATTTCCATTTGGATGTACAGCCACTTTCTTCAACCTGATCCACCTTTTCTTTTCCTTTTACGCCCGTCACCATATCACGAAAAAATACCTTGTATCTACCCATCTGATCAAACGTGTTACCCGCACCGCCTCCGACCACCACAGAGTGTATTTTGTGGTCTTCATGTACCGATTTAACCCCTCCACTGCAAGTAATCCTAGGTCCCATGGTTCTAGGAACCTTGGATAAATTGGCCGAGATCTTTCTCCCTCCGATGACCATTTCATTCAGCCTCCGAGTGAGACGATCGACGTCTCCCACGTTGTTGAATCTGATGAATCCAAAGCACTCCTTGTTATACCTTCTTTTGTTGGAAATGAAGGCGTCCGTCATTTTTCCAAGGTGTGACGCTGCCCCCCACAGGTCATCCACCGTGGTATTCGGCGAGAAACCGGCGATGAAGAAAGAGTACGTTAACCTGTTCCCGATTTGTTTTCGCCGGACTGTTTGCCATCCACCGTCTTCGCTTGTCCTCTCCGTTCCCCTCATCTCTTCCTTGCAATTAATTAATGAGAAGTTGAGAAGAACAAGTTTCTAGTACTAATAGCACATTAAACAAAAATAATCATAAACATAGAGACCAACATGTTGACCTGACGCAACTCCCAATGTAAATTGTCTTTTACTCCTAAAATTTTTGACGCAAGAAGGTTATTTGTAAGACCATGAGTTATGGTGGCCCATGTGGGTTTCAAACGAACATGATGAATTTGAGAATTCAATCAGATACGATCGAAACGAACATGATGAATTTGAGAATTTTGCAGAGATAGATTTTGAATTGTCTGTAACCAGAATAATATAATTGATCATTTAGGGATGAGGAGCGTAATTACAGTTATCTGCAATTCGAAAACCTGTTAAAATTACACAATTAGTCCCTGTGAAATTTATAATTAAATTGTCAGACAAAAAAATTTTCTAGTGCAATTTTAATAAAGGAATTCGTCCAAAATAAAATTTTCTCGACCCTAGCCAGGGGCTCTGCCCCTTGGACCCCGCTCTCTCGGAGGCGCTGCCCCGAACCCCTTTCAAGGGGGCGTTGCCCCCCTTTGATCCCCCTAACCTTATCGATACGGGCGTGCACTACCCCGCACCACCGAATCCGACCAATATAAGTTAAAGGTCGATCAATCCATAATCAGTCCCTAATTTACACTAAAATAGCAACATCCTCTACGCGAAAAAAGCAACGACGTTGCATTTGGATGTTTTGTGACAAGTAACCGTTCAACGGGTCGTATATATTCGACCAATTGGTGGCTTTAATTTTAAAATAAAAATTACCATTTCTTTCTTATATTTAAATCCACTATTTATCGTATCTCTTTACACCTTTCATTCTACTCATCTTCTACTCTACTCATATTCTATTCTGCGGTCTATACCATATTTTCTTCTTATATTTAAATCCATGTGTAATCATTGCTCTATCATTATTTTTTTTTAAATTTAAAATAAAGTAAATTATATTATTACCACTTTTATTTAATAAAATAAAACACTAAATATAAAAAATACAAGATAAAATAAAATGTAACACTTGTCTCCACGTTGAGATTGTTGTTTAGAGTGTATATAATATAAGCGTGAATTGAGATTGTTGTGTCCCACATTTGTGTGTAGACAAAACAATGTGTAGCTTAAATATGTAAGAATCTAAGACAAATTGGTTCAAAAAATTTAAGCTCATGCCCGCACGACCTGTGAACACGAATGCAGCTCGAAAAATTACATGAAAACAATTAAAGTGAATGATGTTTTATGGGCAACACCTTTGAGCAAAAAATCACCCATAAAGCCCCGTGAGGGTGATAACCCGAAAGCCAATAGTGAAAAAACCCATTACGTTCACCCTTAAAAATTAAAACATTAAGTGTGGGCCACATACATATATTTCATTTGATTATTTGAATCTTTGTTTCCTAGTTTCCTCACTCACCCTATTTGTCCACTTCTTCATCCCATGCTCCATAAACAAATTTAGTAAACAAATGTTTTTTTTCTTTCCATTTTTGTGAAATGTGATTTTTTAATTACTTATTATTTCTTGATTTTTTCTTCTAAAAAGATTCACTACATGTCACTTTAACGCTATTACCATTACATTATTTCTAGTAACATTTCCATTCTTTCAATGAACAAAATACTTAAAGATCAAGTTTAAACACGTTATTTGTCGTTGAAAAAGTTACGTATAGTTTAGAAAAACAAAACGAGACACTTGTAGCAGGAGTCGGGAGTATACCAAAGGACTTATAGCGCCCTAGAGTTATAAATATATCTAGTAAACATGATTATTCATAAGTGATTGGGGTATCTAGTCCTATTGTGGACGTCGATCTAGTTCTAGAAATATGTTTAAAGTGTGTGTAAGTTCGCCATAAAAAACCTAGAGGATGTTTTGGAGTTAGAAATCAAGAATGTAAATGAAGAAAAAATGTAGAGTTCATCAAGGAAGAGATATTTATGGAGATATATGATTATATATATTATAGACATGGAAGAGAAAGGTGTCATTGTAATATCTCATTTTGCTCATTTTAAGTGGTCTTCCTTGTGTCATGCATATGTAGATGGGATGAGTAGTGCTAGTAAGGATTGTTATGTCTTAAATGTGAAAAATAGCATGTTGTGGTAGTAGATTTTTACATAAAGGTCACTTGTTCCTATATGATGAAATACTTTTGCTAGAATCAAAGTTCTTAGCACCAAACAAGTGTGACTTAAGTGCTCAACACCAAATTGTGAGAATCTTGGTGGTAAATAAGATATTTCTAACTAAAATATTATGTGTTTCAATTTCTAAAGCGTAAATTGTGAAATTTTTATCTTAAAAATCTAAGAATTGTTCAACAAAAAGCTAAATTGTGAGTATCAACATCCTCGACATGTTAGAATCCTAAATATGATAAATTTCCATGCTTTGTCCTGTATACCAAGCTTAACCGATTAGCATACGAGTTTTATTAGTTATAACACACTTTCAAAATCGAAATTAAATGTCTAAAGCACTCTTACAAGCATTTTAACCCATTTTCTTTTATCAATTTCAAACACCTAATGGAGTGATTAGTTCATTTAGAATCGTCACAAATATATTGTTATAAACTCATAACTTTGACCACTTTCCGTCTCAAATCAATCTTTCAATCTGAAAACCATACGACATAGACGTTTATATCTTTTTAAAAGTGGACTTTTACGTTGTAACGTTATATACCCCTTAACTTTTCCACTTTTCTTTCTAGTATACTTTTAGAGGTTTTTACTTTGACCATAACTTTTTTATAGTTTTATACTTCGACCATACAACTTTTAGACTTTGACGTTTTATACACCTAAAATTTTCTACTTTCGTTTTTAGAATATATTTTTTATAGTTTTATACTTTCTCCATTAAACTTTTAGACTTTTACGTTTTATACCTTTTAAATTTTATACTTTCGTTTTTTAGTATACTTTTAGAGTTTTCGACTTTGGTCAATACATTTTTATAGTTTTTATACTTTGAACACATTAAAACATTTTTACTTAAACTGACAGGTAAATGGGTGGCCAGCCGCGAAGCGCGGACGGGTCACCATCTTGTTTTATATAAACAATTTTATAGAACTTTTGATGTTTTATGATCACCTTAAGTGTTATTATAAACGGGGTTCATTTTAGTAAACATACTCTTGATATAAAGTCATATTCATTTTTAACTCAAGATACGGTCGATCCAGTGGTTTGATCGTGCCATCGACCACAAAAACTTGTTTTCACTTTTGTGAATATCTCTTCATCTCCTTTGATAATAGCAAAGCATATGTTTATATAATTATGTAATTATGTTTATTGTTTAGGCAACATTCAACTTTTAAGATCTAAATTTTATTATCTTCAAAATATACAATTATTATTTGGTCATGTATGAATTCAAGCAACAATAATCATAGTAGCATGATAAGTAAAATAATAATTAACATGATGTTATACCCTATTAGTGTTCAATTATTTTCGATTCTCATCTTCATAAGCATCATTGTAATTATCATTTTTGTTTTCTGTTATAATTGTTCAATATGCATATTATTACGATAATTTTCTTGTAGCTTAAATTTTTTGTATTATGTTACATACACAGAGAATATGCATTTTTGTTATAAAGTAGATTGTTCAAGTCGGAGTTGCTTAGACTGTCCGCAATGGTAACGTCCATCATTTTCACAAACAGACCTAGTCAGCATGTCACATCAGCTTTTTACCCATCTTTTCAAATCATTCCCACAAACAGTTTTTAGCTCCAAAGCTACACTTACCACAAATATACATTTATTTCCACATCATCAATTCTTTCTATTTTTATTTATATAGTATTTAATTATGATTAAATTTCAGTAAATAATTAATTAATAGAAATAATTTAATAATTAAATATTAAATATAACAACAATTTTTTCTAAGAAAAACGACTAATTTTTTTAAATCATACAACAAATACATGAACGGAAAATACAATAAAATACATAAGTAAACTTAATTAAACTAAATTATTCTTGTCGACTATTCACCCAAATATGCTCGACTAAATCGTTTTGTAGCGCTTAGCGAGCGTCTTAGCTATGCAAGCTTTTGAATATCTCCATTCGGGTATGAAATTATGTCGTTGCCCCACTATTGTAATTTGGTGATCGGTATTATGTTCTTCACATGACCAGTTTGTTACCTCTGGACCTTCATCTTCTACAATCATATTACGTAAAATAGTACAGGCTAGCATTATATCACCTAATACCGGTAGGGTTGAAGATCTTGCTGGACCTCGTATCATTCCCCACCTAGCTTGAAGGACACCGGAAGCCCTATCCACATCCTTTCTTGTAGAGTCTTGACGTCTCTCGAAGAACTTTATTTTCAGAGTATTCTTTTGTTGATATGTGAAACTCTTCATTATCGCCGCCCATTCCGGATAAATGACATCCGCAAGATAGTACCCTTTCGTGTAGTCGTTCTCATTCACTTAAAATATACAGTCCGGTGCATTCCTTATAAGATTTGATTAAATAGTGGTGATTTGTTGAGCACATTATTATCATTGTTTGACGCTGCCACCCCAAAGAATGCATGCAAAATCCATAGGTATTGTGATGCAACTGCCTCTAGCATAATGGTTGGATGCCCATGATCACCCCCGTGTGTATTAACTCTATTGCATACAGTCAATGCTTCCAAACATTCCAGGAAACCTGTGCACCTCTAAATACCTTGCTAATAAACGTTCATTGTCATCTTAAGTTGGCCTTCTTAGATATCTAGGTTCAAATATGTGTACAACCGACCTGTAGGACTTTGTGTAGACATTTAAGGGCGTTACTCTCACCAATACGTATGTATTCGTCGATTTGGTCAGCTAAAGTGCCATATGCTGACTGACGAATTGCACTTGTGCATTTTTGTCTAGGTGATAGACCATTTCTACCTATAGCATCATATCTATGCGTAAAACACTTATAATGTGTAGACTTACCTAGTTTAGAAATAGCTTTAAGAATGCGATTAAACAGTCAAATGGACACCCTTAACCGATGCCAAAAGAAACTCTCATCATACACCAGTGTGGGCGCAAAGTAATCATTCCATAATTGTAAGTCTCCAGCAATGTGACCTCTATCTATCTCTTTGCGTTTTTTTTTTTTTTGTGAAGATCATGTCGCTTCTGCTTCTTCACGATCCCATTCGAAAATTTGATTGGCGATTGCTTCATCTTCTCCTTCCGCATATAGAACAATAATTTTGAATTGTTTAAGCTCTCACTTCTATCACCAAAGTTCATTTTAAAAATACTCAGGTGAGAAAGAAGATTGTGTAGAATGCGAGAGTTGGTGTGAGAATGGAAGAGGTGTGAATATAGTTGGATGAGAAAAATATAGCCGTTAGAAAAAAAAATACAAAAAAAGCTAGCTACTAGGATTATATTTTATAAAACAAATAATAAATAAATGAGTTACATAATCGTGTTATGTTCGAGTTTAGTATATGTGTTAATCATGTCGTGTCTTGTCTGACCCATCTAGCGTGATACGACACGTTTTATTGTCCTACTTTTTTTTTATGCTTCAACTAATGAACTTGAACCGGAAATTATTGGCATTTCATTTAAGTACTTCTACTAAATATATATGTATATATTATTGCAGTCCTTTAATTGGTCAACCATGAACATATCCTCAGGTTACATGCTCTAGAAAAAAAAAACATACTCAAATAATTCATGTTTTTTCTAAAGGCCGCCAGCTCATATCCTTACATTACATGCTTTTAGAGTGAAGAAATTCTTGTTTTGTGGCAAAATTTCTTTCATGAAGACCCACATAATACTACTCGTGCTTTTAAGCGGTAAATAAAATACCTCTTAATTAAAAGGTTATAGATTTAAATTTTATAAAATATAACTAATTTATTTTAGAAAATATGGATGACAATGTTAAAAAAAATCTAAAGTCTTAATTTATCTTAAAACTTTTTATATATTTTTTTTGTTAACAACGTTGAAACTAACCTCAATATCCGATTGAGTCTTTTTAAGATGGGATTGTAACCGTTCATACTGGATTTGAAACTACAGGGCTTGACTCACCATAAACACAAACAAGAAGGAAATCACTACTTGGAAGAATCCCCTAAGTTAGGCTTTGAACTTAAAACCTCAAAGATTGAAAGCCCAACCATCTTCCTCATACTAGCTCCTCTCGAAGGAACTTGCAAAAATTTTCTTAACTATCACCCTTATCTTTCTATCGCTTATAAACATATATTTTATTATAATTTATTTTCTTAAATTTTAACAAGCATTTATAAACATGATGAATAGTAGATTTCTTTGGACAATCAATATTCATACCTCTTTAAAAAAATTTAGAGAAGAAGATTCTAATTGCGATTATAAATAGAGGTAATCTTCAAATTTTAGATATAACGACCGAAATGTGATTTACATCTACACCATTATACAACAAATGACTGAAACCCTTAACTGAAGGAAAGAGACACCATTTTATACATTATCGGATACAATTAGAGTAAAGATTATTTTTCTCAAATGGAAGATCGTATAGGGTGGAAGTTATGGTGTATTTTTTTATAAATATCTAAATATTAAAGTTAAACAAAAAGACTATGGATTATTTGAAATTTTTAAGAGTAATAACCATCATGTAACGGTATCTATAACATGAATTTTATTATGTCTAAAATTTAGTTAAATAACAAGTTTATAAAGTTAATAAAATAAACCCGTATCGTCATTACTGAGTAAAAGATATGAGTGATTGACACCGTGACCTTTACAATATGGTCATTTTTTATCACATACACTAATCATACACATGTTTTAGCAATAAGTAGAAATCAAATAAATATATGAGTGGATTGTATTTGTTTATAAGAGTTTCGAGGCCTTGCATTTATAGATGATTTTATTATATTATTAGTATTGATTGATATTGACATGAATGTTATCTAATTTTATTATTATTTTTTTTTGAACGGCGTTTGGAACTACTCCCCAAATCTCCAATACCCAAGTGAGCCTTCCTGAGACGGGATTGCAACCGTCCATACTGATTTTGACACTCCAGGCTTGGCTCACCCAGGAACACCATCAAAGAGGAAACTCACCACTTGAGAAAAACCCCCTTGAGTCAGGTTTGAACTTGAGACCTCAAGGTCTCCAAGCTCTAACCTTCATCCCCATACCATTGGGACAATTGGTCACAATAATGATTTTCATTTTATTTTATTAGCGATCTAATAACATAAGTTAATTAATTATAGGATCATAATTTTATTCTACAGATAAGAATATCAAGAATCTTTTATTTTTAAACACCAAACTAATAGAGAAGGATATATTACTAATATATATTACTATATCGTATACATATATAACTATCTTTATCTTTATCTTTACATTCTAATAAACGATTATATTTAAGGACACGTGTCGCTCTCATATTGACTCTCATCTTGGTTTTCCCGCTTCTATTTTATTAAATATATCAATATTCTCTTTCCTAAAATATATCTCTTATTTATATAATTAAATATGAAAAAATAAATCTTTTTATTGCAATGATTTATTAAAAGTTAATATATTTGAGTAAGATTCAATTATATCTTATCTTAAATTATTTATATTTTAAATATTTATTATTTTTCAATTATAATATTTATTATTTCTTATTTCACAAATAGCCGATGACATTTAACAAAAAAATACTTATAAAAATTGTTGTTTCTAATATGATTATTTGTTTCACCCATGTATTACATGTGTTCTAACCTAGTATTTAATATGATGGTTTTGTCGTAAAACAATAACTTCCAAACTAAAAGTTATAGTTTCAAACGCTTTTAGATTTGGAACTTTACCTGTCAAAAAGATATCTGACCGGCAGGGGATTCAATTCTCACAGGAGGTTTTTCTGACAGTGGGTCAGTTTCCCATGAATTGGTGTCCTGGTTGAGTGCAAGGCTGATGTAGGAACTTCCCCATAGTGTACGTGTCAGTAACTGTCACCCCAGGAGTGGAGATGATTAGTTGGGTGGGTGATGCCCCCGTCAGCGATCTGAAATCGCCAATTTAAAGAAACAAAAAGATATCAGAGTCAAAATAACTAATAAGTTAAGTTTAAGATTTTTCTAAATTAAACAAAGTATTGTCGTGCTCATATACCCTTATTATACACCTATGATTTAGTAAGGGTCTCTTTATTCCCCCATCTAAAAATCTAATTCAAAACTTCTATATTTTATGTATAGCCTTATACGCGATATATAAAAAATAATTAAAAATAATTAAAAATAAAAAGTTTCCATTAAAAGTAGTATGTCAGCATGAGGTATTATTAGTACTAGGTCTTATACGCCACGTATAAGGTTATACGCTACGCATAAGTTAAAAAACAAACAAAATATATTAATATCTTTGTTATACGACACATATAAGGTCATACGTGACGTATACCCACATCGTACCGATAACCTCGTACTAACCCTCTAATTTTAATAAAAAAATATTTATGTTTATGATACGGGATGTATAGAGATATGAAAATATAGATAGAGGGTGTAGGAAAAATAGGACTCTTTGATAAGGGTAATATCGTTGATAAAAAAATAAATAAAGAGTACCAAAAAAAATAAAACATAATACAATTTTAATAATTTGAAAATCCGTACTATCATTAATAATTCAATAAAACATGATATTTTAAATAATTTACCTAAAAAGTTTGTACACATGATACCACCCCCCCCCACCCCCCCCCCACCCCCCCCCCCCCTCCAAACACACAACCTATCTATCCCATTTGCTTCATCTTCCCCAAAAACACCAAACCCTATACTTATGATTTTATGAAGCCTTTAAAACACCAAATCCTCCTTTGACCCATAAAATGTCTATGTGGATTACAGCTAGGCATGAATCCTGCTTATAGCACTTGTACCCCCCGCATCAACACTTGTACATACTCTCATCTTCTCTCTCATTAATCCCAAAAAACAAGACGAACCGTTCAACATTTTTCTCTCCGTTTCTCTCTCTCTCTCTCTTCTTTCTCACTCTATATCTCTTCATCTTATCTCTCTCTGTAACAAAGTGAAGGTTTTTTACTCTACAAATTCTAGAGAGAGAAAGTTGAAGCAAACAAAAATGGCGGTCTAGTGACTGAGAGCGACTGTGTTTCTTTTTCTTGTTTTGTTTTCTTTTCTTTTGTTCTATTCGGTTTTTTCTGTTCAATTTTATAGACTGCCATGGATACAGTTGAAGCTACAAAAATGGTGATGTCAAGAATCCAGAAATTGGATCCGGAAAACGCTTCCAAGATCATGGGTTACATACTGATTCAAGATCAGGGAGATAATGAGATGATAAGATTAGCTTTTGGCCCCGAGAATCTCCTCGTTTCTGTTATAAAAGAGGCCAAAGCTTTCTTAGACATTTCGTCGAACACTTCGTCTGCACATCGAACTTCCCCCCAAATCGTCATTCCGAGTAATGGGTTTCACCACATGAACCCTCCTTCTCCCAGCTCCCCATGGTCGTTAACCGGTTCTTTTTCCGATCACCACCGTGGTAGTCCCCGGCCGCCGCCGGGCACGGCGGCGTCTTACGCCGCCGTCGTTAACGGCGGCGGTTCTTCTTCGTTTTACACCAATTTTAACGACGTTAACGAGGACATGTTCTTTGACGATTCAAGAAACGTTGATTTTAACGACCCATTGCCGAGCCCCGGTGGCCGGAGTGACGTTTTTCCTTACCCTAACGACTCGTCAAACTGGTCAACGGAGTCTGGTAACTGTGTTGACTCTCATCACCATTATTTACACCGGAGAAGTTGCTCCGTGAACGACGTTTTTCTCGCCGGCGGCGGCGGCGGTGGTGGGAATGATGACGTCAGCGCCGGATTTGGTGGGTGGAGGCCTTGCATGTATTTCGCTAGAGGGTTTTGTAAAAATGGGACTTCTTGCAAGTTTGTTCATGGAAATGGTGGGTTTGTGGACGAATTAGGGATGGGTTCGTCTTCTCCGACCGGAGTTGCCGGTTCTCCCACCGGAAAAATGGAAGCTTTTGAAGATTTGCTTAGGATTAAAGCCATTCAGCAGCAGCAGCAGCAAAGAATTGCAGCTATGGGCGGTGGAGGAGTTCCTCCTTTTCCTTTCAACAGGTGCATGAACTTTCTCAATGAGAATCCTAGGTAAAAAAAAGCTTTATCTTCCCATTATTATCCTAAAAAACTCAACTTTATTCATGATTCTGATCTACTATGATCTACTATTCTACTACCCAGTGTGATGAAAAGCAGGAAGTAGGAACAGCATAATTATTCTTCCATTATATGTTATAATTAGTTCCTTAAAGATTTCTTTTTGGGCTTTTGATTTTGGGTTTCTTCTCAAAATGGGTTGAAAAAAATGATAAAAAGGGAATCTTTGGTATTTGATCTTTGCTTGTGTTTGTGGGTAAAGTTATGTTGTGTTTTTCTTTGAAACAAGATTATTCTTTTTCTCCATTTGTCCAGCAGCTTGATTTATAAATCTTTATGTATTTTGATTAGTAAAGAACCATAAATTTACTTTTAATTCTGTTTTTTTTTATGTTGGGTTTCTTCTTATAATGGGTTGAAAAATGATAAAAAGGGAATCTTTAATATGTGATCTTTGCTTGTGTTTGTGGTTAAAGTTATTATTGTGTTTTTCTTTGAAACAGGATTATTCTTTTTCTCCATTTGTCCAGCAGCTTGATTTATAAAATTTTATGTATTTTGATTAGTGAAGATGTAAAGAACCATAAATTTACTTTTAATTCTGTGTTTTTAGATCAGCAGCAGCTGCATTGATGATGGGAGATGAATTTCAAAAATTTGGTCGGTGCAGACCCGACCGGAATGATTTCGGATCAATGGGTTTCGGAAATTCAAATTCGAGTTCCCGTCAGATTTACTTGACTTTCCCGGCTGATAGTACTTTTAAAGAAGAAGATGTTTCGAATTACTTCAGGTAATTGATTCAAATATGTACCAAGTGGTATTTAGCGGTATTTAGCTTAATGGAATCTTGTTGTGTTGCCCTTTGGGACATGGTTCGTGTCCCACTGTGGACTGTGGTGTAGAATTAGGAGAGGATTAGATGTTTTGTGAGTTGCATTTAAAAAAAAAGTTCATACAAATATGTAAATGTTGAATCCAAATTCAGCAATTATATAAATTGGATTTGATTTTCTCTTTTAGTAATAAAAATATTTTTTCAATGTTCTGAAGTATGTTTGGGCCGGTTCAAGATGTGAGGATCCCATATCAGCAAAAAAGGATGTTTGGGTTTGTCACATTTATGCTCCCAGAGACTGTGAAAGCAATTTTGGCGAAAGGAAACCCTCACTTTGTTTGCGATTCACGGGTACTTGTTAAGCCGTATAAAGAAAAGGGAAAAATACCAGACAAGTATGGACAATCTTCACTTTTAAAAAAAGAAAATATTTCAATATTTTGTCTTAAATTTGTTAATAAGTTGCGTATTTTATGTAGGAAGCATCTGCAACAGATTGAAAGAGGGGATTTTTCTGGTTGTTTGAGTCCAACAGCACTTGAATCCGCTGAGCCGTTTGATCATATACCATTCGGTGAGCAAAATTTTTTAACTTTATTTTTCAGAAATAATCTATTCAAGTGTTTGATCTCTAATTGTTCTATCATTACAGGTGCTAGAATGTTTAATCATGAGATGATGATAAGAAGAAAAATAGAGGAACGGGAATTACAACAAGCGATTGAACTCCAAGATCGAAGATTGGTTAATCTGCAGTTAACTGACCTAAAAAATCACCAGTTCCAAAGGAGTTTGTCTCTAGGTGGTGCTGTTCCTTCAACTCAGACAAACCAAAATCTTATGTTTTCATCCGATGCCAACAATGAAGAACTTGTTTCTGGAGGTAGGTTTAATTGTTTAAATACATGTTATGGTATATTTTATATTACCTTTTTAGTATGTGATTCTTTTTATTAACAACAATCGATTTAAAACATGTGTTGTAGCAAACATTAACACCCAACATGGTATGAATTCTGTGGGTGACGAATCTGATATCAATGTGGAAACCACCAAGAATGAAAGGTTCGATCTTGAAATACTATAATTTTCCAAGTTTTTGTTTTTGTGGTGTGTTTTAACTGTGTATTTTTTCGCTCAAATATCAGCTTAGAGCACGCACTCCCTGATAATTTGTTTGCCTCCCCAACAAAATCGGCCACCACAGACAACCAGACTAATTTCTCTACTGATATGCCTGAAACTGATTATGGTGCTGCAGTTCCAGTTCATGTTACTTCTAAATGCCAAGGTATAATGAAAAGAATAATTCTATTTTATTTAATTTCTTTAAGTTTGAAAAGTTTGAAACTTTTCAATCAATCAATCTGACTAAATACTTATTTAATAAGAATGAATTGGGATTTGTTGACATTTACTTTTTTTTTTGGACAAGAAGCCATTGAAATGTAGGGTGATTTTTGGCTGTGCAATGGCGATCATGGCGAATTTAACTTTGCTTGGTAAGGGTTTCTCAATCTTTTTTTTAATTAATACGAATCAATCTCGTACAACTTGAGTGGTACCACCGGATGAGATAAACGTTTCATTCATGTGGGTCATGCTCTTAAAGTTGACTAGGTCAATACTTAGGTCTTTTAACACCCTATATTTATTAGATCATGTTGCTACCAAATTGGTATTTGTTTGTTGTTGATACATGTTTAGTCTTTTATATTTTTCTTAAAATTTTAATGCAGGAGTAGGATCAGGATTATACTGAAAAGGGAAAAACACCAGCAACAACAAAAAGGAAAAACAAAGATGTATTAGGAAGACTTTTCAAGACTATGGTCATCTTCAATACCTCCCTCCCCATACTACTTACAACTATACATAAATATGCAATACATAAAGAAAACAAGGATAGATGAACTGGTTTGATGAGTAGGGTATCTTTGTTTGTTTAACTTTTGTACCCTTGGCTACAACTGTGTGCTGGACCCCCCACCCCACCTCACCCCACTAAACACTCATTGAACCATGCATATAACAACTCAAAAGAAAAAGGGTAGTGGTTAGTAACTTTTTTTCACTTGTGTTAAATTTCACCTGCAGCCTTCTATATGGTCATTTCAATTTCTTCTGTTTTGGTTCATCTTTTAATCTTAAGGTTCTAGCATTGTTTATGATTATAGGACCGGGTAAAGAGCTCAAGCTCGGCTTTTGCCCGGTTAAATTCTCGGAACTTTAAAAGAAGAAATGTTCTTAATGCGATTTGGATTAACTTGGAGCGAGTTTTGAGTCATAACTTTGACGGTCCTGTTCATGAATGGTTTAAAGAATTGATCTTTAGATATGTTATTGTTAGTTGTACATTGGGCAATGGAAGTTGTACATATTCAGATTGGATATTGAGATCCGAAAGGGTCCAAGATTGAGGTATGATTGAGGAAAGCTGTGTTTTTTGTCATTTCTTTATGCTTTAGACATGCTTTGGTCAGTTGTAAATTGTGCAATGGAAGTTGTACATGTATAGGAGTCTAGCTTCACATTGGGCAGGAAAATCCAAAAGGGTCAAAGAATTGAGCTATGATTGAGGCTGAAGGTGAGTAAAAAGCTGTAATTTCTGTCATTTCTTTGTGCTTTAGACATGATATAGTTAGTTGTAGATTGTGTTTTAGTAAAAGCTATAGGAAAGGGGGCCTTTGGATGGGAAAAATATAGAGTTGGTGGATGAAAAGAATTTGATTAAAGGACACTTTAGGGGACTCTTTTGTCTGATTTTTTGGTTTCTCTGTGGGTGGACATGAAGAGAAGAGGTCCACATATAATATCACATGGGGGTCTGACACTCCATTTAAACCTTTTATTGGCATCTTTAGAGTACCACATCCTTCTTTCTCTTTCAATGCTTCCTGGCCTCATTCACATACTACTGTTACTATGTGTGTGTGTGAGAGTTTGGCCTTTTGTTTTGATAAGCATTAGTGCCTCTGTTTTGGCATTTTTGTCAATAATGGCTTGATGGTACATGTCCTTTCAATAGAGCAATAATGCTATGGTACTTGTACATAATGCAATAGAAGTTGTAGATAGCGTACGAAGACCATCTGCGCAACGCAACTTACGTTATATTCGATTGTTTTGATTAGCGCGGTTTTGTTGGGTTTATTAGTGTTGTACTTTAAGATTTAGTCAAAAGGTTAGCCTTTCAAAATTGGTTTAGTAGAAGAATGAATATACACCTCTAGAGATCAAGATTGAGACCCAATTGGGTTTAGTAAAAAAGATGCTTTTAGTTGACCATGGTTGAGGTACAACCAAGGATGCAAATGATACAACAATATTTTGCATGATCTAGGAAGTAAGATTGTACTTGTGTTCAAGATTTTTAGAAGTAAAATGCCTCTATTGACCTTGGTTAAGGTACAAGTAACTAGAGGATGAGTTTATAAGTAAAATGGTAAGTGTATGATTTCAAGGCCCAAATAGAGAACCAATTCTTCATGCCATCTTCATAATATTGGATATGGTTGAGGTACAACCAAGATGCAAATGGTACAACACTTCAATGCATTATTAGGAAGTAGAATAGTCTCTTATATTAGAGTTTTTTTAATATCTTGGTGTGTAAATGGTGCTTTTTTATTTGGAGGTTGAGGGGTTCAAATTCTACGATAGCCATTTCAGATGAATTTAAGAATAGATTAGGAGGTATTAATGTGTTAGAATTTTTTAAGAGTTTGTCCATTTCTTGAATGGTGTTATTATTGACCATAGTTGTGGTACATATAAAGATGCTTATGATACAACATTTTAAAAGTATTTAATGCATTAGGAAGTAAAATAAGCCCTTTGTTTAAAGTTTGTCAATTTCTTAAATGCTATGATTGCCTATTGTTGTAGTACATGCCATGATGCATATGACACAACACTTAATGCATGATCTAGGAATGAGGTTTTGGGGTGATGGTGGTGGATCATGCTGCTTTTGTCCCTTTTATGATTATGAGTTGTTTTTTATTTGATTAATGATTTAATCCATCAAAAGACACACCAAATTAGGAATATTAAAATAGATTGTATCAAATAAAATCTAATGCTGTTACATCAATGGTCTATTATTAGTTAGTTTTTTAATTTTGGATATTATACTTGTTTAGGCTACAGAGAAAACATTATATATTATCACGGATGAGTGGAAAGTTGAATAAATGATTTTTTTTACAACTGATTTTCTATATTAATTATACCTAATTTTTAAATAAGTAAAGAAATCAAGCGACTTTTAGTGTTGTTTATTTGCTTATATATAAAATATATAACTAGGTTAAAAAATATATATTACATGAGTTGAATAAATGTAATATTTTGTAAATACTAAATTTTATGATGATATTTATGTTAGATGTAATTAGTTGGTGGTGAAATAAGTACAGTGAATATTTAAATATTATAAATAATAAAAAGTAAATCTTTAACAATTACAAAGTTATATTTTAAGATAAAATATGACTGAACTTTTCATATAATATATTAAGTTTTAGTAAATTATTAGAATAAAGATATTTATAAATTTTATATTTAATTTTATAATTTAATTATTTAAACTCATTAGTATTTAGAAAAGTTTGTATTATTAGGAGAAAGAGATGAAAAAATTATGATAAGAATGAATATAACAATGAAACGTGAGAGAAAATGTTGTCTTTTATTAAAGAAAACATAAATAAGTTATAAGTTATATGGAAAAAAATGTTTCTTATAGTTTTTTTCTAAAGGAAGTGAATATGATGTCGTTAGGCATCTAACTTTAGATGTGAAACCTAATAAAACGACGTAGTTTTGATTAGAAATCCTTAACTCTTTTTTTTTTAACTGACCAAATTGAGTTGAAACTTCAAACTTTTATATATTTTTTTAATATTTTTTTAGTAAAACTAATAATTCTTGTATGTAAATGTGATTATTGGATGAACTGTTGTACCACTAATAATTCTTGTATTTTAATAAATAATTGAAATTTAAAATATCATTTTTATATTAATGATATGAATTTTGTTCTCACGTTGAAATAACTCTCTTACCTCATGAACATAGAAATAATAATTGAAGAAAGATGTTTGTATTAGTAATTCTGAAAATTCAAAAAACAGGTAATCATGAGATGTGATTATATGACCCTAATTGGAAAAGATTTGAATTTAGATAAGCTTTCTAATAAAAACTAAAAACTACGTCTATTCATGAGTTTTGTATCTAATATTAAATATTTAATAATACCATATTTACTTTTTCATTCAAATAACATATTAGTTACTGCTTGTCCTAGTGGTATGGGGTGATGATTTGTTGACCAACAAGTCACAAGTTCGATCTCTGTATCCCTCTGCTCCCCTGGGTGTCTGGGCACCCTTTACCCCAATAAATTTGCCTTGGTAGTTGAACGTTAATCGTTTGTCTGTAAAAAAGTTAAATATTAGTCATCGGTTATTATTATTTATAAATTATGAAGTATAAATTAAAAAGAATTGTCACTATTTTCTTATCAAGATATAATTAGATTTATTAATCGAAAGTAGCTTGAATCCACAAACGTTCAAAGCTAACGGTTGATCGAGTTCTAACCAAATTAGCCGAACTATCTGTTCTAATAACCCAACATTTATAACCGAATCGTTTACTACCGATTACCGAATTGCTTAAAAAAATCTAAAAATCAAAGTATTAGTTATAGATTTGGTTTCAACCCATAATCAAATCAAACAAACGCATATATAGAGGTAAAATAAAAAATTAAAAAAAATAAAATAAAAAATTAAAAAAAAAAGAAAGCCGGTTAACATAGTCGAGCCAGTTTAATAACAAAAAGTAGAATCGGGTTTTAACTGATAAAGTACAAACCGGTTACGAACCGGTAGAAATCGTACGTTCCAAACCAGTATGAGGTTTTTATGTCAAGAATAAGTTAGAGTGCTTATATAGACACCCACCCATTTACTAAATTCACCCATTTCCTACGGTCGTTTCGCTCCAAACGGTCGTTTCAAGGTCGTTTCATCTAAAACGGCCGCCACATGTCGCGACGACGAAACCTTAAAATTCAGGGGGCCCCCCTTTTTATAGGCCGTTTCATCCGAAACGATCGCCGAACGATCGTTTCATCCGAAACGACCGTTGATTTATGGTGGATTTAGTAAAATGGCTTGGTCGATATAGCCAAGCCCATAAGTTATTAACCTGTTAAAAACCCGATTTTCAGTTAACCTATTAAAAATCATATTTTTTTTCCTTTTAATATACCGTTTTTTTTACCGATTAGAGTTTTTGGGTTCCAAAAACTGAATTCTTAGGGCTCGTTTAGTTGTGGAAAACGTTTTCCAGTTTTCCATTTTCAGTTTTCTAGAAAATGAAATGGGTTTTCCATCTCTAGAAAACACATGAAAATTTTTGAAAAAACGTTCTAAACCAAAAGATGGGCTTTCCATTTTCCAAAATAGGAATCAGGAAAATGAAAACGGAAAATGGAAAACAAAAAAAAGTGTTTTCAAAGTTTAGTTTAAAAGTTAGAAAACACCGTAGTCTGTTTTCCTGAAAATTTTTTCTGGAAAACTTCAATTTGAACGCGTTTTCTGTTTTCAATGTTTTCTCAAAAAACAGAAATGAAAAACAGTGTGTGTTTTCCACAACCAAACGCACCCTAGTTTTAGGGTTTCAAAAACCGAATTCTTTTTTATAGTGCTATTGAAAAGTTTGTAAGAATAGTTACATCACCTTGTGTACAACCATATTTGGGCCATGTGCATGTTTACATGCACCATGGATTCATAATGATCCAAATTACCAACTGTACAACTGGGGTGCATGTGATCTCTAACATTAGCTTCTTATCAATGGTGCTAGTACACCAGTTTCTTTTCAGTCTTCCTTGTCTAGCCAGTACACTATAGTCCTCCCTCAATCATTCACATGATAGATGGCCTATATAGACGTGGCGGTCCATGACGAATACGTTAAGATCATATCGGATGGGCCGGAGCCGTATGTCTCCTCGTAATCTGGTTAGTGATACCGCCAAGAGATGTCACACGTCTATGTTTATTCAACAAAATGGAACTCGTTGTTCCAAGTAGTCCGGCCGAGGCTATAAGTGACATAAAAGCATATATTTCTGATGTAAAGTGGAGCTTTGTGACGGAGATATTGATGTGGTTAAGTGCGTAAAGAAAGAAAAAAAATAGTAAGGTGTTGTTTGTGATTGTTGTCATTTTTGAACCACGAATGAAGTGTATGACACCATTTTACTTTAAATTAACGAACTTAGCAACAGAAATTGGTTTCAATAAAACATTTCATAACACGTCAAAACTTTAATTATTTACATATTATAAAAGAATCAACAATCTAACATTAATTTTTTTAGCAATTAATCAAATTATCAAATAATAAAGTAAAATTTAAAAACAAATACCTAAACAAAAAACTTGAGGCTCTTTAAAAACTAATTTGAAAGATGGACGGCGCTGATAACAACAAGGATTTTGGTTAGTGATCCGTTCAATTTGCTCCAGCATGACAAAATATAAACGGTGAAAGTTGAATTTTTTTTAGTTTGTGCGTATCTTTTTTTTTAAATGTTGTTAGTATAGTCATATGAAATAGGTTTGTTTAAAAGGATAATAATTAGGCTAAAATCCAAATATTTATTGGGTATTTGAGTAACTAAATTTGGGTATTAAATTTAATAACTTGCTAAAATATAAATATGAACTTAATATATTATTATGTTTATTGATTATTTAGACAATTCAATTTTGTATATAATATTTAAGAATTAATAAAGTAATAGACTTATAAATTTGTATATTTATTCAGTTTATATTTATCAAGTATAGTCTATCAACGTGTGTCAACTAAGAACATTTTTGTATGGTCTCAAGCACTCTCAGCACTTGTTTGGCAATAGGACGTACTTGGTGGAATTGGGTTTATACAAACCAAAACTAATGAAACTATGACGTGACAATGAGGCAGCCATTCATATTACAAATAACTCAATATTCCATGTAAGAATCATGCACATAGAAGTTGACCGTCACTCCACTCGAGGAAGCTTGAAGATGGGATTATTACAACATCTCATCTTTGAAGAAACATAAACCGGTTAGTTGAACAAATAATAGTATATTAATCATTGTACAATTCTGTATAGCCAATACTTGAGTCTTGGATACTTTATTAATTGTATAATTCTGTATAACCAATACTTGTGTCTTGTTTATAGTATCCGCATATTGGTGAATCCAAAAAAATTGTTAAGATATCACACATATATACCAAGTCCAACCTCCTTAGGGTTCGTTTCCACCATCCATGGAGCCCTGTACGCATGCATAAACAATGACTTCTTTAGGTTTCAGTTCACCATTTCTTTAGACTCTAGAGATGGTAATTTGGAGTTGTCGAGGATACACTTGGTCACTTACTATGCCCATAAAGATACAGATATACACACACATGTATATATATATATGCACACACACATATATACACACATAAGACATTCGTATATACGTGTCATGATATTAACTATGTGAGCGCACACACATATATTTAGAAGGACGTTCATTTTAAAACCAATAATATGTAACATCAAACATTTGTACCTATTGCTTTCATGTTATAAGCAAGACTTTCAAGAACTGCCTCCATTTCTATCTCCCATTACTTCTGAATATCTTTTATGCATACGTAAAAGTATATTATGCGGTATCAATATACTACTCGTTGCCCTTAATACACACACACAGATGTTTGGATTCTACTAAAAAAAAGATTTCGCCTAAGAAGTGTAAGAAGCACATGGTTCTTTAGATTTTAGACATGGAGTTAAGTTTTTTCTTTGTGAAAATACCTAAAATTTAGAAAACCATGTGCTTCTTATACTTCTTTGGCAAAATCTTATTTTTAGCATAACCCAACCCTATATAGATATGTATGAGTTAGTTTATACGTGTGCATTATATAAAGGGAAGGAAAGAATCATACTTGTGCATTACGAAATTAATTGTTCCTTGTGCAGCACGCTCTAAGAGAAGTTCCCGAGCTTCAATCGCGATCCCTTCAGGCTATACAAAGAGTTAAAAGCATAAATGACCAGAATGGAGGTGATTCAGTTTGTATATCACAAAAAATGATCCATACACCCTAAAACCTTTAAATTTACAAGTTTACCCTTTCATCCTCTTGTTTTTCTTGTAATGGGATGGCATATGTGGTGTAGGGGTCATTTTTCTTGGTTTACAAATCACCTTATATTATGTAATAGTTAATGTGATTGTGGTGCATACTCCGTACCTCTTCTGGAAACCAAACGCCTGGTTGCGTGCTGCCCTCAAGAACAGCAAGAGCAAATGCAGCTACAGAATGACCAACTGATCTGGAAAGCATTCATGCGTACAATTAGACTAATTTAGAGGTGGCAAAATAGGTGGGGTTGGGTAAACAGGTTCAGGTCAAAATGGGAAATCTTAATGCAGGTCAAAACACGTTGGGTTGACCTTCAAGCGCTATATCTTCATTTAATAAATAATTATTGTGTTGAATCTACTAGCAAAAACTCTAGTGTTAAAGAAAATAATGTTCATGTCTTTTTTTTAATAAAAAGATTAAGAAGGTTTTATGTATTCAAATTATCAAATACCCAATTAACTTGTTTGTCTCATTTCCATTTACTCATTAATGGGCTGGAATTGCCACCTCTAGCTAGAACTGTCCATCAATTCTTCCACAAGAAGTCCAGGAAAACATGACTTACATAGAGAGTCTTTTATGACTGAAAACACCAATTGTTTGCCGTCCTCCTGAACAGTCCAAATCAACCTGAGCAGAAAGGAAAAAAAAACACATATATAGTTACTAAAACAAAAGACTGTGAAAGTCTTTATCAGTGGGAATATTTTTTGAAAAAAGAAAGATTTTGAACTGGTTACTCTGAGTGAGACACGCTCTCCAGCATAGCCATCTATGACGCGAACTACTGGATCAAACAACTGAACCATCTCTTGTACTTTGCTTCTGTCTCTTAGGACTTCCTAAAACATTGCAACCAAACATGTAGGATGAATGTGGGACCCTTGTGGAATCTATAGGTGGTAACACCAATGTACAGTTTTTATTAGGGAGGACAAAAGCAGGTGGTTTCCAAATTCTACAGTGTAAGAAATTACAAGACTGTAATAACTAATAATCATGGGTCTTCACTCATCAGAGTTAACTATCTAGATAGAATGAAAAACAAGTGGTATTTAACAAACTGAAACAATGTAAATTGAAGTTATGTAGAGGGGCCAATTTTGGCCCATTTACAGATTTACTTGTGAATAGGTTGATTGGGTTACGTTCAAATGGATAAAATAAATTTTAAAAAAAAAAAAGTTAGCTACAAAGGAAATGAGTCAAATTTCCCAAAAGTCCCCCAAGGTGTATTTGTAAGCCCAACACCTTCTAAATCATTTTATTAAAAAAAATACATTGATATTGGAACAATACAAAATTTGTAATCATATTAGAGACTATTTATAAGCATATAATCAAATTTTAAACAAAACTTGTTTTAGGTCAACCCAACCTGTTTGGACCAATACAAGAGGTTGCATTTATTGAATGAACCCGATTTGGCTGTTATCCAACCAGCCCATTTTTCCACCTATAATGTTCATGTAGAAAAATGGATTGCAATATTCACAGCTATATCTTACAGAAGGAACAAAACGAGTCATTGCATCCATGGCCCAGTTCCAGAAAAACGGTGCAGTGCCAAATCGAGCGCTAACAGTTGGAACTCCAAGGACTTCATGTGTGCTTGTCACTTCTGGCAAATTCCTGGAAGCAGAGAAGGTTTCATGAGTAAGCTACCGAGTCAAAGTTCCAACTGTTATGTGGTTTATGCATTCAATTTTATGCGGTGTATACAACACATAGATTTCAAATTCTAAATGATTATATGCATGGTGATTTTGCTAATAGATATGAAGGTTAGAATATAGAACTTACAAGAGATACACATCCCTTTTTCCAATTCCTTTCCCAAAGTCAATGTTGACCATTCCACTATAAGGCCTTAATTTGATTTTCTCTCCTGTTGAATAGCTGCTAGCATGTTAGCATCATGAAATATGAATATCAGCCTTCAAAGGGGGTGGCGTAGTGGTAATCTCTTGAGTCCCTCTAGCAAAGGTCTCGGGTTTGATTCCAGCTTCCACTGGTTTTCTGCCTTTAACCCCCTTGAAGGCCTCCTGCCCAGTGCAAGCTGCGTTTTACCCAATCCCACTCGTTAGTGGCGAATTGGTGGTGGAGTTCATGAGTTTTCCGGTAATGGGTTCTCACGGTTACCAAAAAAAAACGAAAATAACTTTATAAGAGAAGCATAAACAGTAATACAGACCTTTGTTATATGCAATAACTTCCTCTCCAAGAAGTAAAAAACTAGTGGCTAATATTGTTGGGCCTGCACCACCCGTTCCTGCTGTGTAGTAGTAGAATCTGAGAGAAGCATATCATTATATACTATATGTAACATAAAAATATGATATCTTCAATCCCGAGGAACAAATGGCATAAGATGTTGAACAATTTAATACCTCAGGCGTTCAGGCTCGCCCTTATTTTCACTTTTTGCAACACGCACTAGCTCTGCTGCCATCACTGCCGGCATAAGAAGATATATGATGATGTGAATATGTAATGTAGATACAGAATTAGTTAAGTTCAAGAATTAATCTTCGATTCAACAAGTCACAGTCATGTAGGTACTTTGGAATAAGGTTTGTACCATTGCTCACTCCTGGATAGATTCCGCCAGTAGTTATTGCTGGAACTTTTGCGGCCAATGCTTCATTCATAAATGATTTTGCACGCAATGCGTAACTTGTATCATCACACACATCTAGATATGCTGTCTAAGAATGGACGAAGATTAGTTAAGTTAGATTACATTTTAAGGAAATAATATGTATTAAAGTGAAATAGAGCAGAAGCAGAAATAATAAAGAGATTGCTCTTGAGAAAACTTCAATATAAATGTTGAACCCATTAAATCAAACCTCTTTTTATACAGTAAAGCTAAATATAACAAGTCGAGCCATATTTTGGAACACTGAGATTGATTGTCTAATTATGAAATTGACTTCATAAATACAACAACAATAACAACAACCATACCCAGTAATATCCCAACAATAGCAAGACTATTGGTACTTTGGTAGGGTCCGGGGAGGGTGGGAATGTGGGATGTAGACAACCTTACCTCCACCGCGAAGGATTGAGAGGCTGATTCCAAGGAGATCCCCAACTCTGGACTACAAAAGGACGCAATAGAGAGAAAAAGAGACGAAACAAGAGACCAACAAAAAATAAAAATAAACAAATAAATGAAAAACAATAAAAATAAATAAATAAATGAAAAATAAATAATAAAATAATAATAAAATATATGTATGATAAATAGATAAATAAAAGTATAATGTTAATAGTAGTAAAAATAAATACATAAATAAATACAATAAAAAACATAAAGATAAATAATTAATTAATAAATAAACCTACACCTCGCTACCCACCCTTCTCTAGACATCCTTAGCCTTAATCCTATGTCTCCACGACGTCCTATCCTCGACCATATCCTCAAAAAGGTGCAAGTAACGTGTTAATTACTCAAACGAAAATTTCACGCGTTTTTACAATAAAAGGAAACAAATCAAAACTGCTAAGATTTGGGAAATTCATTGACTTCTAAATCGGGGCTCTAGATGATGGAATTCAGGTCCACAGGTGGACAAACTACCTATAGCCGTTTGAAACATGATCTGGCTCGTCGAGAGTCGAGACATTTCTGTGCATTACTTATGGGCCCAGTAACTCCATACGTAAGTACGTAACACATGTTATGCCCTTTTTAGTTGGGCCTTTTCCTAGCCCATTTGCATTTGTCTAGTTGGTATAAGTATGAGTTTGCTAGTTCTTGGATCAGCACCGTATCATAAAGGTATCTTTAAAAACTATAGATTGCTATCACTTCAAAGAATTATGGAATCAGCTTTACCTTGTTCTCACCTTGGCCCGTATGGCAGTTTCCAGGACTACGCAGTTTTCTGTTTGTTGGAATGGCCCTGCAGCATGGACCACAAGATCGACATCTGCAGAAGTAGAATGTGTATATAATGTAGTAAGTTTCAAAATCTCAAGTATATGAAATTAGGCTTAGCTATCTGTGCTAGATAAAAATAAAAAAATATAACAAATGCAAATTATTTATATATTTTTAGATAACTAACACACCAGTCAAAGCTGATTCCAGTGCTTTAACATCATTTATATCAAATTCAGAAAACTCAGCATTCTTCCCGAGTGTGGCCACCATACTAGCACCTTTTTCCCTAAAATACATCAAAATATTTAGCATATAGGTTATAGAATTAAAGGAAGTTATTATGTTAAGCAAAATTATATCTACAACAACTTCACAAAGTAATTTCTTCATATCACTTAGCAACTTATATTAGAGATAATTGTACATCCTGCAATTATAATTCTTTCAGAAAAAAATGGATTGATGTGGGTAAAAAACAGAATCTGCTTATTACTTCAAATGGGTCTGTTAAAAGTATAGAAAGAATCAGTTTGGGTTGACACAGATTATAAGTGTCAATTTGGGTCACTATTATAAAACTCGCCAACTTAAATGAGCCCAAATGTCGTTGCCACCCACATCATCACACATCCCTAGCGCCACCCTCTCTGCCATTGCTGTCACCACATCCTCCACTATCATATCACCACCATGACGCCAACTCCGCCACTGCCACTTGCCATTCGTGCCACTAGAGGCCATAAAAGCAAATATAACGGGTGAATCTATTTTGATACTTCTCTTTCTGAACCAATCCATTTCAAGGCGATCTCATTTTGGTTGGAACCCATTTCGACCCAAAGTAAATTAATACTTTTATAAAACAGCCCGCTTTGACTCGATCTGTTTTTTTGTTAGACCCGTTTTCACTCAAACCCAATTGACCGGTTACCCGACACTCCGCCATGACAAGAAGCCTTTTATGTTTCCTTTATTTAATGATGCAGGTTTTTCTTGACTTTTGAAGCTGATATTAGCAGAAGTTTATTCCCTTTGGCACATTTAAGTGCACAAGCCTTTAAAGCCCACCCCTGTTTGGATGATGAAATCCACCAATCGACAATTGCAAAAATTTAGAGCTTATTGTTTGATTCACTTTTGGAACAAATTTACTCTTTATTATGGAAATCATTATAGTTAAATTGTCAGCATGAATGACAATTAACTGATTAAGTCAACCCAAAAAACCAAAGACCAGCATAAATAATTAAATATCACCCATAATCCTCATTATTATGAATTTCACTGTTTCATCACGGTTGTAATTATTCAAAATTGACAGTTCTGTGATCCGCTTAACAAGGTAACAACTGAATTGCTTATATGCATGGGGACTCTAAAAGTCTAAATCTGTGTGCTAATTTTCGTGAATTTGATTTATCAGCGTCAGTAAGATCGGCCTAGATCTTCCCAAACGGTTTTCATTACAAGGAGAAAAACAATCCAATCCTGTAACATGTAAAACTGACGATGGAAACATGCGTTATATCCATCAATCTAACGATTACTGAATCTATCGTTAATTCTCCCTATTGCGATGAAGATCGTGAAGTCAAATTGCTCAATTAGGTTACGCATATGTGCGATGATATAAACTTATATACTGAAGGAACAATTAGTGAGATTTTAGGGCGTGGAAACTGGAAAGGGAATTAGAACCTGTTACGACCAGCAATGGTGATGCGGAGGTCAGGGGAGAGCTTGGAGAGAGCGAGGGCGGCAGAACCACCGACTCTACCGGTTCCTCCGAGGACCAGAACCCTAGAATTGCCGGTTTCCGGTTGAGGAGTGACGGAAGCCACCGTCGGAGGCCGGATGCTGCTCCAGTGGCGCATACAGGCACACGCCATATCTGGAGTTCGTTAAAAGATTTGTTATGCGAGGTGTCCATTGAATTTGTAATTATAATCCACATACTAAAATAAAAATGTATTTTAAATTAAAAAATTAAAAATTATATTTTAATTTTATTTTTAAAAATATATAAACCATTAAAACTTTGACACGTCATTAAAACTTTGACACGTGCACAATTAAGAAATAAGAATAATTGAGATTTTAGTCTTAAAGTAAAATAATATAAATAATGTTGAGTTAACGTAAAACAGTATATATAGGGATATCCATAAACTAAAAACGCGTCGCCTGCTCAAGCAAATGAGTTTACATGTTTGGATAGGGATATCATAAGATTGTGAATATAGGAGTGCCATGTGTCCAGAAACGTAATTATTTATTAGAAGGTATATCTACCTTCTAATAATAATTATTGAAATGCCCATAATTTAAAAAACTAAGCAAAAGTAATAAAGATCATAACCGATTTGTTTATCTAATAATAACATCATGGGTTCATATTATTAGATTTGAACATAGACCAAAAACAAAATTTACGGACATTAATTTTCGGTGATTTACCACGTTAACAATACTTTAAGAAACATTAAATCACCAACTTCTTTGAATTTTTTATACACGTAACAATTCGAGTTACACAATTGGCACACTCGTCACTCAATTCCCTACCCCACTATGCCAGAAATGGGTTGGGGTGGTGTTCAGTTGCGATACCAGCCAACATGGCTAGGGCCCCATACCGTGTCAAGAGGACCTCACCCATTCTAAGAGCATCCACAATACTGAGGCGATTTAACTCTGATCTGATGACGGGCCACCACGGTAGGTTAACAGAGGTGATGCGGGAGTTGACCACCATAGAAGAGAAAAGATAGAAATGGAAAATAAAGAAGAAAAAGTGCGGGATTACCAATGACGCGAAGTATGTGCCTCTGCGGGACTCTGAAAACATCACCGTAATTACGATAATTACGGTGATGTATATAACTAGGTGTGCGGTAATAGTAATTCCCAAAGATGTTTGGGTTATGAAAAGGATAAAAACCATGAACCCCAATCCTCGAGCACACACACAACCTTTTTTTTTCTTTTCTTTTCTCCTTCCAATCGTTCCACGCCAAAGGACTGACAGGTATAAACGAAAACCCTAATTCTTCTCCATTATCGCCATTATCGCCATCATCGAAGTCTCACATACACATACACATAGAATTAAGGATTTAAAGTAATCGCATCGCGCAGTAATTTGTTCATATTTTGCCCTCACATTCACATGTCTTCCATTGCTCTCCTGCTCCATCATCTTCGTGCTCCTAGCTCCTCTGCAGAACGTCAGTCTTCTGTTACACACCATGGTCAACACTTCTCCAGCTTCTCCTTGAGCTTTCTTCCGATCTTATCTCCTCAAGATGACTGATCGCAACGTAAGTTGTTTTTCATCGTTATGTCTCCGTATCTAATTTGTATCTCATCAGTAATCTCTTCGAATTTCACTCCGAGTCACTACTTTTGTTGATGTTTTGCACTTAATCTGTAGAATTGTTTGAAACTCTGAATGATGGATTTTAGGTTTAGTTTTTGCAATAGAAGTAACACTTTACCTTAATATATGATATAGTTTTCTATACTTGATTTCGTGGAATCTAGTAAGCTTTAAGAACATCAATCCACAAAATGGACTACGTTTTGAGAGCTTAACAGTGTGTGCCTTCTTACTGCAAAAGGATGTTATTGGTTTGATCTCAGTTCAATCCAATGTTCAATAAGGGGCTTGTAACCTAGCGGTACTAAGGTGTTATGAAGTGATGTTCCTCCCCAAGTGATTGAGGTTTCAAATCCTAATGTGGATATAGATGGAGATTTAGGAGTAGGATTAGAGCGTGTGTGTTAGCTATTTTAAAAGATGAAATTTGATCCCGATTCTCAACATCTACAGTTCTACACTGATATGGATTACTATTGTGCTTGCTATGAGGTTGTGTTAGCTGTTTTAAAAGATGAAATTTGATCCCGATTCTCAACATCTACACTGATATTGATTACTATTGATGCTTGCTATGAGGTTATTTACCAGATTTTACTTTAATAGTATTGCTACTCCCATACGTTTGGGAATATATTTGAACAAAAGGCATTAAGGTAGTTGTATCTCTGTTTTTCGAAGATGCGTAGTAATGTATTATCATATTTCTTTCAATAGGGAAATGGACTTGTAGATTTATTGAAGTGGAAAGTTTTTATCTATGCTGTCGAAAACCTTTGGGGCGCTCGCCTAGGCCCTATTTTGAAGCCAAGCCATGTAAAAACGCCCTGAAAAGTAAAAAGCCATTTGTTCGCGACTTATTTGGTAGAAGTCAAGCCATTGGAGGTAGAGGCTTTTTTTTGTAGGCACTGATGTTAGAAAGTCGTAGAATTTTTTCTTAAAGGCGATATCTTTCTTTAAAACTATCTTTGATATGATTTTAATTTTTGAAATTGACGACTAATTAGAAACCTAGAAATACTCAGATTGCCTATTAACTCCAAAATCAATATATATTTATATATTGATCCACGATTGCTCCTTCTTCACTATTTTTCTACTCAGAAAAAGGTTAGTTTTTTTATTTATGTTTCCTTTGACATTGCTTTTGAACCTTTGGTATTGTTTTTGAACTTCTAGTATTCGATATATATTTTTTATTTTATTTTTTCTCTATATGTGCCTTTCTTATCTCAGGCCTGTGTTTTTTTTTTTTTTTTTTTTTTTTGCGCCATGTGCCTAGCCCTGGGCTAGACCAAAGATCCTTAAGTGCACCTTTCGCCCTTGACAACATAGGTTTTTTATACATATCTTCCTTTCTAACATGAACCTGTCATTTGTACTCAAGTTTAGTGCTCCTTGCATTGTGTTCGTAGTTTCACAAGTTAGCCAAACCAATTCTTTCATACTTTAAAGTTATTTAGTTTATTTGATCAAATAACAATATCTGGTAGTTATTAAAAATGTTACTTAATGTCATTATTTAGTGTAATTCGATTGACTTGTTGACCAATGAGAATTATAATATACTTTAAACAAGTCCGGAGGTGCGAGTTTGCATGCTTGTTTTAATAATGTTACGATTCTAAGTATTTCCTCACTGGGGGTTCCAAAGGTTAAAAAATGCACCAGATATTATATTTTCTGAAAATGAGTATATAGTTAATTCGGATGGATTTTGGTGTAATTTTGGCAAAATTCAAGGGTTTGAAGTTCAAATAATTGCAAGCAGTTTCGACGTTTTTTCCCTGGCATATCCTCAAATTCGCAAACGATCAGTTTGGTCAGTATCTGGTTTGCAAAATTCCCATGAAAAATCATCTCTGATTCCCGATTGTGATATTCGAGTAAACCACAAATGATTTCTATTTGAAAGTGTTCTCACAACGCTCATATTATCCGGTTTTATTCCCGAATTCTAACACCCAAGAGGACAACTTGGTAGTATCCACAACCAAAAGGTTGTGGGTTCAAATGATGCAGAGTGCAGGTGTGGCGAATTTGTCCTAAAATATATAAGCGTTGCTGTTAAAAAATGTTATTAAAAATCACTCTATGACATGTACCATATCATAACGGATTATGATTAGGCAGCAACTTCTAGGCTCTAACTTTTCATCAAGAAAAAACTTCTAACTTCCAGCTGATTGGATGTGTTTGAAGTAATGATCATGTCCAAGGGTAGTCTGGAAGTTATTCACTTATGTTTCTAAAGTTTGTATTTCCAGTTTTACTCTTAAGACTTATGTAGTTCCTTACCTTTGTTTATGTTATGTAAAATTATCCTTATTATCAATTTTACATATATCTTATTGACCACTTTCAGGTGTTCATGTTTGGATCATTTACTGAAGATGAGACCAAATCGCTGCAAAGGTCCCCAAAAGAGAACGATGTACAGTTTATGTTTGGTTCTCTAGACGCTGCTACTCTTAGATCTGTGGGCTATAACAACAAACCAACTGAGATAAAAAATACTAAAAAGTCCCAACCATCAAAACTTGTAAAGAAAAGTAGCACTGATGAATTTGTATATAACAATGGGAATATCCATGATTCAAGTTATCTTTCCGTTAGCAACGGTATAAAAGAACATGAACAAAAAGATGAAGAGCTACCTGTATCCTTTGTACCTGGAAGTGTTGATCAGTTAATTTCAGAGCAGTGTGTCACAAAAGCTGATACTGTATCATCTGTGAATCAAGGAAATGAAGCTTACGTTAGGAAATTTGAAGCTCTCGATGTAAATGATACCAAAGACAATATATTCAGTCCATCAATTAGTCAATATACAACTGCAACTGACTTACTACCTCGAGGTTTAGTCAACTCAGGAAATTTGTGTTTTCTGAATGCAACTCTTCAGGCTCTTCTAGCTTGTTCTCCATTTGTGCATCTATTGCAGGAACTAAGAACGTGCAATATACCTGAGGTAGAATACAGTTTATTCTATTTATGTGATCATAATGGGGGATTTAATAGGTGTTTGTGTATGATACACAATTTGAATTATGTTCATTTTACTTCATTCCAGGTTGGGTACCCAACTTTACATGCATTTGTTGAGTTCATATCTGGCTTTGACATGCCACCTCGCCTGCACTCAAAGAAAAAAGACGAATTTTCTCTGGAAACTGGGAAGCCTTTGCGACCTGTCATGTTTGAACCTGTTCTGAACAATTTCTCCCCAGACATGCCAAATAGCTTCTCAGGGAGACCCAGGTTTGTTTTTTGGATTCTTATTATTTTGCTACATATTTAGCTGAAGAATTATTGTCTTTTGAATTTGATCGACTGATTGCATTAGTACCCTAGGAAGATGCTAGGAGCAAGTCAATTGCGATACAACTACTAGAATAAGAAGTTGGCAGATCCTGGGTTATAAATCCAATTTAGCGATGCTAATTTGTTAACACTTGAAAGCCATACAAAAAAATAAAAATTAAAACGCCAGCGCCTCGTTGGATATGATTTTGTTTGGCCTTGTCAAATTGAAGATATATATATTATGAAGGGCCATATCAGGATGGTGTGAGAAGCCACATGCAAGCTCTTTATGGGATTTTTGCTTCCCTTTAAAGTATAGGTGATAGATAGTATTCCTTTTGTGTTACATCTAAAAGGATCTAGATTCCACCATTTAGCATTGACGGACATAATTCTTTTGCATCTCAGCATTTGAAAACAGAATATGGAATTTTGTTTCTTGAGCATCATGACATATCGAACATAAGGTTGAGTCAAGATTGATAACCTGATAGGCTGATAGTCAAAACTCTGAACGGATGGGGATACACTCCTTAGCAATTTTCCAAGAGCTAATGTTTACCTTTCTAGGTAGAAGATTATACCATCAATCTTAGAAGATTATTCCATCAAACTTTAAACAGATGCGGATACACACATTTACCTAGTTACTAATTCCTGTCCACTTATATTTGATGAGTTTCTATATGTTACCTTTTGGTGCTGAGTTTAATTTTTCCAGGCAAGAGGATGCTCAAGAGTTCCTAAGCTTTGTCATGCATCAAATGCATGATGAATTGCTTAAATTTGAAGGAAAAATTCCTGTTGTTAATGGAGGCAAAGTTCCATTGGTTTCATCGGTGAGTGATGAAGATGATGATAGTTGGGAGACAGTTGGCCCAAGGAACAAAACTGCAATTACAAGAACCCAGAGTTTTATTCCATCTAAGTTAAGTGAGATTTTTGGAGGCCAGCTGAAGAGTGTTGTGAAGGCAAAAGGTAAGATGGTATCTTTATTTTTAGTTCATATCATATATACACACGTATCAGCTACTATGTTCATTTTCAACTCAAAAAGAAGTTTCAATGCTTAAATATGTTTGCTATGGTCACTTGTATCAAGAGCACCAATTATAGTTTGTTTAAGTTCAAATTTGAATCTATTTGACATGCAAAAGTGTATCTCATCATAGCTAATATAGTTATAATTGGGTTGCTTAATATAGTTTTTTTATTCATTAATTTAATGTTTTAGGTGCGGTTAATTTTAGCTAATTTGCCCAAATAAACTATCATTATTTGACGTGTTTTTATCAGTTATTATTTGCCTCTGTTGAGAGAAAATCTTGGATCTGCCACTGCCAAGGTTCCTACATGTGTAGGGTCCAAGGGTTGTTGGGCCACTTGTACGTGATGTACGCAACCTTAATGGGATAAAATATAGAATGTTGTCTTAGAACAATTTTTGTTCTTAAAGTATACAGATGAAGAGGACTGTCTTATAAGATGGAATTATAGGATTACAAGATACCCTTGTATCTCTAGGAGCATTGGTCTCTTTCTTTTTGATTCACTGGACCATGGAAACATCCTTTTGTTAAGAGCTCGAAGTTTTAAGTATTTTCGTTTCAAGGACAGTTTCAGTATATATAAAATGGAATTACAGCATTAGAACATCATCCTCCTTTATTAGCTTGAAGTTAAAAATACAATGGTCCCACAGGGCAATATTTATAAATATAAGGGAAATCATCCTGAAGTAATGTTAACATCCACAACTCTGTTCTTAAATTATCTACCTCCATTATATTAGAAAAAATAAACAATCATGACCAAGAAGGGTATTAATTTGGAAGTTGCCTATGCAACAAGAACTCAGATGTGGATTTATCAGTAAAGCAGTTATGTTGACTGTTGAGATTGTGCTTGTCATCTTTCTATTGTCTAATCCTTTTTCTTTCTTCAAAAGACAAATTTCACTTCTTGCAGTTAACAATTTATATTTATAATCTAAACAGGTAACAAAGCCTCTGCTACCATACAGCCATTTCTTCTACTTCATCTGAATATATGTCCAGAGCCTGTCCATACAATTGAGGATGCACTTCATCTTTTTTCTACACCAGAGATGCTTGAAGGATACCGTGCAGCATCAGCAGGAAAGGTACCATACTTTAATACTTATAGTGGGAAACTGTGCATGTAGTACACGATGTTTGTAAGATCAATGATAAATTCCTCCGTATATGCAAACAAACAAACACATCCAACAAAATCTCACTCGAACAGTAGGTCTAGGAGGGTGGGATTAGGGGAAGCCTTGCCTCTATCCCATGGGATAAAGAGGCTCCTCCTAGAGAGACCCCTACTTGTGAAAACGTTTTTTGTAGGATCATATTGCTTGGATGCATTTTTTGTCATATCTGCATCACTTGGATGTATTTATTGTCGTAACTAAGGGTCTAGGGCAGTAGTTGACTATAACACATATGGCATTTTGACTAATCAAATAGTATAATAGAATCATCATTTCAGCTCTCAGATTTTTACATAATTTAAGATAAGAATACTTCATATATTTGAATGAACTGTTTATAATCTAAGATAAGAACTCTTTTAGATCATGTTTCTCTGTTATTGACTTATTGTTCTTTACATCTTGTTTAGTGTTTGGTATACTTGCACTAGATCCCTTGGATAATTTGATGCTATCCTTGAGATGAAGGATCTCAATACTACCAGAGTAAAGGGAGAATTACAATTACAAACTATTAAGTGAGCAAACTAATGATCCATGTAATAAAAATCAAGGAGCAGGCTATTGAGCAATGAGCATAGGATAAAAGATGAAAGTAAGGTGACAAAAGTGAGTTTAGTTTTTATGTAGGACACGTACACATTCTGATCAATTTGACTGGAATCATATATAGGACGAGTCTGCTGGTGGATATCCTTCTATGTTTTAAAGAAACTATTTAAAGCAACATGGAGCAGTTATCTTAAACTACTTTGTTGATATTCATCAGAAGTATCTCTCTCACCCCTATATAGTTTTACAGAGTTCTTTTGCTGTTAACATCAGACAGGTCATTACAAATAAAAGGAAGTCAAAATCTTTAGTCTTTGTTGCAAACTAACTTCTTTTTGGAAAACATATGCATGGAGGAATAGAGGTAAGGCCCTCTATCCCCTAGGATAGAGGTAAGGCTCACACTCATCAGTCATAACGCCCTCCCGAGACCTTAGAAATAGTTACTGCTATGAGTGTGATTATACTGGGTTCGTTTAAATGTATCTTATTTATACTACTAGGGGCGACCCTTGGAGCAACGGTAAGTTTGCCTTCTTGTAGATATGCAAAGTAAGGATGCTTACATCAAGCCCGACACCCACCGGAGGTACCGGGATATCTTATTTATACTTCTATGATGAACACCGTACCACTTCACCAACTATTTCACTGTTATAATTGTAGCTGGGTTAGTTGCTATAATAATTATTAGTCATTTCATACCTTTTTCTAAGACGGCCGTCACACCTGAACCCATTCTGTACGTATTCTTCGTTTCGACGCAAGCCAAATTGTGAAATTGATACTTTTGTAAATGGCCCGTTATGACCTGAACAGTTATTCCACCCCACCCGACCCTCCCTTTGTAGGACTATGTTAAATAAATGAGTGAATTTCACTAGCAAAAATCCATGACTTGTAAAAACGTATATTCAACATAACTGTAAACCGTAACCTAGATGATTTTTAACACTATTCTAAATGAAATGTCTTCGTCTCATTATCAGGCTGAGTTGGTAAGTGCAAGTAAATCTGTCAAGATACTAGAGCTTCCAGAAATTATAATAATGCACTTGATGCGCTTTAGCTATGGAAGCCAAGGGAGCACCAAATTACTAAAACCTGTCTACTTCCCTCTGGAACTCAGTCTTAACCGTGAACTGCTTGTTTTGCCAACAACTGAGGTACATAACCCTTAATTCATATTACTAAAAGCTAACATGTACAGGTTAGCTATGAAAAATGAGTTCAAATATTAAAAAATGATAAATAGTTGTACACATGGTACTATGTGACTGCCTGGACAATTTAAATTGGATTGAAGCTGTTGCCTCACAGACTCTGAGCCCTGCCGCATGTAATATATATACCATTTTGTTAGTTGGCATCACTTGGTGTTAATATTTGACTTTTACAAAAAATATATTAAGTTTCCACCAATCTAAATTTATAAATCTGACTCTATTTTCAGAATTCCCGAAAATAAGGTCTCCCTGTAGTTCACAGCTCAAGAGAGCATATAATTGTCAATTGTCAATTGTCATATGTATTCTGTGAGCATTTATGTCACCTTTGGTATGATAAACCTGGTGTGATGGTTACTAATACAAAGGTGGCAGTTTTGACGGGGTTACTTATAAACGGGTCGATTTGTTGTGTGTTTTATCATTGTAATAATATTGTTATGCAATCCAGTTAACTCATTCATTATCTGTTAAACTTTTAAATTGTACATAAAAGTATTTGTGGATTAACCCGACCCGACCCTGCCCATTTCAACCCAATTTGATCCGTTACCTGACCCCTTCCCTATTGCCGCCTCTAATTACCAATTACCATGAACATACGTAAATTTCCACACTAATTTAATCCGTATGCAGGGTCGTAAGTATGAACTTGTGGCAACAATAACCCATCATGGGAGGGAGCCTTCAAAGGGTCATTACACTTCTGATATCTTGCATCCAAGTGGGAAGTGGCTACGATACGATGATGCCTCGGTTATTACTATTCCTACCAACAAAGTGCTTCATGACCAAGCTTATGTTCTCTTCTACAAACGGCAGTAGATTTACGGCTATTTTACAGGTTCTCCCATTTTTCGCTCTACACAAGTTTATGGTAATGTGCTGATTTATACTTGTGCTCCCTCACTGTTTGTGTATATATACATATATGTCTGAGTGTAGAGAGAGAGAGAGAGTGGGACAGAGAATCTTGTGTAAGTTCTCTTAGGAAGTTAGGGGATCTTGAAAGGCAGAGCTTATGATATTTGGTCTCCATTTACAGGGGATGGTGCGGCTTTATAAACTGGTTAATTGAAAGACTTGTTTTTATCTGAAATTGATCAAATAAAAGGTTTCTAAAGGTTGAACAGTTCGAAGAACAAGTTTTATAAATTTTATGGTGAAAACAATAGTTTTCCCAATAAAAAAAATGAAATGATTTAAACATAGTCATTATAGTACATTTAAATGATTTTGAATCTTTTTGACGTTGACTTTCTTTGTAGTTTGATGTTTTCATTTGCAACATCATATGTATTTTGTATTAAGCTAGTTTTCAATTAGCCGCGTGTTGTCGCTGGGCTAAGTGGCTAACACAGGCACACAAAAAGCACACACGTGAACCGGAAAAAATTATATACCAAAAGTAACTGTGTAATGAGTAGGGGTGTTCAAAACCGGATACCCGGAATTTCGGGTATCCGAAAATTTCGGATACCAGTTTTTGTTGTCCAAGTCCAAATCTGAAATTTCGGATATCCGAAATTTCGGACTGGACTCGGATAGTTAAAACGGATAGGGGCGGAGTTTTATGAGGCTTTATCACTACACTTAGTCTTAGTCTTATAACAATACATTATAGTTGATTATTTCATGATGATAACATATTAAAAAACTTGTTGACTTTTAGATTGTCATGAAAACCAAAAACCCCTTTAACTTTTTGTTTGAAGAAAGTCGTATTGAGATATTACTATTATTTTTAATTTTAAAACTTCAATTTTGAACATTTTAATTTAAAAAAGAATAGAAAAGTATGAATATCATTTAATCTACATCATATATACCTTAAGTGTTTTATAGGATGATGTTATGTATTCGTATCAATGAAAAACGAATATACAATACCAGGATCGATTTAGATGATAACGGCTAGAAATTCAATGAAGGATACAAAATGCACCACCTTGCTAAACTCCTAAGGAAACGAATCTCAGCCTGACTACAGCCTCACCACCGCAGTGGCGAACCTTGAAAATATCAAGTGGGGGTCGGGATCTAATTTTTTTTCCCAACGCCAATTTTTGGGTAAATGGGGGGTCGAAACCGGAGTATATCGAAATTTTCTACACGAAAATTATATACCCCTACATCGCAAAAAAAAAATTGGGGGGTCGGACGCCCCCTCCCGCCCCTTAAAAGCTACGCCAATGACCACCGGGTCGGTCTTAGGTTCCTAAAATCACCACTCAGATTGCCAAATTCGAGTTAGCAAAGGACTTGGTTGACTCAATAGAGAGCAAATGCAACGAAATAATTTTTTGATCCTTGCAAATAGGAAAACTATCCTATCTTACGTAACTGATGGATCATGGTTGATTTTAGGGAATTAAAAGAAAACATAATCCAAAAATAAAAATGATTACAACTAAAACGTAATAATAATTTGAAAATAGTAGTGGACTTCAACGTGGACTTGCTTCACATGGCTCTTCAGGTTGCATGGGCTTCATGTATTAAAGTAGAATTCCGGATCCGGATATGTCTCATTTTTCTTTATATTGGATTGTTTTTTGTGCATTAGAAAAAAATATAATATTGCGTATTAAAGTTATGGTTGTTTAAATAGTGGTGGAACTTTATAAAAAGATAATAAAAATGACAATTACTAAAGCCTTTTATTTTGAGCCTAACTCAAAGAGTCAATATATAAAATGTCAGCCCAGAATTACTAACTTATACCTTTTTGTTTATTTACTTTACATTATATATATATATATATATTTACACGTAGGATATTTGTTGCGAGGTGGCCATGAATTTCTTATATACACGGAAAAGTAATATTTATGACATTATTAACTTTATTTACATAAAAGTTGTGCAACCACAAATATAAAGTTACGAGTTATAAAACTACCTTCTTGTGTTAATATTAACTTTGAACTTTATGTTTTGTGTTGTAAGAGATTTATTATTCTTTTTTGTGTTGTAAGATATTTATTATTCTTTGTGGGGTCTTCATCGGTACCGGGACAAACGTAAGAATATGTCTCGTTGGTAAAAGGTTTCGTATTCACTAGAATGTGTTTTTAATTTAGGTGTTGAATATTTGTCTGATGAGCATTGACACGGTTTGATTTTGACCAAAATATTTAAAAAACATATTTCATCCTAATAAAGGACTAAAGTGGTGTCCAAATGTCACATTTCTAGAGCCTCCACATCATCATCCATGTCATCATCCCACTTGTTAACACCAGAATAAATATAAAAAAATAAGGAATGTTAACTACTACTATATTCCAAAAATACAATTCAACATTATATTTAATACAAAAAATTTCCAAATGTAGAATTCAAAATTACATTTAATAGGAAATTAAATACTTATTTCATGTTAACAAATTAACAAATTAATATTTATACAAAATTAATAAAAATAATTATCCTTCATTGGAATATTAATCGTTATAACAATTTACTTTTGGATATTATTATGCTGCTTAATTTTTTGGTTGGGTTTTCTTAATGTCTTTACAATCTTCTTTTTGCTTTTTATATTTTTATACATATTTATTATTCCATTTAAGATTAATATTTTAATTATCTAAGAAAGTGTCATTTTTAAAGTTCATAATATTGTATTTTTGTTTATTCTATTTTAAAATATTGGAAAATTGGAACTGAATAATACGAATTCACACTTCTTGGCCAATAATAATACAAGTTATGCATTTGGCCTACAATAATACCAATTAACCATTTCGTTCTCTAGAATGATACACCGTTAGTTTTTAACTAACGGTGTTAGTTTTTTTGCTGATGTGGCATATGGAGGGGTTGTTTTGTAAGTTTTGTAAGTTTTGTAAGTTTTGTAAAATGAAGGGACTAGTTTGTAATTTTAATAAAGATTAAAAATTAAAAAAAAAGAAAAAGAAGAAGAACGTGATGAGAACCGGCGTTCATCCACCACCTCGTCCATCTCCTTGCAACCCTAGCCGCCACATGCGCCTCCTTGAGCTCCGACCACCGGCGTCCACCACCTCGCAACCCTAGCCGCCGCCACCTCGCAACCCTAGTCGCCGCCACCTTGAGGTAATGAAACGTGAGGTTCAACCTGAGCAACCGTGATTCGCCGGAGACGATGGTGACTTGGGCGGAGATCGCTAGGGTCGCCTTCGCCGGAGAAGACAGGGAGAGAGAGGGAGGGTAGCGGCTCGCCTTCGCCGGAGAAGACAGGTAGAGATAGGCAGGGCGGCGGAACCCTAGCCGCCACTCACAGCTGCTGCCGCTACTGTGGACGGATTTGCCACCTCCGGCGACCCTCGTCCTCCTGGTTCATACGTCAGCTCCGGTGCCGCCTTTGCCGTATCCAAGATCGGCGTCGACCCTGTGAGAAGATGGTGGAGGCGACGTCTGATAAGTTTGTGGTGGTGGTTGATGATTCACCGTCGCCACCGCCGCCCGCCGCCACCGCGGACCACCGCGGGGTGAGATTTCCCGTCGCCGGACCACCGCCGGACCACCGCAGGGTGAGAGGAGGAGGAATGAAAAGGATCTGTTCACTTTTTAGGGTTTTTTTTAGTTTTTTTATACCAAAATCTTCAACCCCTTCATTTTACAAAACTTACAAAACAACCCCTCCATATGCCACATCAGCAAAAAACTAACACCGTTAGTTAAAAACTAACGGTGTATCATTCTAGAGAACGAAATGGTTAATTGGTATTATTGTAGGCCAAATGCATAACTTGTATTATTATTGGCCAAAAAGTGTGAATTCGTATTATTCAGTTTCAATTTTCCTAAAATATTCTCTAATATTCATCATATAAATAGTTATTATAATAGTCAACAAATTCTTTATTTTAATTAGCAACCATAAGATAACTATTTGATATGCTATAACAATTAGAATGACGTGTCCGCGGTCCTACTGCTTTATAAAGCCAGATTTGAAACATGACAACATTGATCGATAAAAGGTCAACTATCTAACCTACACTGCAACGTCAAATATAAAATATTAAATCGGTCAAACATGATTACTGTAATTACTGGATCTATTACTTGATAAACAACATTCATATTGTTATAGCTCTTAAATTTGAAAGAACTCAACATTGTTTTAGTATAGCCAAAAATTGATAATGAATTATATCATTCATAATTTTCAAACTTCTCATCAATTTTGTTTTGTGTATTGTTCTCATCTTACGAACCTAATATTCAACTCGTATATTATACGGGTTACTAACCTAGTTAATAATAAATATACAAATTTAGACGTGGGAAAAATACAAGAATACTTAATTACCCTATAAGATTTATCCGTAAGTAACTTTATTTAATTAATAGAAATTATACATATAGTAAAAATAGTAGGTTTGTAAAAGTTTTAAATTATGTTTTAATTTTTATCACAAACTTATTTTTTTTTGAATTTATCCACTATTAAGTTTTACCAAGTTTCTTAATTGCACCATAATTTCATTTTATTTTTGACATCTAATAATGTTCATAATTAATTTAATACATAATTTATTTTTCTTCAGCAAGTTATAAAACATAACGCTTTTAAGCTCTTTTTTTTAACAGCAAATTTGGATCACTCATGGAGGCATTACCCATCTACCCGATCATCTTCAATCCGTAAACTTTAGGGAAATTGTATTTTAATAATCTCAAATTTAATCAAATGGCTAGCAATGAACCCAATTAACGAAAGGTCTACTATCAAGCCCAAATTTTAACTATTTTCTTACAATGATCACCGACTAACAGAAACTTGTTAGTCATACACCGTTGTAAGAAAATAGGTTACAAGTTAGATTCGATAATAAACATTTCGTTATTTATAATTAATGTCGATCAAATGAAATATAAGATTATTTAAATTTAATTTGTCTGAATAGAATTTAAAATCAAGCGGTGTCAAATATGTTATGTTTTTTTTTCTTGATCGTTTTCTACTAATTTTAGGAATAAGAAAAAGTTAAGAAAATAATAATAATTGTCAACGCCAGCAAATTGATTGAGTTGGTAACGCGGCGAACCGAGACAGAGTGCCAGCCAGAATCCAGGTAAAATGGGCTGTAAATGAGCTGGCCCAGACCGACACGTGGTGCTGGCGGGCCCACTTTTTGTGTTGGGTCCACATCAACCGACTTGCTTTCTTGCCATTGGTCCCCGACACAACACGATGAAACGTACAGATGATAGGACCCTCAAACATTGATTTTTTAAGAATATTTTTTCTAACTTTTTGTTTTGTTTTTATATTCTAAAATATTTCTTCATTTGCATTTCTAGCTACTCGCCAAGTCACCAAACTATGAGAAAAAAATTGACGTCTAAAAGTGGTTTTCTTATCTTTCAAGTTGTGGGTTTTGTTTTTTATGGTGTTTTTTTTTGTGAGTTAAGTCTAGAGTGTTATATTTAGTATGGACGGTTGAAATATCGTTTTAGGAAGACTGATTTGGATATTGGAGGTGGTTCCAAACGTCGTTTTAAGAAAAAAGATAGGAGCTATTGTTTTCTCACGATCAACATATTTCTGATTACTTTCTGTCGGGAAATGTATTACTTTGTGTCCGGAAATGCATTACCCATAGACCTTAATGAGTTTATGCCACGGACCTTTCCGATGGAATGTCGTTGGTGGTATCTTTCAGCGAGTTTTCCAGAATTGGAGTTTTCTTGTAGTGTATTTCTACAAATAAAACGATTATAACAATTTTAAAAACACCAACCAAATAAAGAATGATCCTTTTGCATGTGATTACAAAGTCGTAAGAAAAAAATATACTAGGATATTTGTCAGTTGGGTTGTAGTACATCTCAAGAGGAAAAAACTCTTTGAAGGAGATGTTGCAAGTTTAAAATCTGAATCAAAAGGGTTTTTTTTAGCTTTTAAGTTGTGGGTTTTTTTCTTGATGGTGTTTTTAGGTGAGTCAAGTGTGAAATGTCAAATCCAGTATGAACGGTTACAATTCCGTCTCAGAAAGACTCATTCGGGTATTGGAGGTAGTTTTAAACGTAGTTCTAAGAAAAAGATAGGAGATGTTTTCTCAAAATCAACATATTTCTGATTAGTTTGTGTCGGGAAATGTATTATTACTCATAGACATGGACCTTTCCGATGGAGCGGAAAGTCATGGTAGCTTTGAGTGAGTTTTTTCAAAATTGGCGTTTTCTTGTAGTGTATTTCTACAAATTAAATGATTATAACTATTTTAAAAACACCAACCAAATAAAGAAATGATCCTTTTGTATCTCATTAAGAGCATTCATGGCAGATATTTTATTCTTATCCTTATAATTTATATATTTATCATTACTTTTTCTGTCTCTGTCACTCACAAACATAATTAAATAATATTTTTATGCATTTATCATTACCTTTTTTTCTCTTTCATCACAACCAAACCTCAAATTATAAGAAATCAATTTTTTTTTTTGTCAAATATACAGATGAAGAGTAACTTTTTCTTTTTCCTCTACTCACAACCACTCACAACCAAACCTCAGATTTTAAGGTTTACACTCACATATTTATAAGAAACCTACCGTGAATGCTCTAAGAAGTCGTAAAAAAAAATACTAGGATATTTGTCAGTTGGGTTGTAGTTCATTTGTAAGAGGCAAAACCTCTTTGAAAGAGACTTTTATAATTTAAAACGTGTAATTTGAAAGTAGTGTAAATGAGTGTGTTACCTGTAAAAAATAAATTTGATATGTGATTTAAATGGACTGTTATAGTGAATGGATGAGAGAAACTAAAAAGCTTTCCCGTACCAAGGCTGTGTTTGGCGCGCCATAAGCTAGCTTATAAGCTAGCTTATCAGCTAACTTATAAGCTAGCTTATCAGCTAACTTATAAGCTAGCTTTTTGACGTTACCAAACGAGGCTTTTTTAATAAGCTAGCTTTTTTTAAAAGCCCCGTTTGGTAACGTCAAAAAGCTAGCTTATAAGCTAGCTTATAAGCTAGCTTTTGAAAAGCTAGTTGGAGTAGCTTTTCAACTACTTTTTCAACTAGCTTTTATAATATTTCCAATTTTACCCTTCCCTAACTTATAAATAAATATCTTTATTTACATTTATGACATGTACTTTTATGTCATTTTATTTTTTTAAGCTAGTTTATCAGCTATTTTTACCAAACGTTATTTTTCATCAGCTAGCTTATCAGCTAGCTTATAATTTATCAGCTAGGAGCTAGCTTATCAGCTAGCTAGTCAGCTAGTGCGCCAAACACAACCTTATACAGAGAAGAGCCAGAATGGTGCTTATAAGTCAACCAAGGGTTCAAAGAACTTAGTGAGCTAGAGAACTCTTTAGTTTCTTTAGTTACAAATAAGTAAATAGTAAAAAGATAGAAAAAAAAAACTAAGAACTTGGCAATTGCATGCATTTACTTCTAACACATTTATTTTATTTTTTTTTGGACTTTTAAGCTCCTCCATTGATTTAATGATTCAATGGCCGAGATCTTTTCCTATCCTTCTTAAGAAACTTTATTTTTACTATAACCATACCTATACTATATTATAATACATATGAGTATGACACACTTGTCATTCACTTAAAAATTAAGAGTTTAGGGGGGGGGGGGGGGGTAATAGTCTTTTAAACAAGCACCTAATGTTGTCTTCTAATGAAGATTTAAACAATCCACTTAATGATAATTAACATTTAGTGACTTATATTTGTAAAGTACAAAATAATTTAAATACATGAACTGTATTTCAATACGAAAGCGAATACCGTGTTATAAATTGTCGTAACCGCAATATCGTGCATGTTTCCTGCTAGTATATAACACATATATATTTCATTCCAAATATATAAGCATGCATGTATTAATAATATATATAAAAGGTCATTCGATGTAAATAACATCTACTTGATTATAAAAATAAACGCGTGTCACAATCACATCTCATCTCATAAAAATTTACACGTCCAACCTTCTCACCTTAAATCATTTAATTGTTATTATCACATTTTTTATTTTAAAAGCTAAAATTTTAACAATTTGACTTCTACTCCCTCATCCATATATACCGTTTATTCGATAATCAAAATCAATAAAAATAAAATTTATCTAATGTAGTGTAATGTAATACGTAATTCCAGTAATACTTCTAATATAAATGAATTAGTGATTTCATTACATATTTTGTTTGGATTATTTGCATTTGAAGGTTACTTGGTATAATTGGCCATTATCAAACCCTATTATTAATAGCCTACATCTTGTGCACATTCCAAATTCAACTCAAAGGTTATGATAGGAAACAAATGACTAAAAAACTAAAGTGATGAATGTTTAGCAGTTCGTCAAATTATACACGAGCCTTCTTGATATAAGGTTAAAGTATATTGTCATATTATTTATGTTTCTTATTATGATCAATAAGGTTTGTTCGTCATAACTAGAGGCAAAATAATTATGTAGTTACCTTAAAACATAACATTAATATAAATTCTGAAAGGGGTCGTTGATAGGGGAATCCACTTTCGGTAGATCACAAATCATGTCTTTATGTAAAGTTATTATTCCAAAAGAAAAGGAAAAAGAAAGAAAGAATATACTATAGGGAAACATATAAAATAATATTTTTGATATTATCTAAATCTAATGTATTTCAGTGTTTTTTTTTTTTTGAACGGCTAAATCTACACTACATCTAAGCTACCCCATTAATCCCCAAAGAAACTGCTTACGCCTGGGCTAGAACCCAGGACCTCCAGGTAAGGCAAAACCTTACCACCTCCCCCTTGACCACTAAGCCAAGAGCTCATTGGCAACAATACGGTTTTCAGTGGAAACAATTATTAAATAGTTCACATTCCATTTAGGGAGAACTAGATTTGCATACAGTGGAAACAATACGGTTTTCAATGTTAAAAGGTACCGAGGATAAACAAAAAAGTAATTGTTAACAGTGGCGGATCTTGAATTTTTTTCCGTGGGTGACCGAAAATTAGTGGTGATCAAATCAGTAAATATATATTTTTTTAGTGGTGACCGACACGATATATATAAAAATTTTCTTCCTAAAACACGTATATATAAAAAATTTCTTCGTAAAACATGTATACTCGGTACCTCTAAGAAAAAATCAGCAGTGACCGAGATCACTGCTGACATAAACTAAGAATCGCCCCTGATTGTTAAATGTGACAACCCGTGTAATACAAGAGTTACAAACTTAGTTACATTATTAATTACAATAGGTTCTTTAATATCTCTAGCTCTTCTTTTTAACGTTTGGAACACACAATATTCTTTCAAATTAAACCATTTCCAGATTTTAAATTTTGGTTTTTACTAAAAAAGGACAATGTTTCTAACTACTCGGTTACATCTCTAACTATTTTACTCATATTTATACTTTTTAGCTGACACCATTAACCATTACAATTTTCATAGCTAACTAATGCGTGGGTTGACACATAGGTTGAATCTTAGTGTTATAAGACTATTTTTTTTATAGAAAAGTTAAAATTTATAAGTGATGTATTTTATGAATAATAATAGCCATTAAAAAAGTGTGAGGCCGGGGTAATTTTAGTTGTTTAAAAATCTTAGTCTTCTATATGATGATGTCATTAGTGGTGTCATTCATGACATTATAACCAAGTTTAATTTATATATAGGTATGATATATGCCGGTTATGAGTTCTGCGATATAATACGGGTAATCAGAATTATTTAAAATGGAGGGGCATACCCATATAAATTGATGTGAGTTGGGTATAAATATTTATGCACAGAGTACAAACTCGTTTTTACCTCAAATCCACACCTTTTCTTTCATGGCGTGAGAGAGCCCACACCTCCCAACCCACATCGCCACTCACACCATCTGAAAGCGATGTTCAATGGCGTGAATGACATTTACGCCCTCACCCACACACCAATACCGCATACCCTAAACAACAATAAATAAAGAAAAAAAAGTTTATATTGAAAATTGAAAACTTTTCAATAAATAATTACCGGAAGGGAAGTTGAGGTTTGAGCTTAGCTGGAAATGGAGGAAGACAGCTTTCACCTTCCTTTTTACCATCACAATATTCAAATGACATTCTTGTCCTCCACCTTATTTCAGGGACAGAAATGTAATTTCCTTCTCCCACACAACATGCTTCAAGAAACACTTGAAACAGGTACAAAAATATATCAAGTTTCTTCTTTTTGAAAATTAAAATTTCCTATTAATAATTATTCCTTCTTTAAAAATTCTTAGTTTTTTCCTATAAAAAGCCATCTTTCAATTTTTTTTTAATTTCTTCTTATAATTATATAAGTTTATACTTAGGAAAGCACATATTTTTAATTGCAATCTATATAGTGCCTAAAAAAAATACCTCGTATATACACCTTACAAGATTTAAATAAACAATCTTTGGTTATGAGACATAAATCTTGTATGCCTATAGTTTAAATGAGAAACATTATTTACTTCATTAGAATCAAATAATCACTTATATCTATTCATTCATATGATTAGTAAAAAAATAATACAAGATAGCACAAAAGAGGAAGAAAAATACGTCATGTTTATAAGTGCGACATAGATGACATGCCGAATATTTGCTGGGCGGTCCATGATATGTCCATCAGCCAAGAACCAATACAGAATCATATGAAAGCAAAGAACGAAAAGCATAACCTTTTATTATATCGTTTATTATATGTGTTATGTTATCCGTTTAAGATTGATTTTTCTGGTCAACTCGCAAAAAATTATCACTTATAAAAGGTTATAATTGGGGCTGTCTAAAAAGATAGAAAGACTATTGAACTCTAAAATACATAGTTAAAAATAGTAAAAAAATATATATTATGAAAAATTATACTATTCTTAAAATATTATAAAAATATGTTGTATTTTGTGAATCAACCTAAAATAAAGAAAGATTTTGTTTATTTATTTAGAGAAGGCTGACATATCTGTCGACTCAAGATGGTCTAAGGGCAAATCCGTCATTTACTCAATAATATATAAATATCCAGCAGTTCGCTTTCCAAAACTTCTCTCACGAATTTCATCGAACACCTTGTCTGCGTTACAATCCCACCGTCCGTTCACCGGAATAGTCTTCTCCGGCAACAAAACGCCGTCAATATCTCGACAGTTACTGTTTCCACCTCGAATAAAGTAACCAAAACGTAACATATGGCAGCGGAGACGGAAATCGGTTAAGCAATCGATCATTCTCGAAGAAAGTAACGGTAATACGCCGATGGGAAGGTTAGGATTAGGTATAGCGGTGGGGTGCGCGGCGGCGAGTTGTGCGATCGCGGCGGTGATGGTTGGGAGGAGAGTGAGGAGTAGGAAGCGGTGGTGGAGAGTGGTTAGGGCGTTGGATGAGTTTGAAGAGGCGGCGGCGACTCCGGTCGGAAGGTTGAGACAAGTTGTTGATGCGATGGCGGTTGAGATGCACGCAGGTTTAGCCTCTGAAGGCGGTAGTAAGCTTAAGATGTTACTCACGTTTGTCGACAATCTCCCCGACGGGTGCGTAAATTATCAGCATAATTTGGTTCCATGAGTTCACATTTTTGTGAATTTGTTCTGTGGATTACTAATTTTTTTGCTCCATAACTAATTTTGTGTGCAATTGATCCAAGGTTTTCTCTTTTATAACCTGAGTTATGTTTATTAACATTTTGAATTCTAATGTGGTTATTTGAACTCCTTTTGCTAATGCTGCTGTTTTTAGGCTTAATTATGATTAATTTGGGTATTATTTGAGAAAATATCACAATCTGATGTTAGTTAGACATTGTTTGCTAATCTGTATGTATTGATTTGGATTGGTTCCAAATGATGTGTTTTTGTTTGAAAAAATTAGGGTAGTATTTGGTAAACCAAAATGTTGAGATATTCCACCTTCTAGAAGCCTGTTTGAACAAGTCTTATTGAAATTTAGTTTTGAATCTTTGATTTTGAAGTTTGAACCAGCCATTTTGAGTCTTCAATTAGTAATTTAATGTACACCCCTAACCAGATGATGGTTTAAATCATCTTGAATGTGTCGTCTAGATGATGCTTACCACAGCGCTGACAATTGACAAACTTTACTAAAAGTTGGTGAATTCGTGACATCATCCTTGACCTTTTTAGAATTGTATCGATCAAACAAAATAAGATATTTAAATAGACAAATTCTAGAGCGTCTATTAATCTGTTATAATGAATGCTATTATATCTCTGTAATTGTTTGTCATCGTGTTGTTGTTATTGAACTCAGTTTGAACTAAATGCTTTCCATATATCTCTGTAATTGTTTGTCATGCGACTCATGTTATCATTTTATCAAGTAAGAATTATTCTCATTGTAATAACTTGATATATGGTAAGTACTCATTGCATTTTTGGAGTACAACTTATTTGTAGATTCTTCATGTATAGTCTAGTTGTTGTTTTTGGCGTTGATGATGTATTTTTGTTTGCCAGGAGTGAAAATGGAATATATTATGCTTTACATGTTGGGGGCACCAATTTTAGGATTCTAAGAATCCAGCTTGGTGGTCAGAGGTCTATTCTTGGGCATGATGTTGAGAGGAAGCCTATTCCACAGCTTTTAATGACCAGCACGAGCGAGGTGTTTAGTCGTTTACCAGCATGATACGTTTACTGTCCATGAATCTCCAAATGTATTTTTGCATGTTTATGCCAATTAATTTGATTTTTTTGACCAATATCTGCAGGAATTTTTTGATTTTATTGCCTTATCTCTGAAGGAATTTGTTGAGAAGGGAAATGATTTGCAACTTGCACAAGTTAGAGGAAAGGATCTTGGATTTACATTTTCTTTTCCTGTGAAACAGACATCTGTTTCATCAGGCACTTTGATCAAGTGGACTAAAGGCTTTGCCATTGAAGACATGGTTAGTTTAACAACATTCTAGGATTATGCAATAGTCAGTTAATAAGAAAAAAAAGTTATTGTGATTATGTAATGTAATTATGCACCTCTGTTAATAAGAATATAAGTAATGCACCTCTCTGGAATGACAAATTGAGTTGAGAGGGTACATACGGTATCATGTATTAGTTGAAATGTGAAATTATGTAACTCCATCGTCATGTATCTAATGTTATGCTATTATTATTTCAGGTTGAAAAGGATGTTGTTCAATGTCTGCAAGAAGCATTGTCTAGAAGAGGTCTAGATATGAATGTTGCTGCACTTGTAAGAACTTTGTTTTTCTATGCGACTACTGTTTGTATAGTAGCTTAAAAGTTTATACGTGCTAAATGCTGATTAATCCGCTTCTCTATAATCTCGTGTAGATGTTAACCAACATTTTTAGAATTTCATGAATTTCAAAGTGTGGTATCATGACATGTGATTCCATTTACTTGGACTTGCTTATTTTCTGGAAATATTAGGAGTAAATTTTATAGTACAGGAGTTAAACAAATGTGCATTTCCATAAATGAGGTAAGTAAAAGAGGTCACATGTCTGTGAAGGGTACTGCATATGGGAAACAGTTCAATCCTAAGCAGGGATCACGGGGATGCTTACCTGCTTTAATCAATTTATTGGATCGGTTTCCTCTAAATTGATGAAGACAGGTTCAGAGATGTTGATTGATCTTTGCTAAAAATTCTAAAATGCTTAATTCACATTTAGTTGCTAAACAAAGTGGCAGATGGCTGAAAGCGGCTAAATGTTGAGTTAATATTCAGCATATCCAAAAAAAATAAAAAAAAAATACAAAGCTTTTGTACTGTTAAGTATCATTACCAAATTCTTATGCATGGGATTATTTGAAACAGGTGAATGATAGTGTCGGAACATTAGCTGTTGGGCATTTTCTTGATAAAGACACAGTTGCTGCAGTTGTAATTGGGACCGGCACCAATGCCTGTTATTTAGAGCGGGCTGATGCGGTTATAAAATGTCAAGGTCTTCTCACGACTTCAGGAGGCGTGGTATACTTGGTTTTTCTGCTATCAATTAATAAAACAAATGTTTCAAAATTCACTTATGGAACTTAACTTCAATCAGGTTATCAACATGGAATGGGGTAATTTTTGGTCCTCACATTTGCCTAGAACATCATATGACATCGATCTCGATGCTGAGAGCCAGAACCCAAACGAACAGGTTAATTTTGTATCATGTCAAGCCTTCATTTGCACATCATTCTGTAATGACCTGATTTATCTTATTAATCATGTGACTAATACATGGGTATCACTGCAGGGTTTTGAGAAAATGATATCAGGAATGTATCTAGGTGACATAGTAAGAAGAGTAATTTTCAGACTGTCTTTAGAATCTGATATATTTGGAGCATTGTCTTCTAAGCTGTCAACACGGTTCAATTTGAGGTATGCTTTTACCATTATACCATTTATTTAGATGCATTGACCATGATTCTTTGATTGAGCCAAAAATATAAATCTTTTCTGAAACTAGGAACCTGGAAACATTCTTAATGTCATTTTACCATTTTAGTAGGTATGCAAAGTCAAATAGACAACTTATGTGGCCAAGAGTTAATTATTAGGGACCTGTTCTTTACAAGTAGTTTATACTTGAAGAATAGGCTTTACATTGTTATTATTAATGACTTTTAATCTTGAGTTTAAAAGTAAGATTCAGGTATGGGGTGATGCGCATTAGGGTAAAATTTGTCAAAGTTAGGGTTTGAAGGGATGAATAGATTGTGATAGTTTACTTGATGAAAATGCTGATATCTAAAAGAGATGAGACAGATGCAACTTTTGGTTGAACATTTAGCCACGCTTGTGTGTGCCGTATGTGTAGCTCACGCATCGGCTTTCGTACCCAACTTGCGCTTTTTTAAAACCAATTTATAAATAAGGTTCTGAGTGGATGGTGAGAATTTAAATTGAGAATTGTTACTTTTTTCAAACAAACTTTTGGATTATATAACATACAAAAGTCAGGTGAATGTGAATTCATTTGTTAATCATTTCCTGATGTATTGTCTTGCTGGGGTCTAGTCATTTGTGTCTTTACTGATTCTTCCTCGGTTTGAAGATGACGTGTTCTTAGGAAAAAGGCGAGTCTTTATTGTTTTCTGTTCATTAAATTACTACTTATAGGGTTTTCTTTTTATAAAAAAAACCAACCTTTTATTTATTTTCTTGAACTGTTAAGTGGTGGTCCTCTGTTAATATTCTTCTAATCAGTGTATGGGTTAAAGCCACCCACTTTTCATTCTTTTTCTCTTTTCAAAGAAAGTGGCATTCTTTTTTCTATTATTGTTTCCATTACACCTTTTTCATTTTGATTCAATGTGGAGAAAATTGAAATAATATACGTTTCTTGATATTACACAGTACACCATTAATGGCAGCCATGCATGAAGATGACTCCCCGGACTTGAAGGAAGTTGCCAAGATTTTAGAAGAAACCCTGGATGTAAGATGCTTCCATCGTAGTTTCTATTAATAATAGAGGTCACAATTTCAACACATTTATTTATAAATTAAAAAAAAAATTAGCTACAAGGGGAACAGTTCAAACAGACTAAAAAACACGTGTGGGTGTCTATTTTTTGCATATTTTTTATTTAAAGATTTAGTTTACTATTGTAATATTGTTGTTTTTGTAATCAATAATTCACGCCTTAATTTTAAATGAAAGTGTCTACGGTAGGTATGGCATTCCCTACAAGAAACGAGCCCATTTTAAAATTGGAATTTTTGAAAGATAAATTATAAACTCAACCTTCCAACTCGTTTACAACCCATTTATATGACCAATTAACTAAACCACATAGTGTTCAGGTTGGGTGATACTAACCCGAACCTGACTCGAATCACCAATCTTATAAGTTATAGGTCAACCCAACCTGCCTAGTCCCTATCGACCCCTGCTAAAACTTGTATTTCAGTTAGTTACCAACTTTCTTTAGTTTGGTTTCTATTTATTCTATAAATGTCGTCTTTTTGTTTTTGTTATCACAGATACATGACGTCCCATTAAAAGTTAGAAAAATCATGGTCAGAATATGTGATGTGGTAACAAGAAGGGCTGCCAGGCTGGTAGCTGCAGGCATTGTTGGGATCTTGAAGAAAACCGGACGAGATGGCACGGGTGGCATTACAAGCGGAAGAGTCAAAGGTGTCAAAAGTGGTAAAATGCGAAGAACAGTGGTGGCGGTTGAAGGGGGATTATACACAAGCTACACCATTTTTAGAGAGTATTTAAACGAAGCCGTAGCAGAGATATTAGGGGAAGAAATTGCCCCGTATGTGATTCTCAAAATGATGGAAGACGGGTCAGGGATCGGAGCAGCTATGCTGGCTGCCTCGAATTCAGCCAGAAGTGTGGATACAGTACAGGTTCTATGAACATATATTTATATATAAAATATAAATATATATATCTAGCACCTGCAAATTGTAAATCTTTCCATTATTCTTTGATCTTATTGAACATATTTGTACAGAAGGGAAGGTTGTAAATAGGTCAGATAGCAGTAGATTAAGGTTGTGGCAGTTCTTTGTAGTCTCAGAATGTGTCCATTCATTTCTTAGGGTAAATTGGTAGCAATTTGGTGGTATTAGTTATTGTGTTTTTGGTTTACTGAATTATGTTAAAAGAAATACGGGTTGAAACCGGTTCAGGTTTTTCGCGAAGTAGAAGCAAACATAACCAAAGTCTTTCAGACTCCAATTTCCATTATAGGTTCATACACAATAGCTGATTATCAAGATTGTTGAGCTGCTTGAGTTAAATAAGATCTCTTATGATGTATGTATTGAGTTTTTCTTAAGCTATCAACTAAAGTAATAAGATCTCTTATTAAATCTAAATGTTTTAACCAACTTTTAAGGGTGCAGGCCATGTATTTAGAACGAAAAGGAAAAAAAGAAACTTGTAACCAAAACCTACAAGATAGTCTACCCAGAGCCCATCAGTTGTATCCTGATGTTTGATGAATAATGCAGCTCACAAGTCACAACCCCATCAATAGTTTTTACAAATAATATAATTAGAGCATCCCGCATCCCGCATCCCATCCGTCGACCCGAGAAATCAATAAACTGAACCGCACCGAAACAATAATCGACCAAGTCTTCGGTTATTGTTTTTGATCTTTGTTGATTTTTGTACTAGTAATGTTTGGTCAGGTTCAAATCAGTCCTTAACTCATGATCAACTTACGTGTGAGCACCTTGTCGTCCGGCCAGAAGAAATGGATAGAATAATCTGGACCGATTAAGACCGACCTAAAACACATCAAATAGCAACCATTGACAAGTTACTCATAGAGAAGCTGGCATAAAAATGATAGTTGAAACTTGGAAGTGGGATCCTTAAGGGCGCGTTTGGTTGTGGAAAACATGGGGTGTTTTCCATTTCTGTTTTCTAAGAAAACATGGAAAACAGAAAACGCGTTCTAGTGATAGTTTTCTGAAAAAAATTTCCTAGAAAACAGAAAATACAGTTTTCCATTCTTTTAACTAAATTTGGAAAATAGTTTTGCATTGTTTTCCAATTTCCGTTTTCTATTTTCCAGAAAATGGAAAACACATCTTTTGGTTAGATCGCGTTTTCAAAATTTTCCAAGTGTTTTCTAGAAATGGAAAACCCATTTCATTTTCTAGAAAACTGAAAATGGAAAACTGGAAAACGTTTTCCACAACCAAACGCAACCTAAAGATCTCAAATTCAAAGCCTGGATTTTTCCAAGTGGTAGTTGAATGCCCTTAAAATATAAAAAAATAACAACCATTGGTTTTTTTTTGGTTTGATTCTCGAATTAATGCTGTAGGATCCTTATCAATCAAAGTTGGTGTAGTGGTTAAGGTCATTTCTCGTGGTTGAAAAGACTCAGGTTCGAATCCCACTCACACTGCTTTATGGGATATTAACGTGCTTGATCCCGAGTCATAGGGAAAGGTTTACGGCCTCGCCTGATTCCCGTACAAAATTGCAAATGAGAGGCACTCCTGGATTCACTCGCTATGAGGTTTGAAATTAAAACCGTAAATAGGCCCAAAATAACCAGTCCGATACACCGTTAAACCAGCTTACCGTTATTAAAAAAAAAAACTCTAGGATTACGACTACTACTAGGGTTTAACGTCTATTTCGTAAAAATCATGCATTCCCCGATCTAACTATAAATCCCGCATTCATCTCCATTATTCTCCCCCCTACCTATCGTCGATCATCACTCCCTCGCTTTCATCTCCCGTCTCCGTACACATGGCCGTAATCACATTCTCCGATCTGCACACAGAGGCCGGCATCAGATCTCTCGAATCCTTCCTCTCCGGCAAGACGTACATCTCCGGGTACGTGTTTATCGTGTTTGCCTATACCTTTTCATGCATCATAAATTCGTAATCATACGATCGTTTCGTTGATTATGTAATTTGTGGTTTGAATTAGGTTTTGTGTGGATTTTATTTTCCAGGAATCAAATCACGAAGGATGATGTGAAGGTTTTCGCGGCTGTTTTGGCGAAACCTAGTGCAGATCTGTATCCCTCTGCGAGCAAGTGGTACGAGTGCGTTGCTTCGAAACTCGCAACAAGGTTTGTTAGAAAATTTAACCGTATTGTGCTCTGCTTGTTATTGATGCGGTTAGCATTTTGATCTAAAAGTTGTGTAAACGAGCCAAGTCGCTCGTGAGCTATTTGAGGTCGACTCGATAAAAAGCTCGAAACAAGCCGATCCTTAACGAGCTCGAGCCGAATTCAAACTTTGAAATAGAGCTTGTTTAATAAACGAGCTCGAGCCGAGCTTTACATATCGAGCTTGAGCCGGATCTCGAGCCTTAACGAGCTTTTTATTAATATAATTTCTATTTAATTTCTGTAAATATATTAGAAAAAAATTATTATTATATATAAAATTATCATAAAATAAGTAAATAATATGTATTATTTTCTATATAAAAAAGTATAATTCTAAATATATACGAATTTAATTATAATAATATATATATAAATAAAAATTAATAATAAACGAGCCGAGCTGTAGCTTAAATAATTCTCCACGAGCCCAGCTCGAGTTTCTTAATTAAAGCTCGAAACGAGCCGAGCTCGAGCTCGAGCTTTGTTATATTTAAACGAGCCGAGCTCAGGCTCGGTTCGGCTCGTTTAGACCCCTAGACTAGACTTGTAAATTTCGAGTGAATAGTATATTGATGGCAATAACCTGGTTGATTACCAATATTGTTTTTCACTGATGGGAACAGCTTGTAAGTTTTGACAATTGTCTCTTAGTTCTCTATGGAAAGGCTACACACTAGTGCACCCATTGATATTTGTTGTATTTTGGAAAATAAATCAATTGTCTTGCAAAACGCAGAAAATATTACTAGAATTGTCAACTTCGGATATGCAGTGGGTATAGAAAAGCCCCAAAAAACTAACATTTGATTAAACACATGACAGAGATGCTTGGCTATTTGGAGAGAGAACAGTTCTCTTTAGATAAAAGAAAGATTGTATTTATCAAAAGGAAAATTGGCCTGTAATAATACAAGTTTTCACTCTTTGGCCAATAATAATATGAGTTTTTGAGTTGGTCTGTAATAATACCAATTTTCGAACTATTGGACTGTAATAGTATGCCGTTAGTTTTTACTTAACGGGGTTAAATCCCTGCCTACGTGGCTGTCCACGTGGCTTCATTAATCATACATGGCATTTTTAAGTGGGGGTTTTAAAAAGAAAAATTGGCCTGTAATAATACAAGTTTTCACTCTTTGGCCAATAATAATATGAGTTTTTGAGTTGGTTTGTAATAATACCAGTTTTCGAACTATCGGACTGTAATAGTATGCCGTTAGTTCTTACTTAACGGGGTTAAATCCCTGCCTATGTGGCTGCCCACGTGGCTTCAATGTATTTCTTTTAACAAAAGACTATAGTATAAGGACTAGTTTTGTAATATTTCTAAACTTAATTTTTGTTTTTTATTAAGATATAAAGAAAAAAAAGGAAAAGGAAAACAGGAAGAACAAACAGCCGCAACCACCCTCCGTCGCCATCGCACCTGCCGCCACCCACCCGTCCGCCGCCATCGCCACCGGCCGCAATCGACCCCTCCGCCGCCATCACCACCGGCCGCCATCGGCGGAGCTAATGTAACAGCCCCCGCAAAGAGGGAGAAAAGGGGAAAAGTTCAGATCTAGGTTTGAAGAAGAAATCGGAATCCACATAGGCAGAGCTAATGTAACAGCCTCCACTATAGTCTTTTGTTAAAAGAAATACATTGAAGCCACGTGGGCAACCACATAGGCAGGGATTTAACCCCGTTAAGTAAGAACTAACGGCATACTATTACAGTCCAATAGTTTGAAAACTGGTATTATTACAGACCAACTCAAAAACTCATATTATTATTGGCCAAAGAGTGAAAACTTGTATTATTACAGGCCAATTTTCCTTTTTAAAACCCCCACTTAAAAATGCCACGTATGATTAATGAAGCCACGTGGACAGCCACGTGGACAGCCACGTAGGCAGGGATTTAGCCCCGTTAAGTAAAAACTAACGGCATACTATTACAGTCCAATAGTTCGAAAACTGGTATTATTACAGACCAACTCAAAAACTCATATTATTATTGGCCAAAGAGTGAAAACTTGTATTATTACAGGCCAATTTTCCTTATCAAAATTGCTCAAAGTTGGTCTAAAATAGGGTCCATAGGAGGTTGATATGTAGAAACAATCAAAGTGATGGAGACATTTTGAAATGTTTTCCTGATAAAATGTTGATATGTAGAAGACAAAAGCGACAACTCTTTTGAAATGCTTTTATTTTCTTAAAAGCGAGTTTCTTTTTTTTTTCTTTTTCTCGTTGATTCAAACAGTTATCCTTATTATTATCAATTTAATTCTTTCATGTAGATTTCCCGGTAAACCAACTGGGGTTAGAATTTCTGCTCAAGCTACTTCAGCAGAAGCTGTTCCTGTTGTTCCTGTTAAGGAAGCTGCCAAGGTTTGTATGGCTGTATGCCTTTTCTTGTTTTTATCTATGAGTCACGTTTATATTATAAGGGATCCAATTTAACTTAGGAATTAGGATGCTGAGTTCACCATATATGTTCTGTGAAGATTGGTAATTTGAAGTTAAAGGTTTGATTGTTGATATGCTCCTAGATGATATTTGGGTTCTTGATTCTTGTGTTAGATGATATTGGGTTGACTTGGTTTTATGTTGCTCTTTTTCACTGAAAATAATTGGTAGTCGGTACAAGGCACATAATCGAATAATGTATTTTATTTCCGATTAAGTGTAAAAATATGTTCATTAATAAGAACACTATGAATGGAATTTTTTAACCCATAATCAAAGTTACTATTTGCAAGTAAATTGTTACTAATGAGCAAAAACTAAATAAAAAAAACCTTCAAGTGGGATTATAGTGAGAAGGTTAAAGGCAGAAAACCAGTGAAAGCTAGATTCAATCCTGAGAACTGCATTTTACTTCCTGTTGGTTGGCACGGTATTGGTGTGCCCCTTGTGTTTTCGGGAACATGTTCTCACGGTTAGCAAAAATAATTAAATGAGGATTAAGAACTTACTTATTTTGTCATTTTTTTAGTTTCTTTCAACTTACATACTTTTAATCATTCATGGATATTCTCATATTCCAGGAAGCTGCCGCAGATGATGATGATGACGACCTTGATCTTTTTGGCGATGAGACAGAGGAAGAAAAGAAGTCAGCTGAAGAACGAGATCAAGCAAAATCATCAGCAAAGAAGAAAGAAAGTGAGTTTATTGGATTGATCTTGGTATTACTTAAGTTTACTGGGTTTGATAATCAATTACCTGCCATGTGAAATTGTGTTTTTTAGGTGGTAAATCATCAGTCCTTATGGATGTGAAGCCATGGGATGATGAGACTGACATGAAGAAGCTGGAGGAGGCTGTTCGCAGTGTTGAACTGCCAGGGCTTTTGTGGGGTGCATGTATGGTTTCTTCTTTCAATCTCACACTCATTAATTTTGGCATCATCGACTCTAGTTTTAAATCTTTCATCCAGGAACCTAAGCATTCATAGTAGGGTGGCAAAATAGGCGGGTCAGGCAATTGGTGTGGGTCAAAAAAGTAATAATTTTTGTGTCTTTTAAGTTTTTATTTTGTAAATAACAAATGTGTTGAATATATTACAAAATCTATATAATTACATTGTACGTACAAGTTTAAGGAAAATTGATTTATGAAGAACACATTACTTCTGTTGAGCCGTTCTGTTTTGGCAAATAATTTTATGCAGCTATTATCTTTGAAAAGTAAGTGATCATCGCAATTACTTTTTCAAATTTGAACACATGTTAAAATGGATGGGTTTATGGTCAAAATGGGTAAATCTCAAATGCCTTGAAAGATATTCGTGAAAATCCTTTGTGAAGTTGTATGCATTAAGCTTAACATGAAATTCGTGGGTTTGGGTTTATTCTAAATGGGTCAGGATTAGTACTGGTCAAACACACACATTTAACCTGTTTATTTTATGACCCTTAAAAACAAACATTTTGATGGTGATAACATAAAACAATTGTGTATCTTATGTCAAATTTTGAAACATTAAAGGGAAACAAGCATTAAATATTTTTTAGTTTAAACACAGTTATTTTATATACATTTATAATTTTGGTTCTAAATTTGTAACTTAAAACATAATATGCAAAAAGAAATATAAGAATTCCATGTTAAACCGTTTGTGTTCATGCCAATCCGCAAAAACTTATGTTTAAGTTCACAAGTCCACATGATTTTGTCAAAATTTCTGATTTTTGTCGGATGAACATATCAAGTCAACTTCACTTACAAGTAAAGCTGTTGAATATATCTTGTACACCTGACGAGGTTATTGTTATCTTTTACAGCAAAACTTGTTCCAGTTGGTTATGGGATTAAGAAATTGACAATCATGCTGACAATTGTGGATGATCTTGTTTCGGTGGATTCGCTCATAGAGGAGCGTCTTACCGTCGAGCCCATTAACGAATATGTACAAAGCTGTGACATTGTTGCCTTCAACAAAATCTAGAGGGTTATCATGTTCAAAACAGCAGCAATTTTGCTTGGATTTGGTGGTTGATTGTTGACCATTTTGTTTTGATTCTATTTAAATTGTGTTTTACAATAACAACTCGGCACTAATAATTTTTGAGTTGATAATATAAAGTAATCTGTCATACTAGATCCAAGTTTGACACATTTTTTTTCCAAACATTCAAAACTATGAAATTCCAAAACTATTGTACCAAATCCGAGTTGGGCAATTAAGATTTGAACAAACATATGATACCATGTAAATACTTCCATGTGATCTTTCACATCCACTTACCCGTCTTATTTTCCTAAAGTTTATGGGGTTACTAACTCCGTGTGTGCTATAATCTTGATAAACATTATGGGAATTCTAATTCCTTTCGTCATGAGAAACTATACTGAAATAAGACAAATGTATGTAAGATGGAGTCATGGAGAGATAAAGTTTAGTGAATATTTGAGTTATGAAGTGATACATACTCGATATTGTTAAATTACGGGTATAGCCGCTTGAAAAATGATAGTCGAAGATCTGATTAGTGATCACTAAACACGTGTTCAACACGGTTCATAGATTGGCAAAACACCATGAAAGTTACTGACAACCCTCGTCAACAAGATACTGTATGTAAATGTAGTAAAAGTAGACCCAATCGATAACTTCTTAGCATAGTGATATCAGATGTTATTTCCTCCAAAGTCTTACGTACATATTTGCATTACATGGATATGAATTTTTTTTTTTATGTGCTTGTTAAAAAATAAATCATAAATATAATAGTGATTAGAAGTTATCCTATGCTCCATTCTATTCACTCTTTCCTTATATGTCACGGATATAATAGTGATTAGAAGTTATCCTATGCCCCATTCTATTCACCATTTCCCTATATGTCATGGATAGGCATATCCGTGACATATAAGGGTGAACCAGTCATTAATTAACCCAAAAAACCCTCTATATGTCACGGATAAGCCTATCAGTCGCGTGTAGACACCTATATGTCACGAATATGAGACTTTTTTCGTTTTCGACAATTATTTTTCTTCTTTTTTTTTTGTTACTTTTTACATTGTATTGTAGGTAAATACATATATCTTCTAAATCTTCTACACAAAAGGATGTACCGCAATGGTGCTATATTTGAATATCCCATTTCTTTACATTTCTATTAAAATTTCATATTCAAAGTAACGCACAATAGGGTAAAAACTAGATCAAATTAAATAGAAGGTAAAAACTAGATCATTAAATAGAAGGTAATTCATAGATAACGCACACTAGGGTAAAAACTAGATCAAATTAAATAGAAGGTAATTCATAGATAAAATAATAATTGAAGGTGGCACGCGTTACAACGATTAAAAACACCTTGCAGAAGTGCTGTTTTCTGCAACACGATACGAAACCGGAGAAATCAAAACGCCTTGCACAGAAAGTTAGGTCACGGAACATGAAGAAAGCCGGAGCCGAGAAGAAGCGGGCCCGGCGATCCTCCGCCGCCGGTCGAGATCCGGCCACTGATACTCCTCCTAGGGTAACAACAACTTACATCCTTCTACATATAATCGATTCGCATTGCTCTTTCGTTATTACATGTGTTTATCGCCTTTTGTTGGATCTATTTGTGAGAATTACACATTGATTCCTCAGCGCTAAGTGTTCGTGATAAGAGGCATTATGTTTCGATCATGATTTGTCGTTTTGTACAGTAAGTATAGGTGTGATTTTGAAAACGGTTGCTGCGATTTAACTCTTTCGTTGTTCGTAAATCGCTCGTCTTGTTTTGGATTGTTAAGAAATGCGTTTATGTGGAGCTTTGCCAACTTGAAATTGGTGGTATATTAGTCAGGGTTTTAAGAGACAAGTGGTTATTATGTCCATATATAATTATGATTGCATGATAGCTAACTATGCTGTGATCTGTTCGTAGTTAACAAACCTTGAGGACTGAGCTTATATCCTGAATATTGTTACTTTATGGTCTATTGTTCATAGTTACTTTATGTGTGTTTTCAATTGTGTTCAGTTTGGTAGCATTTGGAGAGGCCCTAAATCAGGGGAAAAGTTCATTTTCTGTTACTATTGGCTTTTTGTTTTGGTGGATTTTATCAATTTGGAGACAGATTATAGATCTATAGGTGCTTGGAAGAGTACAGCTTTTTTTTTCTTGCTAGGCATAAGAGTTCTTTTTTGATGTATTTTGTTTTAGTAGGGACTACAAAGATATGGTCTATAGTAGGACTCAACACTAGAAGGGAGATCTTCCTTGCAACTGTGTTGGTTTCTAGACTTCACAATTACATATTATATGTCATACCATTATTCTTGGGTTGTTGTGTATGCATATATAGTTGGAGGATGTTGTGTCAGTGTAATGCTAATCATTTTATACTTTTTTGTTATCCACATTGTTGAAAGAACACAATATTTTTGGAGGAGTCTGCTAATGCTATCTGTCTCCTTGTCATTAGTAAAGTTTGTTAGTTTTCCTGTATTTTTTTTGATGATCTAAAAAAATTTCGTCAATAGTTAACAGTAGAACTTCCCTAATAACCCGACACCGAATACTTTCTCATTGGCATTATAAGGTGCAGATTTGATTTAATATGGAGATCTTTGTTATTGCATTACTCTTTAGACAGTTAGACTTATCATTTTCATTTTGCTATTCAATACATCATGCATTGAAGGATACTGCATTTTTGTAATGTTAAACTTCATTTATAAATGATAATGTCCATATGTTTGGTAGAGATAGAAATCAGTTTGCTGCAGGCACTTATTTAGAATGTGAACGGAAAGTATTGTTTTGTAGTGCATATATTAGATGGTGTATTTGTTTCAAGCCTGATTCTGTCTTCTTTGCATGCATAGCAGGGACTATTAAGTATTAACAGCTTATCTGACAATTCTTTTATAGTCTTCTTGGTGAAGTAATGGCGATTACACTTTCTAACAGCAACTGTCTTTTTAAAACTCAAAAGCTATTTCGTTAACAACAGCCCTCAGCATTTGTTCCAATTGCCCATCCGTTGGTATTAGCTGTTTATAGGTGATCTTTTTTCTGAAGCTGTCAATCTTTGTGAAGCTGGTACTATATGTCTATATCATTGTAAAGCATCAGGAATTCTATGTCAGAGTGTGTAAAAGTGTTCCTTTCTCTAACCACCAGATCTTCATGATATCTATTTTATTGACCAAACTTGTGTTGTTGATGGAAGTCACAGTTGCTTATGCAAAGTAGAATGCATGTGAAAGAAATATAGACAAAGGTGTATAATAATTATATGGGCTGTTTCTGTTTACATGTCTTGCAGATATTTTATCTGACATAGTGATCTTGAATGCGGTGCTTTATGGGTATCAACTGTTTGATTAACTATATAATTAAATATGCTTGAAGATTAATGATTCAATTAATGAATTGAATTGTGATTTGTTCCTTTTTTGAAACCAGAAACAAGCAAACAAGAAAGATGTTTTCCAATTATTTGCTGAGAAAGTGAGAGATCATAAAGACTTGGTTTCCAGATGGGCTGTGTTACAGGAAACTCGTGTTGAGTACTTTAGGGGAAAGGATTTTGTTACTTTTTTGAGAAATCATTCAGAGCTCAAAGACATCTTAGAATCAGATAGGCATCTAGAAGTAGAAGATATTGTCAATGTGCTACTTAGCAAGAATCTTTTAGTTCGCTGTGATCGTGTGGTGAAAACAGTACGTCCTGGAAAGAGAAAATTGTCAACATGGCCAGCTCATTTGGAGATATATCCTGTAAGTTTATATTTTTTTGATTCTTATAACAATTTCTTGGATTAAATTGCTGTATTTGCTCTAGTTGGATTGCTGACATCCTTCATAAATGTTTGGTTATATAGGCCTCTTATCCTCCCAGCACTAGTAAATGTTTAAAGGTTTCATTTTCATTTTATTTCCTAGTAAATAATTTGATTCTGTGCCCTCCATTATATAGATGAGTGTGCTCTTTTATTATACAGGGTCCTATAATGAAGTAATTACCTGTCCTAACCTTGGAACTTAAAGTTAGTTGGGACGGTTGTATAATTGGGTCCTATGTTATCATATCGTGTGATTTGTATTCATTTGTTCTCTACCTTGTTCACTTGTGAAGCTAACATCTCCAAGATGAAAATAACATCGACAAATTAATTGGTGTTGACTTTGTTCTTTTATTCTATTTACAGGAGCAGGAATTTTCTGATAATGATGCATTTTTCGCGTGGACTTTTGTAAACAAGCGGCCATTATGGCAAACACTTTTATCATTATCTTGGCCTGTTTTGACTCTTGCAATCTGCTTGTTCCCCGTGTATCCCCACCAGGCAAAGCTGCTTATACTCTATACTTGTGCAGGCGTACTCCTCCTTATACTTTGCCTGCTCTTGGGTAAGTTTGTTATTCATATTTCTTGGAAGTTTTTAGTGTTAATATGGAAATTGTACTGTGTTATACAAGGAGATTTTAATGGTTCGATAAGGATAGCATCTTCTGCTTTGATTTGTACATGCAGTGCTACTCACGCATGCCCGAAATTACCAATTAGCTTTAATTAATGACAGTTTAACAGTGCTGGGAAAATTTTTGTGCCTGATTAAGATTTTTTATTATATTTTTCTGTTTAGAGTTTAGACCTTATATTCTGGCAGTTTTTTCTGTTAGAAAACAAGTGGTAGCTAATTTAGATATCAGACGTGCCTATTTACCGAGATGAAAAGTCATTTTCTCATTTTGCCTGGGTAGCACAGGGGTGAACCACTGATATGATAAACAATTGTTTGACCTATTTCTCAAACCACCCCTTCCACATACCCTTATATTCTGGCAGTTTTTCTGTTAGAAAACAAGTGGTAGCTAATTTAGATATCAGACGTGCCTATTTACAGAGATGAAAAGTCATTTTCTCATTTTGCCTGGGGAGCACAGGGGTGAACCACTGATATGAAGAACAATTATTTGACCTTTTTCTCAAACCACCCTTTTCACATACCCTTGAATAAAACAAATAAATAATTGATTATTCTTGTATTTATATGTGTTTAGTGTTTAAATAACAGAAATTTCAACTAGAACCCTTTGTCTTGAAAGTCCATGACTAGAAATTTTTAAGTTTGAAAATCGACAATGCTATCTTTCTTACATCATCAAAGTAACCTTTTGATTTATGTTCCACGTGATTTAAGTTTTGAAATATACTTATAATACAAGATTCCCCTATTAACTGAATTTCTGAAATAGTCAATCCCCAAGTCGATGTTTAAATTCTTATCAAATTCCCAGGATATACTACATTCAGAACATTCCTTGGACACCATATTTGCCAAAAATATACTACCAAGATGCATAACATAAATACACAATGTTATTTTCTATTTTATATGGTGTCATTGTCGGCACAAGTGTTATAAGATTACTCATTGTAATAATACATGATTGTATATCAACTCTTGTTTGAGGTTGTTATTATATTATAAATTTTATGGTCCTTCTGTATAACTAGTGTAAATATATGTATGTTGACAGTGAGAGCCCTGATATTTGGCGTATCATGGATTTTACTTGGGAAGCGCATTTGGGTTTTCCCGAACATTCTTGCTGAGGAAGCAACACTGCGGGAACTTTTCCGTTTCTGGCCCCAAAAAGACGAGGAGGAAAAACCAAAGTTAACAGCAAGGATCTTCTATGCAGTTGTGGCTGTCCTTGCCATACTACTATTGAGGCATCATGCCCCTGATGAGGCTGCTAGGGCCAGGTAATTATCGTTAAAAATAAAAGAACTGCAACATTATCTTTTTTACCTGAAAGTTGATAGATTGCTATTTTTCCTGGGTCCAAGAAACTGTTAAAGAACAGGAACAGTCCATCCTTTCGTCACTCATAGTGGGTTTGTAGTTCATGTTTATGTGGCATGAAGAGTGAAATGGTCCATCATAGAGTTTTAATTCCTTTTTTTTATATAAATATTTTGGCTCTCAAAAATTGGAAATAACTGAATTATGTGGGACCCATTTACTAACTTTTAAAAGGGTTATGGGTAGCGGAGATAGGTTTGTATAAGGAAAAAGTTTATGGATTGGTGATGTGGCATAACATGGAAATTTTGTAGACATTTCATAAGGTTTATTGTAGGGGTGCCAATCAATTCATGTTAGCAGGTTCATTTCTTGTAGCGAGTAAATCAACCCTAGTGTTCTGAATCTAACGCATGCTTGTATTTTGAAAAATTTCAGGTATCAGAAGCGGGTTTCGAACATTATTGATGATGTTCTCGAGTGGGACCCACGATTGGCTTTGTCGGGAATGATGGATAGCATGCAAACAGAATTTAACGGTACTGAAACCGAGAACAATGTTACCGATGGCGAAAAGGTTGTGGAACATGAGCATGATGAAAGTACAGATGACAAAGATCTGTACAATGAAGATAATGATAGTGATAATATATAGGAGGAATATGTAAAACAGATTACAGTCAAGTTTTTGAGAAAAGGAATATTATTATGTATTTGATTTTTATATTGTTTGGAGTGTTAGAATATGTGATTCAAAATGGAAAATAAATCATATGGTTACTACAGAAACACAGATTACAATTGAAGCCTTGAAGGCATTGGCATTTCAATTAAACGTGTATGGTTGCAGTGTTTGATAAAACCAAATCATATACATTTCAAATGACCAAAGCGGTATATTCCCTGGTAGAATTCTGAGTTACGGATGCTATACACACATTCATGCATATTAACCCACAGCTTGCAAGAAAGGCGGTCCTTAGCGTTGCGGGTAGTCTTAGGCGTATTAGACCCAAACTGATATGGAATGAGCGGGTTAGGCACGGTCTGATACTTGTATCTCTCAAAGCACATGATCTGTGATGGGAAATCTTGGAGACGCGAGTTATGGACTCTTAAGAAGTGTATAGGGTTGTTTTAGATTTGTCTTGGGGACCAAATTTGTCATGTATGATTTGTTGGCCTAGGCCTACCCTTGCATTTATTTTAATCTTGCATTACCTGAATACCCGTGTATAGACACTTGTATAGGGGTTGGTGCTTCTTATAACTTGCTCACGTGTCCTTTTGCCCTGTTAGTAGTAACTACTTTTTTTTTTTCTTTTTTTTTTTTTTTTTTGCATTATTTTACAATATAGGTAGGTTACTTTTATGAGTTACTTGTGGCTTTCTTTTTTGTCCTGATTTTTCTTTGTCATTTCCATATTATGTGTAGATGTATTTTTTGAGCCGAGGGTCTTTGCAAAGGCTGATAAAGGTAAGACTTTGCTCTTATCACACTCTCCATAGACCATATGAATAACTATGTCATGAGTGAGATTATGCTGAGATATGGTTGTTCGACTCAAAAAGTAAGCTTATCAACATTGCCGAATGTGAAATCTTTCAAGTCATGCTGGAAGAAGCGGTGGAAGAAGCGGCGGATGGTTACCAATAGGTGATTGTGCTGGCGATTGATTAAAAGCGACTCCGTTGTCCGTTGATGACATGAACAGGAATGTAGCCACCATATCCGATTGAGTTACATATAAATATACAAGCCATGTTTGGTTTCATTCATCAATTCAACCCGACAAGATTGCCTACCCATATTTGCATCCAAATCCACTGACAACGACGGAATTGCATTTAGCCTCGACAGAAATGCACATTTCATATCCATTTGAAGTTAAAGAAAATCTGAGAACACAAAAGTATTATTTATTTATTTCTTAAATTAATTGTGGAAGTATCTTGGCTCATGAGTTTTGCAGCCAGCCTAGAAAGTGTTTTTAGCATGCCTGCTGGATGTAGTCATCAGGTCTAAAGTAACAAAGTGTTGTGTATGCATCTAATATTCTCATCTCCTAAAGAAAACTAATATCTGAATTGTTGTCTGAATAACTATCTATACCTCTTTCCTCTGTTTCTTCTTCATCATCAGTATCCTCTTTTATGGGAATCGGGTCAACTTTAACGGGAACTGGGTCAACCTTAACGGGCAACGGACCTTGCGGGTTGCCAAATACCGTGGTCAACATCTGTCTGTGGCATTCGTCACAAAAGTAGAAGTAGGTGAAATGGCCCTCGTAAAGGAGCTTATGCACCATTGCCCCTGGTAGAACCCGGTGCACGTAATCGCTCATTGATGGTGGCACCACCCTATCTTCCAAGCCCTGTCAAAATTTAGATAAAAAACACAAAGATGATTATTAGCTTATCATATGGAAAGCCGCTACAAAAGTCTCTATGCTGCGAGCATAATGCCTATAAGATGAGGTGGCAAGCTTGGAGAGTTGGCGGGTCGACCCACAAAGGTTTTATGTGTTAACCATTTATTAGAAAAACGACAATGTTATAATGCTTATCTGAATCTTTGAATAAATGCACTAAAAATAGAGTTTGGGTGATTTTCAAACCGTTTGACCCGTTCCTTCTTTAGCTAAACTTTTTAATCTGACATGTTATTTAGTAGAGGTGACACTTTTGACCCATATATTTTATGAATAGATTGATGCGGGTTATGCTTTATCTCTAACAAATTGAAAGGGCAAAAAATGTTGTAAAAATCGGCCTAGGCGGTCGCCTAGGCGGCGATTAATCGCTAGGCGGTCATTTCTCTTGGAATTTTTAGCTAGGCGGTCCATTAATCGGTGGAATATCTAGGCGGAGAAAATTGGTAAAAATCGGTCAAAGCCGGTCAAAAATCGGTCAAAGCCGGTCAAAAATCGGTCAAAGCCGGTCAAAATCGAAAAAACGGATTTATAAGTACTTGTTTTGTTATAACTAAGCTTGAATTCTATGAATTATGAAATATTAATGTGGATTTGAAAGTATTATTTTCATATAAATGTGTATATATATATATATATAAAAATTAAAAAAATTACAAATCGATTAATCCCGATTAATCCCGATTAAATGCTAGGCGGTACTCGACCGCCTAGCTACCGCCTAGCGCTTTCTACAACACTGGCAAAATTAAAGTTTTTATCTAGAAAAGAAACAGGTCAAACGGGTTGAAACTTGAAAGCCTACCATAGTGTATTTTCAGTGCATAAAACAAAAACTTCTAAATCATTTTTACTCAAAATATAAATAATTAAAGTAATATACATTTCCTAATCATACTTTATACACTAATTATCTACAAAAGGTTGTCGGGTTAACCCAGCCCGCTTATTCTCCCATGTCTACCATGCAGAATAATGAGAAGAAAATGCACGAACCTGCCATATATGTATGGGACCAAGAAATCCAGTCAACTCTTGTGGTGGTCGTTTATATATCGACTTGAGCCAAAAGATGATGCCTTTCCCTTGGTGCTTCTTCTGGACATTAAGATCATTGATGCTAAAACCCCAATTTGATACCTGCAGCACTGCTTCCTCTACAAATGGTTTTACGTCACCCTGTCTAACTGACTCTCCCAAATCCCTCTGCCAGAACTCTTGATATTTCATTTCTTCTATAATACCTTTGTCCTGCCAAGTCAAGGAATTCTCCAATCAGACATCTACAGAGAAAAAAGTTAAAGTAAAAACCTAAGATTAAATAGAATTATCTTTCAACCTTCAAATTGAATTTTTATTTATTCTCAGCATTTTATATTATCCAAGTCTGTGATGACGAACTGAACAAATATGCAACCTTTCTGTTAAAACAAAATACTCAAATCTACCCCTTTGCAGTTTGCATAGAGGGCAAGATGCACAGGGCTGGCGGGTTAACAGGTCAAACATGTATTTTTTTTGCGAGTGTCAGGTCTGCAGGTCGGGTCTGGTTGACCATCAAACACATTTTTGTCCATTAAAAAAATATTATAATCATAAAAACAATATTGTTACAATAATAATCTGAATCTTTGAATAAAATCAACGTAGGAGGCTGTATGCATTTATAACAAACTTTAAGCTTCTTTCAGTTTGATCCATTTGACCGCCTTCTTTCAGGTTGGTGGTATTTGGTGAAAGAAACTGATGTTCAAAAATAAAATTTAATCATCAATCAAGATTACTAACCCTTTTTCCAAGTGACAATGCTAGCCACTTATCTATTTGATCAAGGTTTCCTGACAAGAAGCTGCGGCGGTAGAAGTATGGAAGAAGTGCTGGAAACTTCCGTGCTAAAAAGTACATAAATTTCCTTTTTGACGTCCATTTCTCCCAGGTCCTTCGTTTCTCAACTTTATTCATGCTTGGTTCGTATGGATTGAGCAAAGGTGCTACCATGAAAGCACCTGAAAGTTGAGTTAAGATTATCCGACTCCCATTATTCAATATCCCATAATCACTTTTAAAACACACATCAAAAGATTATTAAATATCTCATTATAGTAGCTAGTAAGACCAAAATAACTGTAGCTTCTGCAGTTTCTGTATATGTGTGCCACTGCCAATGAAAATTTATCTAATATGAAATCTAACAAAAATGTTAAAATACCCGCAATTCTATCAGGGATGTACTTGAGGGCGGCAAAGGTATGTAAGCTTCCACCAGAGTGTCCAACCACCCAAAACTTGTCAGTTATATGCACAGCATATGATAAGTATAACATGTCCATTGCTGACGACTCAAGGTTCCTTCCAGGATGAGGATCACTTTCCCCAAACCCAGGAAGATCATATGTTACCAAACGAACACCAAATTCTTGTAGTAGCGAAGCCTTAATCCCAGGTATTCCTGTTTCGATAAAAATAAAAGATTTTGAGTTTGGTTTGCAGTAAAGAATCACTATGGGTATGGGTTTGATAACACACAATGTAGGGGGAATGGGAATCAGTTCCTAAACCCACCCTCTGTGACAGGTATGGAGATGATTCCTAATTTTCAAACCCACACCCTCGATCCCATTCCCTCATTTCTGGACCCTTAGTCCAAACTATCAATAGATATCATAAATATATATATATATATATTTTCTCTTCACCTTTTGATTTCCTTATTAGTTCTCATGAAACAGTTTTCTAGAAAGTTATTAACTGAACCATATCTTTTACCTGCTAGTCGTGATGAAAGGAAAGAGTGTGATGCGACCAGGGTGAATCGAGCTCTCTCATATGAAACACCTTGCTCTTGATAAGCCAAGTGCCGGCCATCCGGTAACAGTATTCGAGTAGCATTTGCAGGATATATGTGCAACTTTTGTATCATGGGAATGGGGGCATCACTTTCAGAGGATACAATCAGAACTGCATTTAGTTAACCACTATCAGTGAGATGCTTAATAGCATTCTTGAAACACACACACATACTATGAACTTCCAGCAAGTATAAGTTTAAACTTTACAGGGAACAATAAACTTTGCTAACATATAGACGACAATCAAAACAGAATATTGAACGACTAAAAGATTATTAATTCACACAGAGCACAAAATCAAAATCAAGTATATGTAGGAGAAAAGAACATCTTCCAAAGGCAGGTAGTCAACCATACAGGCCAAGTAATTTGCAGTGTTGAAGATGAAGATGCTCCATTGATGTCATCATCATCCAATAATAAAATAAGTTTAAGTTTATCATGAATTCATGTCTGTAATGTGTATAATTAATCAAATTCTTGTGATTCTTCTGGATTACCTCTTTTTCCTAACCCAAATCAAAAGTCAAATTACTCATTTTCGCTACAAAAAATGTCAATATCCAGATCAATTCGTCTACAATTACATGAACTCAGTATAGCACAAATCAGATAACTGGAAAACAGAATTCATATATTATTCTATCGATCTTCCTTTCAATTTCAGAAAATCAGTAAACTAAACTAAATTAAATCGGTTTTACCTGCAATAACGACGGCGAAAACGAAGGATATCACGCTCCACGAATGCGTCGGATCGCGATCTTCCGGCAAATACTCATTCAAAAACCTCAATCTCATACAAACAGATTTACACGGACCACCGAAATTCCTCACCACAAACGAATCATCTCTCAATAAACTCTGCTTCACCACATCCCTACATCCTTTCCCAAACTCCACACTCAATTCCGCCACTCCTTTAGCAAACTCCGCCGCGTGATACCGCCAGTCCTCCGCCGATACTCTCCGAACATCACCTCCAAATCCTACGCCGCCGAAACCACCACCGGCGGCGTACGGCGGCACGGCGCCGTTGACCTTATCCATCGATCAATCTCGAATCTATCACGATTCACACTTCAGTAGTTCAAATTCACACTTCAATAGTTCAAAATTCAAAATTCAAAATTCAAATGTTCAATCGCGTGAGATTTTTTTACTCATAATCGTCTGCGTGAATTTAATAAGATGTGGAGTTTACACTTTACAGAATTACAGGGGTTGCATGAGGGGTTGAAGGAGAGGGTGAAAAGTGTGAGGATGGAAAAGTATAGGGGGTGATGTGTAATTATGATGATGTGATCAATGATTATGACCTGGGGGAGATGGAGATCTACGGCGGATAATGCGCCACGTTAGCAGATGGCGTTAGTGGGACGGTAAGTAGTGACAGGGTGGTTGGGTTCTGTGTGGGGCCCGTGGGTCAGCTGGAAAAAGTAACGGCAGCTACCGGATTTTGCCTTGCTTATTTTCGTAATAAAATGTTGTTTAATAATTATCAAATATAAAAAAAATTCACCCTCTCAGGGTGGGGGAGTGGTTGTAGATTGAAATGTTTAGGCAAAAACAAGAACCAATAGAAGAGTGACATTAGGAGAGAGAAGAAATTTGTAGAATTGGTTGTAGAATAGGTGGGAGTGGTTTGTAGATTGTTGGGGTTTGCCGATTTTTTTTATTTTTTTTTTAATATTTAGCTTAATTAACAAATTAACAAAGTTAATGAAAATAAAAAATGTCCATTCCATTAAAAACACATTACAAGTTCCTAAAAAAATAAAATAAAGTTTTAAAAAAAATTACCAAGTCCTAAAAAACTACGTTACAAACTAAAAATTACAAACCCAACCCCACCTTGCCGCGACTCGACGTTTTTCATCCAATAGTACCGGTAACAATGTCTCGTGCACGTCATCAAAAGGCTTCAAGAACAGCTCGAGGTCACGAGCTCTTTGATCGTCTTCCAAAGTCTTCCTTTGGGCCTCCATCGTCCTCTCCACCGCCGCGTACATAGAAGCCCTCCTTTGGGCGTTTTCTCGTCGAATAGTCGACTTCTCATCCGCTTTGATCTCCCACTTTGCCTCAAACCTACTCATGACCTCCGCCGCATTTTCCGATCCTTTTGTCGATGATTCACCCGACTTCTTGCTTGACTTCTTCCTTGGTTGGATTCTCGGCATAGTTTCCTCGTTTAAGTCGGGCAAACGACTCGGCAATTGGCTCGATCCAACGTCGTTCGAAGTTGTGTAAGTACCCGAAGCCGATGTCTTGGTCCTTTTCGGCTCAACCACACCAACTTTATGTGGTGGTGCTAACCACTTTGCGTGGTCTTTCACAACGCGCCACGCCTCAACATGAGTAAAACCCTTCTTCTCGTAAATGCGTCGATAGTCCGATATTGACTTCTCAAAAATATCAACATCGCTCGCACCACTAGCTCGTGCATGTGTCTATATTTATAAAAAGAAACACATTTTAATATATTGAAAGAAAATAAACAAATTTAATATATTAAAAAAAATTAATATATACTTACATTTTGTGTCATAAGCCCGTTGAACCTCGTCATCTTTAGGTTCAAATTCTTCCACTTCGTGTTTAGTTGATGAACGTTTCGAACCGAAGTACCATTACTCAACCCATTGAAGTGTAGGAGGACCTTGTTCCAAAAAGAATCCGCCCTTTGATGATCGCCAACCTTCTCATCTTCGGTCACGTAAATCCAAGCTTGTGCCAAAATCTTTTCTTCCGCGGGAGTCCAAGTCGTCCTATCCGCCTTCTTCTTCTTCTTACCCTTCTTGTTCACGTTTTCAATGACATCTTCCTCCTCATCCTCATCAAATTCTTGTTCACGTTCATCTTCTTCCACCTCGTCGTCTATTTCAATCTCTTCATCAACTTCTTCCGACGACGAATCGAGATCGGTAACACGTCGTGGTTCGCGATATTGGGTGTTTTGGTAGAGTGATTGATGTGCCACTTGCGACGAATGTAGTGGGTATAAATCGGGTTGCGGTCCATACCGTCCATTCATTACATCAACAAAGGATTGTTGTTGATAGAAACCGGGGTGCGATGGCGGTATGGGTTGGGGTTGAGTGAAGAAAACGGGTGGAGATGGTTGAGATTGAGGCACCGTAGGTGGTTGATCGGTGTCACGACGCACATTCGGTCGGTATTTCTTCTTGGTGGTGGCGGGGGACTTCTTTTTTCGTGATGAGGACTCCATGAATTTTGAATGAAAATTGAAAGAGAGAATAGAAGAATAGAAGAAAGGTGAAAATTTTGGTTGAGAAGTGGGGTTTTTATAGGAGATTTGGAGGGTTTAAAAAAAAAGGAAAGGCTAGTAGCCGTTGGCTACTAGCCGTTGGAGGGCCAACGGTCGAAAAAAACGGTCGAATGGGTTCGGCAACCATCGGTAAATTTTCGCCGAATTTATGTGGAGTTTGCCGATTTTTTTTTTGCCGATGGAGGGGGGAGTGGTTTGCCGAAGGTTTGCCGAATGGAGGGGGTTTGCCGAGTGTGGTTTGCCGACCCACTCCCCCCACCCTCATTAGAAAATGATAAAATTTAACGTGATTTTAATGTGGATTCGTACTCCTTCACTCTATACTTTTTACGCTTATAGAAGATAAAGAGTCACGTTACTTCTATTTCAAGCGAATTTTTACTTTTAATCATTGTTATAGTTTTAATTACTTAAAAAGTTGAATAATTTTGAAAATTGACATAAATATAGACATATAGTATATTAAATGTATATGTGCATATAAAAATTAAACAGGAATTTCAATTAGGCAAATTGAATTGTAATAATTCCTATGGACTATTGACCGCTAATAATCCGAACTAATAGTTTGATTAGTTCTAGTCATAAGTTTCACTTTCTAGGCTAGAAGAAATCACCGCTCTAAAAAAAATAGTCAGTTGTTTAAATGTTTCTAATGACTTGAGAATGATATGATTATTATGTGATGCGAGAGTGCTGCTTGATAGTTGTGAACTCATTAGAGACAGTTGAGTTACCTTTTGCGTAAGAGTGAGATTGCTCTTGGTCAGAAAAATAAAAGTTGAGACTTTTACTAATCAAATTGTACGTTAATACGGATTATGATTGAGCAATTATCCATAATTTTGATTATTAAAATTTTATTTAACTTTTAATTAAATTAAATATAAAATATATCTTAAATATTAAAAAAGAGAGTGAACAAAATGTAGTGATTTTATAGTTCAATAACCAATAAGGAGTGACCAAAACTATCTTATTTAGATCATTTGGGTAACGCCTATGTTGATAATTGTGAACGGTGAGGTCAAGATTCATTCATTATAGAGTGAGCTATTGCTAAGGGCATGCGGTGTACCCGCGTTATAGTTGGTGTTGAAAGGGACAACGGCGTGGAACACCGCCCCCCATTCGCGTTTTGGGGTGGCGTTGAACTTGGCCGTGGAGTTTTACACGGCGTGAAGGGAGGAGGCATTGGGTAGAAGACCAATCAGGTGATGCCACATAATTTATCTTTTATTTTTTATTTATTTAAATTAATAAAAAACAACATAACACACCACACCACACCACACCATGTATACCCCTATCACAACATCAAATGGTGTTATCCAGTCATCGTCCACGTGGCACAATAACACCACCCTTCAACACCATGTATACCACATGCCCTAATATCAATGATTTTTTTCAATAATTTAAAAGTTTGGAGTCACTAGCTTTCTTTTCTTGGTTTTTTATTATATTTAAGTTTTAATTATATAACTTATTATAAAACTTATATTTATATATAACTTATCAGAGGTTTGTAACGTTATTAATATATATGTCTAAAGTTAACAAATATAAACATTAACTTGTACTAGAAAAGTTAGTTACTCAAATAAATAAAGCTGTTGACAGAAATAAGTATAAAAGTAATTGACAATGTAGAAATAGATTGATCAGATTTAGTTGGTGACATATATTTTTCTAAAAATCATTAAGATAGATACTTTAACCTACCAAATAATCAAACTAGAGACTAAATGCTTTTTTCTAAAAATCATTAAGATAGATACTTTAACCTACCAAATAATCAAACTAGAGACTAAATGCTTAGCTAACATTTATGAAGATTTTCACGGATTTAATTGACAGTTTCAGTTTATGATTTTTCTTTTTATCGTTAATGATATGTAGCAGTATAATTTTTTTTAACGGCAAATTAATATCTACGTACATCAAATTACATTACTGTCTGGCTTTCAACTCAGAGACCCTACCTAAGAGGATAGCAAGTTTGAACTGAACCACTAGTTATGCCACGTGTCATCCTCCAATCACATCACAGACTCATTAGTTTTTAAAACATATCTCAAGTTTTTAAAAGATCAACTGAAAATGAATTGTTGTTAATTGTTGATGTTGAAAATGCAAGACGAAGATATTAGAGAAGCGTATTAAAGTTAGGTTGTGTTATGTATAAAATAGATGAGGATTTTCATCTCCCCATCAACGTATTCAATAGACAAGATTGTAAATCCTTCATTTATTTTGTAATACTATGTTTTCTAATAACTTTTCTAAATAGCAGATTATTATTTACAAATCCGTTACAAATATGGTGACGACAAATCAATCGGAGAAAACTTTATGCCGATAACATGTAGTTATCCAAGAGCCATAATATTTAGTAGTGATTATAAAATTCCAAAATCCATATTATTTTATATTTTTATGGGGTGACAAGTGATATTGTTTAAAATAATATTACGAAAAAAGTAAAATGTAAAAAATAGATTTGTTGATCCGATGATGATCAGAAATAATCGTGTCCATGTGCCCTCCGCATGCCCATTTTTTGTACTTTTGATAAGTTATGATGCATCATGCATACACGTTAAGATCAAAGGTATTTTAACTTCTAAATAATATATTAATATTCTTTTGTTTATTTCAAATAAAATAATATAAAAAATGTAATGTTGCAATCGTAGTTAGTTACTTAGTTTGTCATTATCCTCGTAATACGTATATTTCATAATTAAAGGATAATAGTATAAATTCGGTACATGTTTAATGTTTTTATCTTTATAAGGCTATATATAATGGTCAAACCGTTTCTTTAGGTGTTTTTCATTATGTGTCATCTTGCGTGGTAAAAAGTGGGTTTTCAAACCTAAAAATTACTATTCAAAAAATTGTAGTTGGACTCCATTTTTTAAACGATACTTTCTCAAGTCTCCCGATAACAGAATTTTACTGTCCCCGTTGTTTGACTCATCCAATTAATCCAAACTTGACATAAATGGTATATGTACCTATGGATTCATACTTCTACTTCTTCTATCTTTCTATCTCAAATTTCTTCAAAGTGTGTGACTTCAATGTTTTAGTTCATGTATAACGTCATAATATACGAACACGAGTATTAATTTTTAACCGGAAAACATAGTCATGTGTTGCGAGTTGTGATGATGGTAGATGTGAGTAAATGCTTAATGAAAATTGAATAAAGTTTTGGCAACTCGATTCTGAATATCGACATATAAACATGTCGTAGTATTTGAAAAAACAGGAAAAGTTAGGTCGTGTGTTTTTCAAATAACTTTTCTGAAGATAATCCTAAGCAAACAACTGACAAAATCATCGCCAAAATAGATATCATCCTTATAGCACAGTACACCTAAATCTCCTCGATTTCTTAATGAACATCTCATTTCTACTGTATTAAGTCACAAAATATGTATCACGATGCATGTATAACCAACGAATTAACAAAGAGGAATCGATAATTTTCTACATTTAAACCTAATTCAAACCTTCTGAGTTTGCAAAAACCCAAACTATCTAACATACTCCAGACCTAGGTCATCAAACACATCAGCTACCTTCTTCCCCACTCCGATAATTGTTCTTGTTTCTAAAATGTTTTTCCTCTCTAAACTTTGCAAGTCTCTCTCTACAATCGGGAACCTGAGCAACTACACAAGCAAGGTTAGCCGAGCTAGGGCTCGGCTCGAAGTTTAAGTTGAGCCGAAGTTCTAAGCTCTAGTTGGTTCAGTTTGGTTTGGTTTTGGCCTGGGTAAAAAAAAAATCTTAAATGGAACTTTTCAAGTAGAATGGTTTAACAATTATTTAATAACTTGATAAAAATTGAAGAATGATATTCGTGAAGTGTGAAGTCGATGATAAACTAAAGTTGGTGAAGTCGTGATGGTAGAACTTACGATTGTGATTTTATGATTGTGATGTAAATTGAAGTCAGTGAGGCCGTGGTACTTGCGAACTGTGAAGTCGATGTAAACTGAAGTCACTTGTCAGAACTCGAACTTTAGGAGGGACTACGGCGGCTACTGAAGTAGATGGACGATGTGGCCAGGGGCGCAGCTTTTAAGGGGCGGGAGGGGGCGCCCGACCCCCCGAATTTTTTTTTGCGATGTAGGGGGTATATAATTTTCGTGTAGAAAATTTTGATATACTTCGGTTTCGACCCCCCATTTACCTAAAAATTGACGTTAGGAAAAAAAATTAGATCCCGACCCCCCACTTTATATTTTCAAGCTTCGCCGCTGATGGTGGCAACTGAAATGGGACGAGCGATGGATTGTATATTATGTGAAAGAAGAAATGAACCTAGAAAGATCAAATAACCCACTAAGCAACGAATTATTAAACTATTGTTATATGTAATTATGTCAAATGATTTTGACATTATCTAGCGGTCCAACGTACTGATAATTGTTGAAGTGGAACAAAAAGACAGATGAACATAAATTAACTAATAATAAGATTTTTAATGTTGTTATCCAAAGTTGAAAGACAAGATTTATGTCACAACTTATCAAACAGTGGTGTAATATGTTTTCAACTAACAAGATCAAGATCGAATAACAAATTAATGAGATGTGAACACTAAAGAGTGGTGAGTGGTGTAATATTATCAAGAAAACAAAGCATCAGCACTCATTCGGGTGCTCTTTTTTAAAAAAAGAGATGTATGTAATCCGGATAACTAACCATGGTAAGTTTAATATTTTTTTAAAAAAATAATCTATTTTCGATACCAGTACTCACTCCAATAATTTTTTATTTTAACCGGAACCTGTACTAGCCAATTTGAGTACCAAATACTGGTACCAGTACGTTTATGTTTGGTACGATACCATAATGGTATTGGTATTGGTACCAGTACTCAATACAAGATGCTCATCCATATGTGAGAAGGCACCAAAAGTGACATGTGTCCTCCAAACAGTTCATTTATTAGTATTAGATTTTCAAATCACTATTTGCCAATACACATTTTATATCTAAACTAGGTTTTGAGAACCCGCATATTGATGTGGAGACGCGAAAGGAAAAAATGTCTCAATGTACTATTAAAAAGCAACGGAAAACATAAAAAAATAAAAATAAATAAATAGAGTTTTCACTGTAACGACGTTATTAAAAAAAATGATTGAATCGTTGTTTTACATTTTTCTGTTATGGATACTATTTCTCACGAAATAATTTTGTATATAGGGTATAATCAAAAAAAAAAAAAAAAACTGGTTTGTTTCCCAATTCCCACATAACTTACTAAAATCATGCCCTTGATTAAGGGCCTCGTCTTCATTTTTTCATCTTTGCAAGCATATCTCATCGCTGCACAAAAAATTGGGCATCCCCTAAATATTTCGGTTGCATTCAAATAATGGTGATGCAGATGGTCTAACACTCTAATTCTACTTCTAAATCTATGCATTTATCCACTATAATACTTAGGCTGTGTTTGACGCACTAGCTAACGTTTGGTAAAAACTAGTTAAAAAAAATATAAAATGACATAAAAGTACATGTTATAAATAAATTAAAATTTAAAAACAAAATATAAAATAATTTTTTCAGAGAAGGGTAAAACTGAAAATATTATAAAAGCTAGTAGAAACACTACTACAACTAGTTTTGTAAAAGCTAGCTGATGGCACGCCAAACACGACCTTTAAACACTTAACCACCTGAAAAAATATATAATACTTAACCTCTCAACCATTAGAAAAAAAATTAAAAATACCCGAAGTAAAAGTAATATTGACATGAGTACTTCCAATTTTACCATAGGCAGCACGTGATACGTCTAGTAGTAAGTAGTAACCAGCCATACAAACAAACCAGCAATATGAAGATCAACATCCACAACTACTTATCCTTCCAGAAATACCAAAATGAGTTAAGTTAGTTTAAGGGACCCATAACATTAATACCTAATGCCTGTTCTGCCCATCGCGGATAATGTTGCGCTCGTCCCAGATTCGGCATCTGCATGTCGGTTTCTTTTTAATCCACTCCGCTCCACACGTGTAACAAAACTCATACCCGCATCTGCGATGCCATTCCAAGTTAGAACCATTGTTTACAAGCAGCAATCAAATCAACATTTTCTACTTTATGGATATAAATCTGTATTTGTCTCAATATTTTGTACTTCTTCATTCATAGAAGTGGAGGCATTTGCTTTAGCTTACCAATTACACTACCAAACAAGACTAGATATGGAGAAAATCACATAAATGTCAAAGTTTTGGGTATGTTTATACCTACCTGAATAAGCATGACAGACAAGCTTACTTCTACAGCCAGAAAATAAGCAACCAAATTATACACAGTTGTCAAAAAGGCACAAGGCACGCTCAAGGCGCAAACAGGTGAGCCTTGTGCCTAAGCAAAAGGCGTTTAGAAAGCGAGGGCCCAAGAGAAACAAGAAACATAGCATAACCATTCAATTTTTATGGGTTCTAGACATGTTTTAGGTTGTCCATGTCATTATACGTATAGTCAAATTCCGTAAGCCCACTTTTTTTTATTTTTTTTTATTTTGGCGTATTTTTTGTATGTCTACTTTTGAGGTATCCATTTTTATTTTTCTTAAAAATTGGGTTACACACACTCCAAGACATTTATGTCGATATACAGGAAGAGAATTCACGTATGTTATGGCTATAGAGGTGAAAACTTGTCCAATATATAAACATACCAAAAAATACCTATTTTTGAGATTCTCTTAGATAAAACTAGCTAAAGAAGATTTCATTCTTAGATATCATGACGTGACAGTTGAAACTATATTATAATAGACTGACTATTCGTCAACAAAACAATCAAGCATAGATAAACAATCGACAAATAATCAAGAGGTGAAAGCCATTAAACATATGTAAATTCAAAAGCATATAAGCAAGTGCAAGTCGGATAAAGAGATGAGAAGACGATACCTGCAACTAATATGGTAGCACCCTGAAGCAAGTTCAACCATATTCTTGCATTTAATACACTGACGCCAACGTTTCTCTGTTGCAAGCGACTTGAGTTTTGCCTCACTAACAGATCGATATGGGAAATACTTCATGTAGTTAGCGCAGGAAAAATTCTCATGCCAGGGTACTTTGCAATTGACACAAAAACGACGGTGACATTTAACACATTTTCTCATTCCTGTTCCTCCAACAGAAGAGGAGGATGAAGTGGGAGTGCATTCTTGGATCTCGGTTTTCGACATTAAAGCTGAGCAGTTAGAAAACGGACAGTAAACTTTATCTGTTGGAGGAATAGAAGCTTCTTTTACCCGTAAGCTCATTATATCATATAACTCTGAGCTTAAAAACTTCTTGCAGCTTTCAATTTCCAGGTTCGATTTGCATGTCTCATGTGGGCATTCAGGCAGTGTTCCTTGAAGTAATTTTGCTTCTACATGCTTTCTCATACAAGAAAAGCAATATCTGTGCAAACATTTGTCAACAGAAAACATTTGACCACTGTAGGTCGATTCAAAACATATTACACATTGCTCGAGTAATGTTCTCCCAGAAACACTTTCGCCAAACTTGGTGGCTTCAGATTTGAGTGCATCTCTTGCTAGTTGATAAGCAAACCTGATCTGGTTTTGACTCACAAGAAACGGGCCACAATACGTGAATTTCCTCTGAAAAGTGTTCAGTTGATCAACCAATGTCGTAAATTCGTTAGCTGTTGCTTGCCCTTTACCAGTGAGCTGCATTGATAATGATAAAAATATAAAATCATCTAAATGGCAGTAACAATCTGTGTAGAAAGTTACAATCAACAATAGGAACCAAAATCAAAAAACAAGATGTTAAAAACCTGCAAATTACACAAAATTTTCACCATTCCATAATTTATCATATATTTTAACTCTGAACAACGGCATCATCAATCAACAATGGCTAATGATCATCAATCAACAATAGGAACCAAAATCAAAAAACAAGATGTTAAAAACCTGCAAATTACACAAAGTTTTCACCATTCCATAATTTATCATATATTTTCACTCTGAACAACGGCATCATCAATCAACAATGGCTAATGATCATCAATCAACAATAGGAATCAAAATCGAAAAACAAGATGTTAAAAACCTGCAAATTACACAAAATTTTCAACATTCCATAATTGATCATGTATTTTCACTCTAAACAATGGCATCATCAATCAACAATAGAAACCAAAATCAAAAAACAAGATGTTAAAAACCTGCAAATTACACAAAATTTTCAGCATTCCATAATTGATCATATATTTTCACTCTGAACAATGGCTAATGATCATCAATCAGGTGCATATAATACCGGTGAGCTAAGAACATATGATAAGGAACTTAATAATCTACATATAAACTATGATTGAAGATACATGCCCTAGACACAGAGACTTACATATTGATAAACTGCATTATTATCACAGAAAACCTGAACTCGCTTTAACCCGAGAGCAACAGCAGCCGTTAGCGCTTCAATCAAAGCCTGAAGCTCCACCGCCACAACTTCAATTCCACCACCACCGTCAACCTTCACCGGTTTCCCCAACTCAAACAGACAACAATTGCACGAATCACAAACCGCCACTCCAATCGCAGCAAACGGCATTTTAACACTCATAACCGTCTCCTCACTCACCAAACCCTTGAAATAAACCCTAAAAACCTCCTCCTTCGACGCCGGCGAGATTCCGTACGGTTTCTCGAAGTAATCACCGGTTTCTCTCCATTCGTGTTCAGGAACGTGCTGAACCTGGCGAGCGAAGACCTGATCGTGGATCAAACGGTTGAGATTCTCCTGCATTGTCCGGTTCTCCGCCTCGACTAGCTCCCGGTCGCGGCGTTCGCGCTCGAAGTTGTCGATTTCTTCGGCGACAAGGAAAGCTATTCCGCTGGGGGATTCGGCGATTTCGTTGAGCAGGAGTGACGGATGGTGCGAGGAAGAGGATGAAGAAGGTTGAGATTTGGAAGAGACTCTGATCGCCTCTTCCATTTGAAGCTGGAAGGCGAAGTCGAGGTCGGAGTCGGCGGCGATCGCCGCCGTGAGCTCACGGCGTTGCTCGGAGAGTAGGGTCATGAGTTCAACGTCGTCGACGTCCATACTGTGGGTTATGGAAAAGTAAAAAAACAACTCTATACACGATAGTACGATACTCTTTATTTGTTTATAAACCCTGGTAAATATTTATTTGTTTAGTAGTAACGGGTCGGGTCAGGTCGGGTCAGGTCGTGTCGGATTATAAATAAAGGCCATCTCTAGTGAGTGTGATGGGCCACTAAGAAACATAGTTCCGGCCTCCGGGGTGTTATGAGGTTAAAAGTATCGGGTTTTTTATACGAACTTAGAAAGAGAATAGTGACAAGTCTAAAAGTTAGGTCTCGTTTGTTTTATATAAAGGATATATGTCTGAATTTAAATGTCACTTCTGAATATTAAGATGTAGTTCAAATGTCTGAAAACTAATCATTAAGAGGCGGAGGCTGGTAGGCGGATAACTAGTCTTCGGAGACGGAACTCTAGTCGCCGGAAAAACGACGACTCTTTTTTAGGGTTAAGAGGTTCTAAAATGTACTAAAAGGTCTTGATGGTTAAGACGCTATTAAGATGTAGCCAAACTCGAGCATGCGTGGCAAAAGACCTCAGTCATGAGAAAGTATTTGTGCCAGGACATTTGGTTGTAGCTTGTCAAGCCGAGACACGGGGCTAGTTTCTATTACCCCGTATAGCTTTATTCGACAACAATATGGTCGTATCAACGGCGGTGCAGTATGGTATCGCGTAAAGTTTATTCTCATCTAATAATGTAAGTTTAAATCCTACAAAATAAATATTAGATGGGTTTTATAAGTTGAATTTAGATGATGAGGTGCATATTTTTTTAATTAAAGAAAAAATGTCAATAATAATAGAAAAGACCTTAAAAGAGATTTTTCTTTTTCTATTTTTTACCGGCTTGAAACTTGAAAGAGGTTTTGGGTGATTGGGTCTAGTTTGAATAGAGGGCTTAAGATTGGGTCAATAAAAATAGTAGAAAAAACCTTAAAATAGGTTTTGGGTCTAGTTCGAATAGAGGGCTTAAGATTGGGCTGATGGATTAACTCTTTGAGAAGCCCACTTAAGATGCACAAGGTTGGCCCGTTTGGGCAGAAATGGGAATTATTATTATTATTATTATTATTATTATTATTATTATTATTATTATTATTATTTATATTGTTATTATTATTATTATTATTTTTAAAAAACAACGTCAAATCTTTTTAGTGAATGGAATCTATAACATTTTCACAAAATCATGTATTCTTGAGATTAAAAAATTAAAACCAAATTGAAAACATAAACATGGGAATACTATGTTAAATATGGAAGAGTAAAGTTATAAATTTTATCCAAATAAATAAAGTTTTTATTACTTGTAAAAGTTTCAGTTAACAAAAAGATGATAACCACTTCATTTCGGTTCATTCGGTTAAATACAAGAACGGTATGGTATTGGTCAATTAATCATTTATAAGATTAACCAAAACAAACTTGTGACTAAACCACAAAAAACTAATAAACCTAAACTGAGCCTAATAAATGAATTCTCGACAAAAACTTCAATACTTGATATACCTTTAATTTGCTTCATCTTCTCCTGTATTTATAGCAAAATGTCCATAGCTTTATTTTTTCATTTGGTAAACTTGAAATGAAGAAATGAAACAAGTTTCAAAGTTTTAAAATATTGTATCATTTGATTAAAGACTATAATTACTTAAAATTATTCAAAGTTAAAACACATCAATTGCATATTTATATATTATACAATCAAATTTTAAAGATGAATAGTAGACTTTTAGTTTTTAAAACTTTGGCCACGTGACTTTGATGGTTTGACGCTTTCTACCCTAAACTTTTACGATTTGTTTTTTTTTTCTTTTTAACGAAATAGTAAACTTTTAGTTTTCATAGGTTGGCCACATTGTTTTATATTCTTATGTTTTGTACCGTTTAACTTTTAAAGCTTTTTTTATTTTAAGTTTTGCTGTCTTTTATTTTGACTGCGAAACTTTTAACTTTTCTACTTTCGTTTTTAGTATATTTTTATAGTTTTATACTTTTACTACAAGACTGTTAGACTTTTACGTTTTATACCTCATAAATTTTTTACCCACTAACTTTTAAACTTTTTTTTTTGTTTTAAGTTAACTTTTAAACTTTTTTTTTATTTTAAGTTTTGTTGTCTTCTACCTTAGTCACGAAACTTTTAACTTTTATACTTTCGTTTTTAGTATACTTTTATAGTTTTATATTTCACCACAAGACTTTTAGAATTTTACGTTTATACCACTTAACTTAGTATATTTTTATAGTTTTATACTTTCACCACAAGACTTTTAGATTTTGACGTTTTATACTCCGTAATTTTTTAATCCTCTAATTTTTGAAGTTTTATTTTTTTAAGTTTTTTTGTCTTCTACTTTGGGTACGCAACTTTTAACTTTTCTACTTTTCACTTTTAATATACTTCTATAGTTTTATACTTTCACCACGAGAATTTTAAACTTTTACGTTTTATGCCACTTAACTTTTTTTTACTTTCGTCCAGTATACAAATCCAACCCCGCGGCAACGCGCGGAGTGGGTAAACATCTCGTTATATTTTAGCAGCGGACTCCTCTCTAAACAATACTTTTGAGATACAATTATATTCTAGCATAACTACTTTAAATATATTATATACGCTTTTTGAGATTTAGGTTAATTTGGTATATTAAAAGAGTCGGTTTGGTCTCGATTGTTCAATCATTTATTAAGCTAATCAAAGTAAACCTCTGAGTGAATCATAAAAAACTAATCAACCCAAAGTAGGCTTGAAAACAAAACAAAAAAAGTTATATTCTTGAGTGAGACTTCAATCTTTGATATATCTTTTATTTGCTTCCACCCCTCGATATCTATAGCAAAATGTTTATAACTTTGTTTCTTCATGAAGCAGATCTTTCATTCTAATAAAGCAATAAAAAAATGTCCACATGTCACTTTACTAGGTTGTCCACATCATCCTCCACCTCAACAATCCACTTGTCAACACCACACTTAATTTCAAAAAAAATTTCATTTATGAATTCAAAATTTCCAAATTTAATATTTCAACTTTCTAAATCTAAAATTTAACATTACATTTAACTAAAATTAGTTATGAATTTGTATTAATATTTATTACTTATATATTTACATAATTTATTTATTAACTAACTTACCATATTTATATAAATTGTTTGAATTTTCTAATTTTAAAAGATGTAACATTCAAAATTTTAATTTGTAACAATAGTTACTAATATTTATTGATTTAAATATTATATATTAGGGTGGTTGATTTATTCAATTAAAATATTAAAATGTCAAACACTTTTTCATATTTCATATTCTGAAAAGTAACTTTAAAGAGGCAATTATCATCTTCAACATTTTCTAATTATCTTTTAACATTCTCTGAATTCAAGTAATCTTAAATAATAATAACTCTTTATTATTGTAATTCTCAACACCACTTTAAAGTAAACCATTAAGCAATTTATTTTCCAACTGTGATATACGAAATACTCTAATTTACTATAAATGTACTTTTAACTTAACTACTATAAAATAACTATTTGATATGATCTCACAATTATATCATCCATATTCATAATTTTTAAATCTCATATCAATTTTTATTTTATTATACTTATCTCATTATTATAAATATTTATTCAATCCGTGTAATACACGGGTTACTAACCTAGTATGAGATAAAGAAATGAAATAAGTTTAAACTTTAAAAGATTATACCATATAAAAATTTTAATTATAAATTATCTAAAATTATCATATTATTATCTCATATATAACGGTCTAAAATTAAAATATTATGAAGAACAATATCCGAATAAAGTGGATAGAATAATTCAAAAGATCGAACACAACAAAATCAATGGACAAGAGTAGTAGAGTAGTCCAATCAAATAAGAAAAATTATCATCTAAATGAGCAGTTTGATCACAAAAGTTAAATAAACATTCATTTAATAAAGTCTTTAAAGTTTAAACACATAAATTTGTGACTCCAAAAATGTATAATTTTCGTCATCTCATGTTAAAATCTGGATCGTTAAATTTATTCTTTAAAAGAAAAACTAAATTTTCTATCCTTGTGTTGCGGCGTTACAACGAAAATAATGAGGATACAAAAAACAATCGTATTGTTCTAACCCAATATAAAAAAAAATGCGTAACAACTTTAAAATTATAAATCAAACACTCAAGTACCGAGCCTACAACTTAAATGTCATGTTATGTGGCTCTACCTATTACACCATCGATCATATGCTAAATTTATTACGTCAAAAAATAAAAGAAAAATAATTAATTACGCTTTCATGTGGTAACCACCTACGGGCCTCACGTGGCCCGATAACCACCGCGTAATATTACTATTAACTTAAAGTGTATTAATAGTATAATAAGTTAATTATAAATTTTGTTCTTTAAGTTTGTATGTTTTGTAAGAATTATCATTAAACTTCACTAAAATACTTAGTGTCCTTTGTATAGTATAAACGTTACACCGAGTATTCTTTCGTCCAGTTTCGTTCGTTAAACCAAATGACACTCAGTGTAACGTTTCTACAATATAAAGGACAATCAGTATCATTAATGAAGTTTAAGAACAATTATTATAAAATTGGCAATTCAAAGGATACAGTTTGTAATTCACTCTCATATAATATTATTAAAAAAAATTATTAAAAAACATGATGTGAAGTGTTTGTCTTAACGTCAAGAATTTTGTGATTCCTATTAAATAATTGTCGACAGATCAAAATGGAGATTTGGTCATCTCATGACACCAACCTTCTCACGCCAAAATCTGTAAATTTGTCTTCACATACTTCAATTTTGATCTTTTTATTTTTTTATGTTTAGTGCGTTTTAGACATTTTAAATTCCATTTTCCAATCATTTGCATCACAATAATAGTTTTAACCTTTAAATAATAAATGTCACTTGGATGTTATTTTAAGTGTGTTTTTTTGAGTTTCGTATGATGGGATTTCAACTATTGTCTATATTGTCTATAGTGACGGAACTTGAATTTTTTAAGGAGTAGTATAAAAAAAATCTCGAACATTTAATATATAAAACTTTTTTAAGGAGCAACACACAAATTTTTTAAAGGGTAGTACACGTACATAAAAATAAAAAAAAATCCTTTTTTTTTCCACTTGACGTATAAGTTTAATTGGTAGCAAAGGCTGCCCCTGGCATACTAGTTTCGCTTCTGGGTGTCTGTTCGTAGTTAACTCTTTAGGACTAACTCAAAAATCCCCATAAGAAGAAACACCAACAGCTGTATAAAACCGCTCCCTTCATGCAAACGTCAAGACTCAAACCGCCTATCTCTCATAGGAGAATTCACCGGGCTCTCACTAAACCACACACCCCGTGATACTTGCATATTATCTACTATCTAGTTTTTTAATATAAGATCTCACTCATAACATCATTATTATAACATCTGAAAATATTTTACAAATAGATAAAAAGAGAATGACACAAATAAACATATTCAATATAAAATCTCACTCATAACATAATTATAAATCATTAACGTATACTAAGTATGAAATGGACGAGTCTTACCTCTATCTCAATCTTAGAGATAAAAAAGTTATTCCAAAACACACAACCTCACTAACCGCTAACCGATAAAAGTAGAATAATAATTAACCTATCACAACAGATAGGAATATGAAGAATATGTTGAGTTATTTATATTTTTATTTATCATCTAACTTTTATAAAATTTAACTTATTTTCATAACATAAAGACTACAATTTCTAATATATACAAGAACAAAGTCACATCAAAATAAGATATTGCAGTAGTAATGTTCTTGATTAGGAAACAGAAACTGGCTCTTGACTGTCAAATATAAAAACAAACAAACAAACAAATCTAGTTAAACCCAAGTACAGAAATCTATCCTTCCCCCAACCATAACAAAATATTTTATATCTAAAATTCTCCTGAAAACTAACATTAATTAAACAACATCATGATAATCTTGATGATGATAAGATGATGAGATGATGAGGTACTTCTAGTTCTACTACATGAGAGGGCTATTTATGAGCCCATGCCAATTTGTTGACCCAGTCCCATTCCATCCTCCAATCATTGACCTCCCTGATTCAACCTCATGAAATCCCCATAACTCCACCTCAGATAATGATGATGATCTCATCATGTTACATGATACTTCCTGCTTCACTTTTGCACCACTACAATTGAGTTCTTGTTCTTGATGCTCATAGAACATAGGGTTGTTCAAGATTTGTGCTTGTTGTTCTTGATCTTGATCTTGACCCACCAACTCTCCATTTCCAAGATTTCCAAACACATTGTGATGAAACCGATTATTAGTGTTCGTGTTTGTGTTCATGTTCATGTTTGTGTTTTCGAGAAAGTCAAGAAAACCAAGTGGGTCCCCATGGCCAGCCAAATGAGGGTCAATATGGTCAAAATGGTCATAACCCATGGACCCATTAGCCTGACCCTGGAGCCTAGCAAAAGCAAGTGAGAGATCAGTTGAGTCATATGGTAACTGTGGTAGGCCTGAAAGCATGTGATCAAGATTGCTTGAACCACCATGTGTGATCAAACCATGCTGTTGGATAATATGGTGATCTTGTGGACCTCTCATCTTTGAAAGTGCAGATAAGCATGATGATGAGATGGATGACGTGGCAGCAGCAGATGATGATGTGGATGATGAGTTGGATGATGGTCTTCTGTTCCTCCTGCACCCTCCACCCACAGGAACATTTCTCAGGGTCCCACCTTTGGTCCAGTACCTCCTGCAGGATTTGCAGAAGTATCTAGGCTGAGTGAGGCTGTAGTTGTTGTAGTAGCAGAATTTGGTGTTGCTGGAATCACATCTAGGGCATTTTAGAGCTTCTTCTGGTGGCCTTGGTTTTTTGTCTTCTTGTGGTTTTGTGCACACCATCATGCCCTCTAGTATTTGTGAAGAAATCTCCTATATTAATCACAAATTCAAATCAGATCTTAAAACTTAAAATTGTCCAATTGATTCATAACAAACACTCATATGAACAAATCTAGGGATTCGTGTCGAGTATCGGTCAGAACTAGGTCAGCACTAGTACTAGTTCTGACCGACCGACCGAACACCATTGATACCAGTATCGGTGTTCCTTTTTTTAAGTTTTCATCTTAGGTATCCTTCAATTTTCAATGGTACCGGTACTAGACTGATAAATCTGATACGATATTCGGTTTATATTTTCACTTATTTTGATAGAGCAATTACATCAAGATTTCGACTCACCGAACATTATCGGTACCAGTATCAGTATCAGTATTCGTTTTTTAAAAGTTTTTAGCTTTGGTATCCTTCAATTTTCAATGGTACTGGTACTGAACTGATAAAATCGATACGATATTCAGATATATTTTCACTGATTTTCAACATTAATTGTTATTAGATCTTCATATTCTAGATGTTTTATAAAACAATTACATCAAGATTTAATATCAATTAATGTTGAGATTAAACAACTTGCCCTAATTGGATGACCAATGAATCATAACCGATTAAGAATCAAAAGTTCAAACAAAACCCTAACAAATTGAGTAATTAAACACGGAAGAAGTTGAATTCAAGCAATGAAATTATTGAATACACAACGAATGTGAAAATTCAAACTAATTTGAGCTTATAATTTACCTGCTGCTGATGATGATGATGGTGGAGTCCTGCAACATTCATTTCAACTTCCATGAACTTTAACTGTGTGTTTGAGTGAGAGAGAGAGAGATGAAAGAGTGAAAACTGAAGGAGTTTTTGAAGTTCAAAAAGATGAAGAGAGAGAAAGTTAGAGAGAGAGAGGAGGAGGAGTGGTTTAACCTTTCATGCAAGGAAAATGTGGTTTAGAGTACCACCTTTGCGTGTATATATATAGGCACAAACATATATACGTACACACTCACTATTCTTAGCTTATACAAATAGTATATGGCAGGGTACATGTATTACAATTAAATACAAACTATTTTTATTGTATAAATAGTATCGTAAAAACTAATAAACAACTACGATCTGAGTTGCTAATTTTTTTAATAAATATTAGTCTCATAAACTTTTTCAATTAAATTGCTTTTATCTACTTTGTATTTTTTTTTAATTACAAAATAAAATCAAGCTAGCAGTTTTATCGTTAACATGCATATGTATAATATTGCTATTTAAAAAAATGATAAATTTTAAATTTTTTATTTATAAAAATATGTTATATAGCAGTGCTTATAAAAATAATAAATTGTAATGTTTATGTAGATGTAACAATTAAAACACGTGGTGTTATTTATAAACATAATACTATGCTATTATCTTGTTAATCTAAGTATTACAAAATAGTTAGATTGTATAATAGCTTTGTCTAAACTTTATAATAGTATTGTTTAATGTATGATACTTAATATTATCGTGTTATTTTTATTATAGCACAATTATATAACATGTTATAGACTTATACACTACTATTTACTAACTTGTTGAATCATATAGATTATTATTATCAACTATGAATATATTTGTATTTCATTTTTAGACAAGATTAAAAACAAAACATTTTTTTATTCTAAAAACATATCCACACATTAACCCTATGATACATTTTTCAACTTATTGGTACAAATCTTATATATGTTGGAAGAGACGACTTGTGGGGGGAAACCAATGTTGCTTCAGTTTTGTTGAGGTTTATGGAAGAGACGACTTAATCTATACTCTAATTAAAAGTAGCATGTGGCTAATTACAAGTTTACTCATCACATGTTAAACACATAATAGACCAGATAAAAAAATAAAATAATTGTTTATTCCAAAAACATATCCATAATACAAATTAACCCTATAATACATCTTCCAATTTATAGGTACAAATCTTATAGTTTTTTTATATATGTGTATAAAATAAACATATCCATAATACACATAATAAAACAATCTAAAAAGATGATGGATGAGTGGGAGTAATGTGAATGGATGAAAGGTTTGAGACATTGACTATACCTTTCTTTCATGTTACTTCAACAAAATATTCTTTCATCTTAATATCATACAATACAATAGAGAGAGTGCGGGGCCTATGATAAAGAACAATTCAAGACTAGACTAGAAGGGACCTTCTTTGCTTGTTTGCCCTATGATGTAGACCTTGGATGGTAATCCAAAAACACGTACCCCACTCAACACTATTTTGATATATTTTAAAATAAATAATTAATCTTCTATTATTTTTCATTTGATAATGCTTTTCCTTGTGGGGCTTGTGTTTTAACTTAATTAAAGAATATAGTTATTTGAAAAAAATTAATCAAAATACTATTGAGTATGTTACATTAATCCAAAAGTTTAATACAATGTGATATTCAAGTACTTTAGGTTACATGTCACAAGATAACAAATTAATGGTACTACTTTAATATTGTTGTGACATGATTAATGATTTGTTTTTTCTTTTTCATATTTTTACGGTTATTAAATATTAAAAGAATATGTATATTGGTCAATTTGAAATCCTAACAAAATAGTATTACAATTTCTTCTTTAACATTTAGAAGTAATGTTGCATCACACATTTTAGTGTTTTACTTATAGGTAACAATTATTATAAGTTATGGTTGTAACATCCCAAAATCCAAATTTGCCTTAAATTATTATTTTGTTTCAGGTGTGAGCGGTTTAATAATAATTAAAGTTTAATTAGTTACTGAAATTCTAAGTAAATAACAGAATAGATGAAACATGAAAGTTTAAGGGTTTGAGTTGTAAATATAAGTTATGGCATGATTTGATAAGGGGGATTTAGAGGAGGGACTAAAGTGGCAATATGGTGATTAAAAGAAGAAAAAAAAAGATCAGGAAGCTCCCATAGGGGGAGATCGCGACCAGAGAAGAGAAAAATGGAGAAACCCTAGTTTTTGAGATTTTGCACCAAATCAAGCTCGTCGGAGGTGGATTTCGAGAGGGGAGGGCCGAAATTGAGATATTAGCGGCTCATAGACCACGAAATCCTTATCCAACTCTTGTTTCCTTGTCAAGTAAGTTGTTCACAAAGTTGTTTAATTTCGTGGATATCATTTAGAGGTTAAATTGGTGTGTAAGACTTGTTGTATGTGGTGTATATGTTTTCATGGGGCTCGAAATTTAGGTTGCATGCTAGCAATTGATGATTTTGAATGGAATATATGAAATGGGTTTAACCCACTTCTTGAAATAGATGCATGACTATGAGGAGGGGTTATGTTGGTTAAATTAGACCCCAAGTAAGCTTGATTTTGTGGTTAAATCTGTTAATCATATCTTGAATTGTTACTTGTGATGTTAGTATGTGAAATGGGGTAAGCTAGTATGTTAAGGATCAATGCGATAGGTTAGGTATTTTTCATGCACACCAAGTATTTGTGAAAATGCCTAAAAGAGATTTTTGAACTTGAAAGTGTGTAGTTTTGACAATAATAGTTAGTAAGGTACTTGAGAATCAAGAATGATTATGTTGTGGATTATTAAGCTAAGGCTCAACTAATTATAGGTGAATGTGGTGGGAGCTCAAGCCATCAATGAATGCTAGAATGGAAGACTCGAGGTAACACATGAGTGGTTAATTTAGTATGTTGCATTATATATATATATATATATATATATATATATATATATATATTATGTGGTTTGACCATGAACGAGATAATGAGTTAGTTGTATATTATGGATGAAGCATGTTGTGTGTAAATAGGTGTATGATCTATTTGGGTTAAGAGTGTATATATGAAGTATGGGGTGTGTAAAAGTGGCATATGACCCGTTTGGGTATGATAGCAGAAAATGATCCGTTTGGGTATGATAGCAGAAAATGATCCGTTTGGGTTGAGAATGTGTAACTGACGTATGATGAGTGTAAAGTGACGTGTTTGGGTGTATTAGCAGTAAATAACCCATTTGGGTTATGATTGTGTATACATGTTGCATATTAAGCATAAGAATGTGTTAAATGACCGGTTGGATAAAATAGTAGAGAATGACCCGGTAGGGGCATTGTGGGCATAAGATGTATGTGAAAATTATGTGGAATATTGTAATGTGACCCGTAAGGGTAAAAATGAAGGTATATAACCTTTAGATGTTAGACTAACAGTTGTAATGTAACACGTAGCGGTTAGTTATCATGTGTAGGACATGATTTTACATTGTGATTGTGAATTGAAAGAATAGACTACAATTGGCTTAAATGAGTTAGATTGTTTGGGATGTACTGGGGATAACGGTCATTTAGTATGACCAAGCTGAAAGTTAGTGATTTATGACCCGTTTGGGTTGAGCTGTGAAGTTGAGACGAAGCAAGGAACTATGGAGTTATAGTCCTTAAATTGTCCCAACGAGAAGAATCAAGTGGCTTGGCACAACATGTGTGTGCCAAGGTAATGATATCATGAAGGAATTGCAGCAGAAAATAAGCCTAAAGAATGGAAATTTTGAATATTAAGTTAACGGGTCAAACGGGTCGGGTATAGAGTTCTCGCATCCGATTAATAACCTTGTTAAAATTTTAAGGGTTGGGCATAATCTTCTTATTACAGGTAATGAGGAGTACATAACACAAAATGGTGAGAATTTAACATGTTGGATTGAACTAAGTCGAAAAATACAGAAAAATGGCTAAGTATGGAGAAAGCTGCCTGGAGCCCTGGAAAGCAGGCTCCAGGCGTATCGCCTGGGACACCATAAGCTCCAAGCGATACGCTTGGAGCTGCTGTCCAGATTTCTGTTTTGTTTTTCTTGTTTTAAATGATGCAATACTTTGATAGTTGTTGAGAGCCACTAATACTAACGTGTTACTAGTGTTATTGGCAGGTAAACATTAGCAGACGGGTCAAGATCGAACCGAAGAGTTATGGAACCGAACATCACTTATTTTGGGCATCACATATTGTGTTTTGATAAAGTGAAGGTTTTGGGATGATATTTTGATGAAGCTGATTGTGTTAACACTATGTTATGTAAATGTTGGGTGATAGTGGGTAAAAACTTCCTAAGTAAATAAAGAAAAATTTTCAACTCTGATTTTAAATGACGTCTAATTCGGTTAAACGGAATTGGGGCCTTACAATGGTATTCCTGGATATATATTAATGACTATAACTAATCTTGAGCGAAATAGTATTACAATTTCTTCTTTAACATTTAGAAGTAATGTTGCATCACACATTTTAGTGTTTTACTTATACGTAACAATTATTATAAGTTATGGTATTCCTGGATATATATTAATGACTATAACTAATCTTGAGCAAAATAGTATTACAATTTCTTCTTTAACATTTAGAAGTAATGTTGCATCACATGTTTTACTTATACATAACAATTATTATAAGTTTGATGGTAGTCCTGAATATATATTCATGATTATAATTAATCTTGAACTTTATTTGCTTCATCAACAACTTACACTTTTCGAGTCGAAATTTATCAATATATTTAGTGTACTTCATCTTCATATTGTAGTTCCTAATATAGTCATATGTTGATTCGCATCCAAACCAAATTACTTGAATACATTAATTGAATCGTTGATTTTACCTTAAAATTAATTTTGGATTCAAAATGTTACCTTAATAAGATAAAGAATTAATGTGTCTATTTTTTTTAAAGACACCTCATCTAATTTTAAAAATTAATGAATTTGTTATAATATAAATATAAATATAAATAGACATTAAAATTTTCATTTTAAATTAGAAGGAAACATCACATGGAGTAGTAAGTAGATGCGATGTGTCATAATCATTTTGCTGGATGTCACAAATAGTTTTCCATAATAAGCTTATTTTATTGACATGTTATTCGTGAACTCCGAGATTCGAGCGTGTTGTGTTATGTTTGAGGAAGAAGTAAAGAATATATGTACCAAATACAACTCATTGTCAATCCATAACTATTATTACCTCCAAAGATAAATAAATACAATAATTAATGGATAAAATAATATTTCAAAAATAAATATTTTCTGAAATAAAAATTGATTGCGTCTAAAATAACACCACTCACAAACTATACAATTAGTATCAATGGTATATCATGTGTACCGTATGATATGATGAAATACATCTAGTGTAACCATTTTCATCATGTCGTAAGATATCTCTAATCACATAACCTATATCGTTATAGCATTACACTAATATATCTATAGCAAAACTAACGCCAAAAAGAATAAAGAACGAGTAACATCCGGCCCCGACAATATTAATATTGTTTGTTTTGCCCACAAGATGCTTACAGATTTGATTTTGGTTGTTTAAGCGAAAACTTCTCAAGGAGGTCACTCATCCCTGAGTTATTGTCACTCGAGTATGATTAACTGTCTCATGCACATCCAATGCGCCAAAAATGCGTTGATGGTAGTTCAGGCAGGGCAATCCTTATTAATTAAGAATCTTTCATGTTCACGATCAACGTCGTATTTGTCTAAGGCATTACAGAACGTGCATGTCATGAAGATTTTGTAGAAATTGTTGAAAATTTTTTAATTCCTTTATTTTCGGATTTTTTTTTATGTTTCTATTTAGATATTTAAGGATGTTTATATAGAGGGATATCTATTTAGGCTGAAACCATTCGGTTCCAAGCTTTTGAATAAACTTTTGATTATCGAGTTATTTTATCCCTTTCGAAAGTGTATCAATCTATCCTATTAAAACAAATATTCACATGTTACATGTCAGGTTCTCACACCACTTCACATTTTATCTCCTCGCATCTCTCTCCTATTAAATACTAATTATTTTAAATAATTAAATTATATAATTAAATATAAAAAATATAAATCTTTCGTATTATAATAATTTTTTTACTTTAATAAATTATAATAAGAGTTTAATTATATTCTATATTAAAATATAATTATTATAATTCTTAAGTATTTATTATTTATTATTTATAATTTTAAATATATTTTATCTTTTGTGTAACGGTTGTATGTTTAAAAACATTTCATTATTTCTTATATGTTATGTTTAAACTTATACTTAACAAAATATAATAATAATTATATCCTATATATAAAATTATTAATTCTATTATTTTTTAAATATTTCCATATAATACACAAATTGATATAATTAGTTACTGTTATATAAAATCGCATGTATAAACATTTTAAAAGGACACGTCGTTTCACTTGATTTCAACACCTAACTAGACAAACCATAATCCTTTTTATGTGTCTCCCTAATGTCCTTTTTAGTCTAATATATTCAAAATCCACACAAAACACATGCATCCCACTCAGTACTCACTGTATTATTAACCTAATTAGATTATTAGAACAACATATAATTGTACAATATAACCTTTTGAAGTAATTATATATTCTAGATATGATGTAATATAATTTCTTTAATTAAATTATACATAACTTAAATATTTTAAATAAGTTTTGATGTGTATTAATGATTCAACAAAAAAAGTTATGAGTGCTTAAATTCCTATTAGTTACGACATTTCATTTTCCTACTTTAAGATAAAAAAGGTGTGTGTATATATATAGTCACGTTAATGTATAACAACTTTTTAATGTGAGAAGCGTTAAAAGCAAACTAGACATGTAACACAGAGCAATGCATCAAATTAAATAATAATGCAACGATTACACAAGGTGTATACATGATTACCTTCTATTAAGTACATAGCCTATGATCGTAATTACACAACATTCGTTGTAGGTACAATTTTAATCCACTAAAAAATAATATCAAATATGTATTATATAAGAAAATATGAGTTTTAAAGTTCACAAATAATAATCGGTTTAACCGGGAAAACACGAAAAAAAATCGGCCGTTTCGGATCTCGTAGAAAACCCACGAAAAAACCGGATATCAAAAACCAGAGACTCCAAAAAAATCCAGTCAAACCGGTCAAAGGGGACGTTGAGCATGTGCGAGAAGTGCGACGAAACAGGGCCCATAATTTTTAAAATTTTATATATAAATTAGATGATATGAATTATGAAAAATTAATTTTCTATTAAAATTATTAGCAGATTTGCATAATTATCAGTTAACTACTCATTTTAAGACTATAATTTTCTTATGTTTATTGTTATTACTTAATCTTTTCTTTATTTAAGAACTTTTTAGTTGCATTTTTTTTAAGTAGGATCCATTTTTTAGTTCGAACAGAGTTTTCAAATTCTCAACTCTAACCCTAAAATCAGTTCAACCGACGGGTTCAAACCGGTTTTTAATTCAATGATTCTACCCCTAAATTTTTTTGCGTGTGATATTAATGTATAAGCAATCTATGGACGTCCGTCCCAACAAATACGGGAGTCGCACGAGATTTTAGGGAGGTGGGGGCAGGGGGAAACCCAAGGTGCCCAACAAATATTCTAACTTGTCATTATATGTCAGACCAAATAACCAAACAATCATTCACTCCACTCAATCTTCCTTGGATCCTATCATTCTTGGGGGAGCCTCTCTTTATATATTTACTTCATTATTTTCAAATATTAATTATTTTTAAGTAAATTATCACTTTCGTCTCTACTATTTGACATAATATACACAAGGTTTTTCAATGGTAGTTACCAGGTGATAAAGGGAGAGTTATGACCTTAAGGTTTAAAGTTCAATCTTTGAGCTTTTTGGTTATACCACCTATCCATTTGTGGATATGTCACTACAAGAAATTGGGCTTTTAGAGACCACATTTTTAGAGACGACAAAAGTCGTCTCTAAAAGTTTACCTTTAGCGACAACATGTCGTCTCCAAAAACCATAATTTTTTTTGTAATTTTTTTTATTTTGTTTATATTTTAGCGACTATAAGTAGTCTCCAAAAAATACATGAAAAAACCCGGGGATTTAGTTTTTTGGCGGGCCACTTTTAGAGACTACATGTAGTCTCTAAAAGTTAAGCGCGAAAAATATTTTATTTATTATTATTTTTTTAAATATACTCAACTAAAATTGTGTTATAAAAAATGTTGTTTATTTAATGTAAAATAACGGATATATCCTTGCTAACATACAACTATTAAATAAAAACATAAAATACAATAAAAAGTTAATATTAGTTGTCATTTCTCTACTTACCTAGATACTGTGCTAATGAAAGATAATATACTAGAATCTTCATCTTACCTAGATATTGGTTGATCCGGACATACATCATCACCTCTTATTATGACCAAATAGACTAAGTATTCAACGAAAAAGTGTATTTCAAAGCTCATGTGTATATATAATTTGTTGGAAATTTTGACAATAAGGCTATGTGTAGTCATAATGCTCCACCATGAGGCATTATGTGACATGTGGCGCTGATGTGGCAAGGGGGGGGGGGGGTTATGGGGCATGGGTGTGTAATCATAAAGCCCCTACATCATTACTTCAATTATTAAACTGCAGAGAAAGAAACAGCAAAGTGAACCACACAAGGGCGTCATGCCCCTCACGCCTCTCGGCCAAAAACCCCAACATGGCGCCCCGGGGGGTGCCAAGGGCGCTATAAGGGGCGTTATAGGCCTGATTTTTGCCCCATAACGCCTGATTACACATAGCCTAACGAAGAAGACATGTGGTAACAGTTAAGACCTTTTTTTTTATCAATCTTCATCTATCATCAAAACTAACACTAATAAATTAAATGTTTTTAAGGGGATAACATGATAATAAATCTACGGTTTTAAATTCTAAAAATTTAGAGATGTAATGAATAAACGTTAAAAAAAAAGTAAGCATTTCTATCATTCTATGCTAATTTCATTAGAACAAAGAAATTCCTTCATTCAATCATTCATATATCATAAGACAGCTGTATCCATCGACATTTTTTTTTTTAAATATAATATTTTGCTTGTATAAAACCAACATTTTTACACTTTTAATCAGTTCTTTTAGTGATGAAATATGAAATTATTTATCTTACTTTATGTTTTAGTTGATCAAAACATACTCATTCTACTTTTATAATATAAAATTAAATATAATTTACATGCAAAACTAGAAAACCCTAGTTCTGATGTGAAAGTGGTTAATTATGGGAGTGGGGACAAGACCGAACGATATATACATATGTGGGATTGAGTCAGTTTTATTGACTGGTCAATCTATATATTATTAGTCTAAAGAAAATAATAAAAGTGAAAAGAGACAAGAGATCGCTCCTAAAAAAATAGGACTCATATAATATATATTTTTTACATAATAAAGTATATAAAAGTTATTTAAGTTTGATAAAACTAAATAAAACTCAACAATTATAACTTATTATACCCGTCTTAACCATCTAAGTAGTTTCATGCGTACACATGACAATTTCTAGCATCTCAGTCATTAACGAGCCCGCTTTCAAAGTTAGAAAGAAAAACACTTTATATTTTATTCTTACCCTCTCTGTAAAATACCAATTACTATGGTAAATCCATATTTTAGTGAAAGAAAATAATGTCACAAAAGTTAAAAGTGATGAAGAGTAACATGTATATATAGATTCACATACATATATAAACACATAAAGTTACCTCTATGTTTAAACATATATATATTACTGAGAGAGAAACTGAAAAAGGCCCTGAAAACTGTAAATAAGATTGAAATAAAGAGAACATGATCTTTCTCCTCATGGAAACTTCTTCAGCTTTGTCTCATTTTCTAATAATGTGGACTTCTCACTTTTTTTTTCTGTCCTGACACTATTGTTCCCACCACTTGTCATGCTTAATCCATTCCTCTTAACTTTCAAACAATTTTATTATATTTTATCTTTTATGAAAAAAGTTCTATATAAGTTTTTATTCCTTTCAAACATGACTTGTTTATTATATATTTGTCTTTTAAAGGGTTAATTACTATTTGGTTTAATTAGTTGAATACTAACTCTTATTTTTATAACAATCTAGGGCCTGAGATTACATTTTACATTTATTAACCATATGATCGAGTCACCACTAGGACTTGTCATAGTGTTTGGCATATGGATATAACCTTATTCTAAAAGAAAAAGGTAAATTCTATTATTCTAATACTACCGTAGAAGCATAAACGATTAATATACTATGGGTCATAGCGCCATAGCGGTTAGAATTGAAAATATAATATATTTTTTTTGAGCTTTTAGTCTACACTACTTTTAAATTACCCATTTATCATGTTAAACCCGGTCTCTTTCAAATAAGCTTTCCTGGGCTACAATAGTTACAAAGCTGTATAACCTTGAATGGGCTTATGGGCCTTTGACCCAAACTGGGCTTTTAACAGAGCCTTGAATGTTTTTTGGAATTTTTAATTTTTTATGCATCATGCTGAGGATTTGATGAAACCCGAGTAGAATTTAATAATCCGCCCTTAATAGACTTGTCAAAATAAGTGTGTCGGATTGGGCCAGGTTGGATAACGGGTCAAGATGAGTACGGGTCGAAGCAACTAATTTTTAACGGTAATTATTTTGGTTTGATGCTTATGGAAAAGATAAATACGGGTCATTTGTAAACGAATTGAGGTTAATTCGTTATATCTCAAATATATTATCTCTCAATTAGTCTAAAAATCATAAAATTTTGACTTTTATTATTGACGAGATTGATTTAAAGTTTGATTCAAAGATTAAAACATTTGCATGATATTCATATTCTATAACTAGATGTACAGACACATTACATACCCATCAATTTATTTATTTCTCTTGATAACACATTGTTACGCAAATAACACTTAAAGAAAATAACGTAAAACTAAACTAAAATAAAAATAAACACAAAAAAATAAAATTACTTCCAAAATACATGATACACCCAAATATCATCATAAAACATCACTTTTTCCTCTTAAGCTTGTTATCAACTCCAAAATCTCGACGCGAAAACCCGATACCCTTCCCGGAGTAACACGTTCCACAACTTGCGCAAACCACAGATCCTCGTTTTTCGGCGAATCACTATCAAACCAATCACATATCTCCTTCGCAATGGCTAAAACATACAACCCACAATCATAACCCGTCACTTGTTGCGGGCTGCATCCACATTCCATATAACGCGTCCCAGAACCACCCGTATATTGAACAACCGTCTTATAAAGCCGTTTTGCGTGGTTCTTGTTCATGCCACCGTAACTGTCATGATGCACAAACACATTGGCGGTTTTCTCAAACGCGAGTAAGCTCCAGTGACTCCCGCCTTCAACTGCCGCCACGTCATCGTTGTTGTTAACGGGGAAGATTATGAGTTTTTTCGAGGGTAGGTTTAGGGGTTGGAGGAAGTCTTGGAGGCTGGTGATGTCGGGACAGTTTGTGATCCAGAAAGAAATCGAAGGTGGGACGAGTAGGATGTGTTCGGAAGGGTGTGAGGATGAAAGATGGCTGAAGTAAAATTCGATTATTCTATCGTTGAGATAGTGTGGACCGTTTAGGATCCTTAAATCGGAGTGGCGGAGAACAACATCGTTGTAACTCAAGATTTTCTCATCTGCTGAAGTTCTTGGCATGTTGAAAGTTGCTAATATTGTTACCTGGTTGATGATATGATTTCAAAAACTAGACTGTTACAGTTGTAACCTTTTAAACAAATAATCAATGAAAATAACAGAAAATTTGACTCCTAGTGTAACAAACAATTTCTCATAACATCTATATTATATTATCTGATTTTCCCAGCAAAACATAGCTCTTTAATATTTTTTTTCAAATTTTCCCAGCAGAACATAGTTTTCTTTGTTTTTTTTTTAATTTATTTTTATTTTCCCAGAAGAACATGTTTTTTTTTTTTTTTTTTTTTTGTTACTGGTGTAGAGACTATCTAGCAGTGACGAACCCAAGACTCTTTTTACCTATGGGGTCGCTTTTCAAGTTCCTCTTATTTCTATCAATCTCGATGTTATATTATACTAAAAATTATATATGTTACTTTTTTATAAAATCAAATGCACTTGAGTAGACACTAAACACTAAGGTTGCGTTTGGTTGTGGAAAACGTTTTCCAGTTTTCCATTTTCAGTTTTCTAGAAAATGAAATGGGTTTTCCATTTCTAGAAAACACTTGGAAAATTTTAAAAACGCGATCTAACCAAAAGATGTGTTTTCCATTTTCTGGAAAATAGAAAACGGAAATTGGAAAACAATGCAAAACTATTTTCCAAATTTAGTTAAAAGAATGGAAAACTGTATTTTCTGTTTTCTAGGAAATTTTTTTCAGAAAACTATCACTAGAACGCGTTTTCTGTTTTCCATGTTTTCTTAGAAAACAGAAATGGAAAACACCCCATGTTTTCCACAACCAAACGCGCCCTAAAGTTGTGTTTTTTCTTCAATAGGAAGAGAAAGCATTACAAATTGTTAAAATTCTTATTAGATATGAAGTTTGCATAAATAGGAAATGATTGTTTTATCAGACATTGCAAAGCAAATAAGCATTATTATTATTATTATATGATTATATCCAGTGTTTTCATTAAATCAATACACAGCTAATGAAACAGAACATGATCTTAAACATCTATTAATCAAACAAAATGAGAAAAATTACCTCAAAATTGAAGGTCAATGATGAATTCCTCTCTGTTTTTCAGCTACTCATCTCTAATTTCTGCAATCACATAGTAAAATAATAAGAATGAGACTCAATTCAACTGGTAAAACAAAAGTGAAACTTTAGAAACATGGAGAAATCAGCATGTTGCACAACATCAAGATTGATTCAAGAAAAAAAAAGTGAAACACAGATCGATTGACCTGGAAGAATCGAGAAGCGTTTAGGATTTTAAATATTAGCAATTTCTGCAAGATCTAAATTTTAGGGTTCGAGAATTCCAGCTTATTTTGTTACCATCAACAACCCCTGCAACTCTCTAAATTTCATTCAAATCCCTGAAGTTACAATTAACTTTCAAAACGCATCCTGCACTTTTGTAACCTACATCAAATAGAATAAATTAATTAATATTAATTAATAATAATATTTATAGATAAGGATATAAAACTTATCCGCGCGTTGTCACGGTGATAATACAGGTATAAAAACAGTTGCATTGCTAAAACGCAACGTAAATAAATGAAAATACAAAAAAAAAAAACTACGTAGCGACGTTACGATTAGAAGTTATAAACTCCAAGTACCGAACGTAGGACTTGAAGTTATGTTTGACGTGATATAAATCAGTGTCACACTAGCTAAGTGGAACACTACGAAAAGTTAAATACGTAAAGACAACGGTGTAATATAAAACCAAATAAACGCTTTAAAAAAAACTAATCATAACGTGTCATGTGACAAACCATAATTAACCATGCTACTATTCCAAAAGGACTTAACTTTGTTTATAGTCAAAATAGATTCACAACTCTTTATTAACCGTGAACCACTAACACAACTGTTCATCTTGTTCGGTCTCATATTAGTTATTGATACACGAATTGTAAAGATCTGACGTTTATTTATTATAATTAAACGCTTTCTGGTTCGATCTATGGTTCTTGACACTACGTTAGGGATGTTACCTGGTTGTTAGAGGTTTCAGTCTATCCGTATATAGAAAATATTTTCACGTTAGACATGTAGCTTCAAATAATCAGGGACTATTAAAATCCGGTCACATTTAGACTCAGAAAAAATGCTTTTATAAAAAATTAACAATAAAAGAAATCCAAAATGTTTAATGGATAGTGAGTAAGATTATCATTGTGGCAAAGTAAAGCTTTTTCTTTTCCGGATATACCCCTTTTAGACGCATAAAGGAATTTACCTCGCAACTTCAAGCAGTTGACATCCGCCCAAAAACCACCAAAATTACCGCATTACAAAACTCCCCCGCATCTGATGCATCTCTAGATCACAAAACTGCACTCAGTATGAATTTACAGAGACCAGATCTGAGCATCAAGCCATTGATATCCGAAATCTAGCATTCCTCAATCGATATTATCTGAGTGATTATCTGAGTGATTATCTGAGTTTGAGTAATCGGAACAGCAAATAAGATGGAGTTGTTGAAGAATTTACCGGAAATGGATCTGATGCGCTCGGAGAAGATGACGTTCGTCCAGTTAATCATTCCTGTTGAATCTGCTCACCGCGCTGTTTCTTATCTCGGTGAACTCGGTCTACTCCAGTTCCGTGACGTATGCTTTGCTTCCGATCCAAATTTGTTTATTATATGTGTATATATATGTTTGCATTTATGTGAATGGTTCCTGAATTGCTGAACCGTTTTACTGTTTCATAGAATCTCTGAGTTTTTATGCTACCAATTCGTTGCATGTAGTTGTTGTTTTGAGTTAGTTGGTATTGCATTTGTAGAGCTCAAATCTAGTTACTGCCTAGTGCTAAATTGGTTTGAAACTTAGAATGTTAGTTGTAGTTCTCAAAATTCACTTGAATGGTCATATGGACTTAAACATTGAAGGTAATATGATATCACAACTCATAAATTATCATAGGCTATAGACTTATAGGATGCTAGTAGAGGAGTATGTTTGATGATCCCAGCAACTTTGAGTAACAAAGTGATTGAGAATTTGAGATAACAATTATGATACAGAGGGATGGATCAGAGTGACGGTGAATTGGTGATTTCACAGAGATAGTCATCTGTCATGGCTGGGATGCTGGGTGGGGTATTTGCTATACAATATAAATGTGCAACTAGTTTATGTTGTGGAATTAATGGTTCTGCTGGATCTATGGACAACATCTCAGACATTGTAAAAGATAAACCTTATATGATTGACAATTTAGTCTTGAGATTGCCAATACATCATTTGGAATTAAGATAACCTATCTGAATTATATGTAAACTGACAAAATAAGCTTCAGGAAACTGGAAACATTCTGTATGATGATACAGTCATGTGATAAATACAATGGATGAGTGAACTGTGGCTGTTGGATATGCTCTCTTTGCATTTCCATTCATGTTGTTGAGTTAAGCCTTCCTTTCTTGGCAAGAACAAAGTAGTGTAACTGACAAGCATTTGAAGCTTTCAGAGAGTCACAATAATGAGGGGATTTTTGCCTTTCTGTAACAGTTACTTTGTTAAATAGGGTTAGGTCTTGCTGAAGAAAAACTTAGTCTTCTTAATATTGATAAATTACTGAAATTACTGTTTGAATAAGGTTATAGTATTTTCAATAAAATGTGAATCTTTACGGTAGAAAGAAAACTAATTGGAATTTGCAATTGTTTTGATTATAAGTCCTCTTTGAGATCTGATCAATTAATAGATTCTACTCCTCTCTATTGCTAAACGAGGCATTTGTGTATAGTCTTGCTGCACCATGAGCTTGACATTGCTTAAGAATCTATGTTTGACCCAAAGACTTTAAAAGCGTACCGCATACGATACATATATTTGTTAGTAATCGATACCACCTAACTCATGGAAGCATAAAATAGGTTGGTTAAATCGAAGCTGTTAATCATAAGGTATTGTTGTTCGACACTTCAACTTGGATAGGCTCTAGCAAATAATAAGCGCTGTCTGTTCTGGTCTTATTATGCCACATACATTGTCATATTGACTTCAACGCCGTATTTGAGAGACGTCCAAACCAGGCTATGACTTTTGAGTATTTCCCCAACTAGGTCTTGACATAGAAGTCTCTTTGTGCGTTATAAGTTTTAGCTTGCTCTTTCTTTTTCTCTGATTCTTTATATCAGTCTCTTTTTTTGGATGTTTGGTCTTGGAATTTTTATGTTGTTAGTCTTTAAGATCAGTTCAGAGTACAATTTTAAATATCAGTGGCTTAATTCACGTAGTCTCTCTTTTCTGTATAGTTCATGCAATTTTCTAATATGTTGCTTTTTTTTTCTTCTTGGCAGTTAAATAATGATAAAAGCCCATTTCAGAGAACATTTGTTAATCAGGTAATGATTATATCATATTCATAGCTTGCTCACTCGTTAATTGCTTCATGCAGAGTTATGTTTTTGACAACGGCTTTTTTTGTGCTATTTAATGTTTTGGGTTATTGGCTTCAAATTAACTATCACTTTTTGGCCAATAACACTCCCAACTAACGAATTTCCTTCTGGCACTCCCAACTATCAACATATTTTCCTCCACCACTCCCCCCGTTAGTTTTCTTTAACTCCGTTAGTCATCTGCCTAAGTGGCTGTCCTACATGGCATAAAATGATTATGTGGTTGTCTATGTGGCTTATGGCCACGTAGACAGATGACTAACGGGGTTAAAGAAAATTAACGGAGGGAGTGGTGGAACAAAATAAGTTGATAGTTGGGAGTGCCAGAGGGTAATTCGTTAGTTGGGAGTGTTATTGGCCAAAAGTAATAGTTAGGATTATTTGAAGCCAATAACCCTAATGTTTTATCTTGAGCCCCAATCATTTCTATAAATGATGTCCTATGCAATTTGGATCTTTTTTATGTAATCTTTTAAATACATCATTTTATTTTGTTGTTACAAACACACTATGCGTATATAGATCAAATCATACTAGCAAGCAGAAGATCTAGATATCCATGGTTATGTCACCAATACACCATTGTAAAATATGGTGGTTTAATTTCCCAATTTATATTTTCTTTCATATCATGCCATGATTGTAGGTAAAAAGATGTGCTGAAATGTCAAGAAAGCTTCGGTTTCTTAAAGATCAATTACACAAGGCTGGTTTACTATCATCTGCTCTTCCTGCAGTGCAATCGGATATTGACTTGGAGGCACTAGAGGTCTGCCCTTTGCAAGCTTACTGAGAAAAATATTAGAATGAGAAAAACATCACATCTAGCTTCTTTTTGCAGAATAAGCAGCCATTCCATGTTTTTAGAATAGAAAAGTACCAGCTTTCTTTTGAAGGGGATTAACTTGCTTCAGAACTAAATATTGTTATTTTTTTATAATCATAGATACAACTTGCTGAGCATGAACACGAATTTATTGAGATGAATGCTAACAGTGAGAAACTACAGCAGACATATAATGAGCTGCTAGAGTTCAAGATGGTGCTGCAGAAGGTATATTGTCCTTACTTTTTTTCATAATAAACAGGCCATCTACCTGGCTATAGTTAACTGTTTATGGTTGTTTCTTTTACATATAGACCCATTTGTTGTGAGATATTGAGTAAAGGTGCCGCTGGTTTGACTAATGCAAGTTTTCAGTGCTTCCTATTGTATATTATATGCTATGTGGCCAAAATACTCATTTCCATAATTATTCACATACTATGAACATCATTTGCGGAGCTTGAACAAAAAATTGTGGGGGGGGGGGGGGGGGGGACTCGGTATGTAAGAAAATTTCAAGCTTCGCCAATGATTAACATCTCTATTTTTGGTTTCTGATTACCAGGAACAGAACATTTATTGTCTCCTAAAATTAGATTCTGAATATTATCATGACATCTTCAGGCACGAAGCTTCCTTATCTCAGGTAAGAGTTACGAGACTGCTGAAGGTAGAGAATTAGAAGAGAATGTGTACCCCAGTGATTATCCGGAGACAGCCTCCTTAATGGAGCAGGTAAAAATCTCATGTGCTTTTGCACTTTGGAATCATATCATGTAAATATTCAAAATTTGGTATTCACACAGGCGACACAATCTGGACAGTCAAATTCAACTGGTCTTAGATTTATCAGTGGCATTATCCCAAAATCTAAGGCATTATTGTTCGAGAGAATGTTGTTCCGTGCAACAAGGGGGAATTTGTTTTTCAATCAAGCACCTGCGGATGAACTCATCATGGATCATTTGTCTTCTGAATTGGTTTGTTCACCTCTTCTTATTGCTCTGTTTTACAACCAATAATAAAAATAAATGTACACACAATTACCATCTTACAGGTTATTTACCCTTTATTTGCTCTGAATCCTACATTCTCTGTCCTGATGTGGCAAAATGAGTGACTCAGGCGGCTTGTAAAGAGTAACATGAATTTTTTTAGTTCGGGTCAAAAAGGGTCATGTGGGATTGGGTTGACCCAAAACTAGTTTGTCAATTTCTTTTTAACATATAGATTTTTTTTTGAACGGCAGTTTGGCTCAGCGGTGTATGGGGACCGGTTACCCTGGACCTACCTATTGTCCCAAGTTCGAACCTCATGCATTATATCTAATGCATGAATTATCTATATGAATTAACATATAGATAATTCATGCATTAGATATAATTAAAAAAACTATTGTTTTACAATAATAATAATCTAAGTTTTTAAATGGAAGTGGTGTAGGAGGTTGCATATATTTTAATTTCACTTAAGGTGACTTTTGACTCGTTCAACCCATTTGAACCATTTCTTTTTTAGCTTAATTGTTTTGTTTGTCCCATCTGAAAACTAACGTAAGTTGACCCATTAATAAGTAAGTGAGTCGAAATCGCCACATTTAGTTTTATCTTTTGTCAGTGTAGGGTGTGACTAAAGTGTCATTATTCTGCTGCTTATACATCAGTATTAAAAAACTTTGGTCTATCTATATCGATTTTCTGTAAAGTTTAAATACATTTAGTATATCTGCTTCTTTGCAGGTTGAGAAAACTGTATTCGTAGTGTTTTTCTCCGGAGAGCAGGCAAAGACAAAAATACTGAAAATCTGTGAAGCATACGGTGCGAACTGCTATCCTGTTCCAGAGGACTTAACAAAGCAGGCTCAAATAACACAAGAGGTATGTTTTCAAATGTAGTGCTGGTACATTTTACGTTTTGTTTTGTCAAATGTGAAATGTATATATGAATTTTGTTTTGCCATTGATACTTCATACGTGTATGCATTCCTGTAATTACTTACCATGTGTAAACCTAGATCTTGAAGAATTGTTTCCGGTCCTTATCTCCAAATTCTCAATTAAATAAGCACTGAACATGTACATCTTTTTAGGGAACTAGTTCAGTTGTTGAGCACTTCAGTTTCTTGCTGGAACTCAAAACCAAAAATTCTGAACCTATCCTTTTGCAGGTACTGTCACGACTCTCTGAATTAGAAACCACTTTGGATGTTGGAATTCGTCATAGGAATGCTGCTCTTCACTCCATTGGGTTTCAGTTAACAATATGGATGAACATGGTAAGGTGTGCCTTTCTGTGTTTTTTTTATTTTTTTTTATTTTTTTTTTGTATTAGAATAAATTTGACAATGTATATTAAACTTTGATGTTATCGGCATCTGTATATAATGTGCTGATTTTGTAGGTTAAAAAAGAGAAAGCTGTGTTCGATACATTGAATATGTTAAACTTTGATGTTACAAAGAAGTGTCTAGTTGGAGAGGGATGGTGCCCCATATTTGCTAAACCCCAGGTATCTTGTATGCACTGCTTTTTATGTAATATTGGATTTTCTTTTCAAACCTATTTATAACTTTCTATGTGTTGGATTATGTTATATTATACATTAGATTCAAGAGGCGCTGCAACGGGCAACTTTTGATAGCAGCTCACAAATTGGCATTATATTTCATGTCATGGATACTGTTGAGCCACCTCCAACATATTTCAGAACTAACAAATTTACAAATGCATATCAAGAAATTGTCGACGCCTACGGGTAAGCATGTTTCACATCTAAATATAGTTTTGGCATCATTCAATAGTTTATTCAATTATTCATACTTCATATGGTTTTTCTAGAATAATGGTCGTTATTTATTGCTGCAATTCTGGTATAGCAACCCTTCTTTGTGTGGAATTGAAACTTTATATATTTTGGTGTATATTAGATTGTTTTTGTGTGTGGGAGTTATGATAACTAAGCTCTGTTCACTGCAGTGTTGCTAAATACCAGGAAGCCAATCCAGCAGTTTATACTGTAATTACTTTTCCATTTCTTTTTGCTGTCATGTTTGGTGATTGGGGACATGGAATATGTTTATTGTTGGGCGCGCTGGTCCTCATAGCTCGTGAAGGGAAGCTTAGTTCTCAGGTTAGTTCTCTTAGAAGGCTGATTGTGTTTTTACAAATCCACTTTTTTGTCCATTTTCACAGTAAACAAAATTTACCCAAACCGAACGGGTCATGATTGCCGGGTGTGCTCTCAACACTTGGACTATTATGAAATGCAACTATCAAATTTAATTCCAAAAACACATATATCCATATTAATTTTGAACTTGCAAGCAACTTTTTCTCTTTTGCATTCAAAACTCAAAAGGATCCTGTGTTATCACAAAATCAGTCCAATCTTTCTGAATGATGAAACTTTGGTAAGTATTTTAGTTGTTGACCTGAATTTGTCAAAAGTTTTAAACTCTATGAAACAGTTCACTTGTTTTCTTTGTTTCCTGGTCATTGATTCATTCTCAATCTTAATTTCATTGTTTCTGGCAGAAACTTGGGAGCTTCATGGAGATTTTATTTGGTGGCCGTTATATACTCCTCATGATGTCACTGTTTTCGATATATTGTGGTCTAATATACAACGAGTTCTTTTCTGTTCCTTATCACATATTTGGTGAATCTGCTTATAAATGCCGTGATGATTCATGCAGGTATATTTTCTTTACCTGGTTGGATATTATATCTGAACACACATTTTTTGCATTAATATAATCCTGCCAGCTGTCACTGAACCACCATTTTTTGTTTTTATCAACAGTGATGCATATACCGTTGGTTTAATCAAATCTCGTGATGCATATCCATTTGGTGTAGATCCTAGTTGGCGTGGGAGTCGTTCAGAGTTACCTTTTTTAAACTCTCTTAAAATGAAGATGTCTATTCTATTTGGTGTTGCCCAGATGAATCTTGGAATCATTTTAAGCTACTTTAATTCAATTTTCTTTAAGAACTCATTGGATATCAGGTATATTATATGATTGTCCTTGTACTATATTTGATATTTGTAGATATCTGACAACAATTGATCAATTGATGTAACATTTTCAGGTATCAGTTTGTGCCACAGGTGATATTTTTAAACAGCCTTTTTGGGTATCTTTCACTTCTCATTATCATAAAGTGGTGCACCGGTTCTCAAGCCGATCTTTATCATGTGATGATTTATATGTTTCTGAGTCCTCTTGATGATCTTGGTGAGAATGAGTTGTTTTGGGGACAAAGGCCCCTTCAGGTACAACTTATTGTTTCTTTTATCATTGATCCCATATAATTAGAAATGACAACTTTGACCCATAAATCATATACCTAAGAACGTGTCGATCCGGGTATGTTTTACCTTTACTTGTCAAACTGGGTAACATAAAAAAAGCTAGGTAAAAAATGAAACATATCAAATTGGTTGAACTAGTCACATTTAGCCTAAAATGTTTTTAACGCAGAAAATCTCCTAAAACGTTTATAAAAACTAGATTATTATTGAATAAAATTAAATTGTACTCATACACTAATTATTAACAAAATTAAAAAATTTGGACCAAGTTTTTCAGGTCAACCCACCTGGCCTGACTGTGCACAAAAACACCCTTTTTGACCTGTTACCCAACTTGTGCAATCTTACTGTAGTTTCAAGTCCCCATGGTTTCTAAGCATATTTTTTGCAGATCCTGTTGTTGCTTTCGGCTCTTGTTGCTGTTCCATGGATGCTTTTCCCCAAACCTTTTATCTTGAGGAAACGTCATGCTGAGGTACTGCCAGTTTGCATACGACACGCTTTCATGAGTATTGTTTTAACTAAACTAACAACTATTGTTTTCTCTTGCTCATTGCCCTTCAAACATGCATCTTTTTCCTTCTTAAACATTAATATATTTTCTTGACCAGCGACTCTACAAGATTGGAAGTTTAACCGTTTTATCGCTTGATATTCTTTTTAGAGATTTCAAGGTCGTGCGTATGGGATTCTCAGGTCATCTGAGACAGATATAGATTCTGAGCCCGGTTCTGCAAGGAAGCATGATGAGGAATTCAATTTTAGCGAGGTCTTTGTACATCAAATGATACATTCTATCGAGTTTGTACTTGGTTCAGTTTCTAACACTGCTTCTTATCTTCGGTTATGGGCTTTGAGGTACAACATTTACAGACCTTACTTAAGAATAATCTGTCAATTAGTTATTAGCTAATCGTTTATGGTTGCTACAGCTTAGCTCACTCAGAATTGTCCACTGTCTTCTATGAGAAAGTTCTCCTCCTTGCATGGGGGTAATATAATTTCCACCTTCTTTTGCTTTTCTTGAGCTCAATGAACCCGTTCCATAGATGTGGCAAAATGGGTTGGTAACGGGTTGAACCCAGACATGTTTTGTTTTTGTCTGATTTTTTTAAGTAAAACTAATGTAAAGATGATTTAATTTTGTTGAATAAAATGATTTAGGAGGTTTTATGCATTCTAAATACATGTTGGCTGAATGTTGATCCTGGTTTTATTCATTTAACCTCTCTTTTTGTTCCTTTTAGCAAACCTTTTTATTTTATTTTACCAGTTTAACCCATTAGTCAATAAATAACTCGAACTCGTCTATTCATAAGTAAAAGGGTTGAATTTGCCACCTCTATGACCTTGTGTTCTACAAATTCTTCCGTGCATTTTTCTAAATGGATAATTACACAAAATAGCAACATAATTTCATACTTTGACCAAAACCAGCAACATGCTTTCATTTATTTACCAATAATAGCAATGTAATTTATGTCATTGGTAAAAGAATAGAAGCATGTTGCTACTGGTAAGGTGTGAAGAGGGCCGTTTAATACAAAACTAATTTTAAGTTAAAAAAACTGCAAGAACTGCATAAATGCTTGTACTCATTGCTTAAAATGTTATATGGTTCCTGGGGTTGACTTATAATTAGTTCCGAATCGAATGTCTTTGCATTTATCGTTCATCTCAATGGATTCTCAGGTACGAAAACTTCTTGATTCGGATGGTGGGACTAGCAGTCTTCGCCTTTGCAACTGCATTTATACTACTCATGATGGAGACACTAAGTGCTTTCCTTCATGCATTGAGACTACATTGGGTCGAATTTCAAAACAAGTTTTATGGAGGCGACGGTTATAAGTTCCAACCTTTCTCATTTGCAGCGATGGCTGATGATGAAGATTAACTAATACAATTACAAATTTACCCTCCATTTCTCCCCTTTTCCCCGGGTCAACAAGGACAAAACCCGTTCACCTATCACAGCATTAGATATCAGAATTTTGGGTAGTTAGAATTGCGATACGAGTGTGCAGCCTGTATTAACATAGTTCTGTAGAAACCCGACCCGGATTTATGTGAACTGGATGGTACCAACTACCAAGGCCCTGCTTCCACAAAACAAATCTTCTACATATAATATTCTTTACTACAGGGCAATAATATATTAGGTGTTGTAAAGAGGGCATTCCTTTATATTGCTTTTGGTAATAAACAACACAACATACCTGTTAGATGGTTGAACTATATGAAGTCCCAATTTATCTTAAATAATATTTAAACGGAAAATAGTTTAAAGTACTCGATAAAGTATTTAATTTAATTTAAGTACCCAGAACATATAACAAAATGTTAATTTAGAACAGGTGGTAATTGGTAAGCCTTTTCCTTCTATTAACACTGTCATATTATTCTTTTTATCTAAATCATTCAACCAAGGATATCTAACATTTCTAAGCTTCTCTTCTTTATTAAATAAAAATAATAATTTTAAATGTATGCAACAATAAATAAAAATCAAATTAAAAATAAGATATATATTAACAAAATATTGAAAGTATATATATACTCTAAATTAAAAAAACAAAAGTACTTGATTTAAAAATATCTTCATTTGATTAAAATTAACAGGATTTATAACTTTTTTTTTATACAAAACCGTTAATTACAAAAGTTCATAGAAAATAAAATATATCTTATATGAAAAAACCTAAATAGTAAAACTATAATAAAATTAGGTTGAAAATAAAATAGTGTAACAAAAAAGAATCACAAGCCCTGTATGATAAGTTGGTTTAAAGTGGAAACCAAAAGTGAAATATCTTGTTACTAAAATGTATACTTTCCTTACTGCTTATTTTCTTTGATTCTTATTAAGTGGAAAAGAACAAGTTATGGTCATTTTAGGTTGGTAGAAGCTCTCACCCCACCCCCACCCCCCACCCCCCCCCCCCCCCCCCCCCAAGAAACTAAAATACAAATAGAATTATCTATGGGTAGAGAGAAGGTATTTTGAAATGTCATCTTACGTTTTTCTTTGTCAACAATTTACAGTTTTACAGTTATATGACTTGATAAACTCATAAGCTACCTATCTTTTTAACAACAATTTTTAAATTTTTTTAAATTAAATATATCACACCTTTAAATTACAAGATTTACACCTTAAATCTTTTAGTTGTAATATATGCTCTTTAAGAACCAGGAAGCCTACTTAAAAACAATTATGAGCTACTTAATATCATTAGTTTTATAAACCAAAAGCTATAAAGTATTATTCAGTGTTAAGTCGCATTCTATACAAAATTACCCTACTTTCAAAGTTCATCTTTAATAAACACTACGCTCATTCCTCTATTAAGCCATATAATCCTTTGATTAGGTGTCACGAAGTCGGTCACAATAAAAAAAATATGTTCTTTTAAGTTTTCTTTATTATAATTTCACACTTATGTTGTTACATATCATTTCTAAAATTTTCTAGTTTATTTTACTTTACGTAGTCTTTTGTATTTGCGTTTCTTTACGTTGTGTTTTAGCAATGCAATCGTTTTGTATCCCCGTATTATCATTGGACGCCACTTGACATGCCACAGTATTTATATATATACTACTAAATTTTCTTTCAAGCTTCCTTCATTTTAGTTTCACATTTTTATATTTACATATCATTTTTTTAGTTTTCTAGTTCGTTTTATATTACTAGATACAACTATTTTCTATACACACGTTATTCATAGATAGACGTCACGAACTTGTTATAAGAATACAAGTATTTAAATGAATACAAGTTTTTAAATGTAAGTATAGTGACAGGGAAAAGGAAGTAGCCACACCGTAGAATAAAGAAGCCTCAAGAACCCTGATTGATCACCGATCGATTACTGTTATCGTCGTCACTCTCATCACCTCCTTTTCGATTTCCTCCTTAAATCCTCACATGATTCTACGGTTTTCGAGCCCTCAATCCTTCCGCTACTGAATCAAAAATGGATAGCACATGTTACCGCCACAACAGTTCTTCGCAACATGAGATTTTGGAGGTTTTTAACAGAGAAATCGGCCTCAATTCGCCTCGAAAGTCCTCTCACCGAATCTCCGCTTCCGAGGTTCGTTAATCGTTAATCGTTATCATCTTCAATTTGTTATTTTAGCTCAATTTCACTATTCTAAATTGAAATTACTTAGGCGTTTAAATTCCTCGCGAGTTGATTACTGTGTTGATATAGTTCTAGGTTACAATTTCTCCCTAATTAACTTCACGATGACGGATTTGGATTGTTCATTTATTCACTTGTTAATTTGTTCATTTGTTCATCGATCGAAACTAATAAATTAATCACGCTAATCGATTTAGTTGATAGATGATGAGGAACATGGAAATAAAGTGTTTCTCGATCGAGAATTAGGTTATGATTGTATCATTGCTGTTGCAGGCTCTTGTGAAGAGGATTGATCTAGGTGGTAAACTAATTGGGCATGAAGGTTGCGTGAACACGATTGAATTCAACAATTGTGGTGATCACCTGGTATCAGGTTCTGATGACAGACAAGTTAAGCTCTGGAATGTGGAAAATAGGTCTTTGGTGTTTTCGTATGGTTCTGGTCATGCAGACAATATATTTCAGGCTCGGATTATGCCGTTTTCGGATGATATGACGATTGTTACTTCTGCTGCTGATGGCCAGGTGAGTTCATTATGCAAATTTTACAGTAAATTTTCTTTTCAAGTGCTTGGTTTTGTTGGTTAGCGATTGGGAATAAAAATCCGTCAAAGTCTGGGTTTGTAGAGGCTGATATGTTAAACAACCAAAGGCATGAGGAGATTATGAATGCTTTACTCGATAAAGAGGCTAATATGTAAAAGAGATGAGACAGATGCAACTTTTGGTTGTATGTAAAGTTTATTTCGCTTTACATAGCACAACACCTTGCGTATGTGAAGCCTCTCGCCTTGCATCTCGGTTTTTAGCACTTAATCACCTCAAAGTGCCTCGTGCTTTTTAAAACCAAGTTTGGAACATTTGATTACTTAGGTTAAATAATCAGTGTCATACTAGCTGTAGCAAAACTGACTCAAAAGAGTATAATAGCCGATCGCCTCTTGGCTTGGTGGCATCAGGAATTTATCCCCACCAAAGTGGTGCAAGTTCAAGTCACACAGTGCGGACATTAGGTGGATTTTAGTAGTAGAATTGAGGGGGTGTGTATGTTTGTCCTTAAAAAATTATAATAATATTACGTTAGTAACATCTTGAACCGGATGATAGAACCTAAAGAGATGGATTAAGTAGGTATGATACTCAAGTCTTCAAAGAAGGGCCTTGGGATATTTAAGGGAAGTTAGTATGACAATGGGAGTAAGATGTTACAATGGATTTAGGGTGTGTTTGGATATGTGTTTTGGAACTCTGTGTGTGTATTGAATAATCCGAATCAGATAATCAGCTGAGGATGTAGAATATAATGTTTGGATTGCTTATGCTATTTGAAGTTGCTATAATCAGATAATCAAATGTTTTGACCGTTTAACCAACCAACTATGACTGTTTATGGAAATATAAGATAAAATTACAAAAAGTGTCATTTTTGTAACTGCCGGTAACTAATTAGTTGAATCTATAATCATATAATCAAGAACAAAATGTCTTCACCCAAATCATTAAAAACTGATTGATATCGGCAAATTAAAGTGATATCAAATAGAGAAACTTTTTGGTGGAAAGAGGAGGTACAAAGATGTAGGAAACATACAGAAAAATAAATAACCAACATAAAAACTACGAAAAGTTGTAAGGAAGATAAGAAGGTGAAAAATAAGCTTGTTAAAGACTTAAAGTATGCAAGGAGATGTACAAGATGTTAAGGTTGTGCGCCAATCTAAAAATCACAGATTTCATCAGTGGAATGGTGTAACCTGATATTGACTCGTAAACTCTTAAGCAATGTACTAAATATGTTATAATAAACATGTGAAGTCGCTTTTTATTACATGCATATGGTGTTTGGATCCCTAGCATGCACATTATGGACCACTGAAGATAGTAATGTGATGACCTTCCCCAAATGCATGTCAATATGGTTACATCCATGCATGATAAGCCAGTAATTTATAGTTTCTTTGTTGATGTTTTGGTACTAGGTGTCTTCCATTTCAAGTTTAATTGATAATCAATAATATCTGTAACAACCTTCAAGGGGCTGTCGTAGTGATAAGCTCTTGTGTCTCTCTCGTAGAGATTTTACATTCGAATCTAACTTGCACTGGTTTTCTGGCTTAAACACCCTTGAAAGCCACCTGCTTTGTCCAAAGAACTTTTTACCTGATCCCATTGGTTAACATGATATTGATGGGGTCCCGTGAGTTTTACGTTAACGGTTCCTCATGGTTGTAAATATAAATATCTTTTACAACCCGGGAAAAGGTGTGCAGGCTGTGTTGTATTAATGATGATCACAGTATTATTTAAGTCTTTAAATTTGAGAATGTGGTGTTGTGGACATATATTTAGTCACTTGGTTGCTTTTTATTTATATTTCAGGTGAGACTTGGCCAGGTAGGGGAAGATGGTCATGCCGAAACAAAAAAATTAGGGCTACACCATGGCCGTGTTCACAGCCTTGCAGTTGAGCCCGGAAGTCCCCACATATTTTACAGTTGTGGCGAGGATGGATTAGTTCAACATGTATGTTAAATCCAAAAGGCTTAATTACATAAAAAACCAATATACTTTTAAAATTTTCAGCAAAAAATCCCTCAACCTAATTTTGGTAGTATTAAAGTGCCTCTACTTGTAAAATTTACACACACATATAAATTAGCTAATTTTTGTATATTAAAATCCTTAAACTTGTCTAAAATGCATGTATTTGGGAACTTGTATTTTTAAAATAATGGCTTGTTAACTTTTAAGCTGGTCAAAATTTGATCAAGTTACATTCAACATTTTTGGAAAAAAAGGAATTTTATACCATCCGAGTTTTTTGACAATTTAGAAAGTCATTTTTTAAAAGAATTTCACAAGTATGTGCATTTTAGACATGTTTAAGGACTTGAATAGACAACAATTAGTTTATTGATTTTTTGTAGGGGACTTTAATATACCATAATCATGTTGAGGGGCATTTTCATGAAAATAAGAAAGTATATTTGTTTTTTATGCTATTAACCCAATACAAAGTATAATTACTTTGATTGTTATAACGTCCAAGTGGTAAGTAACTTTGACAAATTATATTTTCTGTGTTTTGCAGTTCGACTTGCGAAATAATTCTTCAACAAGGCTTTTCTGTTGTTCCTTGTTTTCAGAAAACAACCACCACTCTTCCTCAAACAGCTTAAGACTGAATTCAATTATACTCGACCCAAGAAACCCAAATTACTTTTCTGTAGGAGGTTCTGATAAATACGTACGCCTGTACGACACTAGAAAAATCCCACGTGAAGAGAGTTTAAGCAAACAAGACCGACCCGTAAACACCTTCTGCCCAAAACATCTAATCGAAACTCATGATGTCTCCATCACTGGGATGTCATATTCCAACTCAAGTGAGCTTCTTGTTTCTTACAGTGATGAACTCATTTACTTATTCCAAAAGAATATGGGTTTAGGACCCGACCCGTTTTCAGTTTCAAAAGAAAATTTGGAAGAACCGCAGATGTACTCAGGACATAGGAATTCTCTGACAGTTAAAGGGGTTAGTTTTTTCGGACCCAATAGTGAATATGTTATGAGTGGATCAGATTGTGGCCATATTTTTATATGGAATAAGAAAGATGGCAAGCTTGTTCGTGTAATGGAAGGCGATAGGCGTATAGTGAATCAAGTCGAACCTCATCCTAGTATCCCAGTTCTTGCTTCTTCTGGATTAGAGAAGAACATAAAGATTTGGGCGCCAATGTCTAATGATACCCTTCCCCTGCCTCATGATTTACAGGAGGTATGAACTTGCAGAATTTTAAAAATGTTTCTTGCATTAAATATGAAATACGAATACAGAAAACGTCGTTAATAGGGTTAATACCATAAAAAACCAATATACTTCCTTACTTTTCACGATAATGTCCCTCTACTTGTAAAAGTATAAACTAACTTTTGTATATTATAGTCCATGAACTTTTGTATAAATTATATTTGCAAAAACATTGAGTGTCACTTTATCAAATTTTGTCCAATTTTATACTTGGTCATCATCTAAAAGAACAATTTCACAATATTTTAGACAAGTTTTGGGACTTTAATATACATTTTTAGTAACTTTTTCTTGAAAAATAAGAAAGTATATTGGTTTTGTAAGCTATTAACCTTTATTATTATAATGATAATAATAATCGAACTATTTAAATACAACAGATTATGGAATCAAACAAGCGAGGCAGGGAAGATCAATCGCGGGTGACACTTACTCCCGATGTCATCATGCATGTCTTGAGGCTCCACAGAAGGCAGGCAATGGCTTATATTGAAAGAAGACACAACAGAGATGATATTGCAAGCGATGAAGAAGATGAAAACGATGCTTATGTGTTGGGATTTGCCGGTGGTGATGCCTCCTTAGAGGACGGAAATTCGACCGACTGTAGTATCGTTTAGTATTCTAGCACTTTTTGTAAAATGTTTGCGGGTTTGGAATCCGGCTACCCGAGTATGCATGATTTGCGGGTTTGTGTATGTATAGTAATCAAGTTGAATCTGGTTGGTATCTGTACGCTGTGTACTTTGTTTATCTAGAAATTCGATCGGGTTGTGTTCGACTCTTGCTTGGTGAAAGTGAAACTAATGGTTTGGTCAAACGGTTCGGGTCAAAATGGCTAGTTTTTGTAAGGGATGTAACCGGTTGGGTTGATTTGAAACAAATGTCTGTCTTAACATCAATGTTACAAACATAGCACTAATGCATTATTGTTTGTAACACTAATGATAGTGTGTGTAACCTTTATTTAAAGACAAGCGTCAAAAAAAAGTTTTAAAAACGTTAGGATCACAAGCGATTTAAAAATGTGATGAGTCTAATTGTATAATTTTAATAAAAATCCGACAAACGATAAAAAACATTATAGACGCTTTAAAAATAGGGATGCTTTTTGGGTTGAGTAAATTACCCTTTTTGGAAAAAGTCAACAAAGGACACTTGTCATTCTTTTGATGGTTGCTTTAAGTTATTTAGTTATTGATTTTGACTTGGGTTCTTTTTTATTTCATACTCTAGTGCAATATATCACAAGTATATGCGTTCTCCACTAGGGATTTCCTGCAAATTAACAAAAACTGGCCGGAGATACAAAAAGAAAACCAGTTAATACGATGGTCACACAAGCATATTGGTGTATTTGGAGGACGAGAAAATAAGTTAATGTTTGAAAGTAAAATAGTGTTCAAGTAATTTTGGGACGATTTTATAATTATTAGGCCTCCGGTCGCTATGTTTCTATGTGGGGGGAAATTTTGCCTTTAAAAAAAAAACTAATACGTTTTAATTTATATATTTCTTAAATTTATTAGAGAAAAAATAAAATGTAAATTTCATTTATAGAATAAAGAAAATAGAACACAAAAATATGATGAGAAGATAAAAATGATTTAATTGTCAGTTGTGTTACTTCGTTCTCTAGACTAATCATTTATTTGCAGACAACATTTAATATTTTTTTTCTTGAACGGGTAGACAATATTTAAGTACAACAATCATTTTAACGTATACAATTTTCAGTTTTATTTTCAAATTAATAATTAAAAGTATTTGACTTTTAAGAGGTACCATGTCCTGGTCCATACGACCAAACTAACACAAGAAAAAAGTCAATTAAATATATAAAAAATATTATATGCACAAAGTACATTTGATGAGTTAAGTGAGCTGACAGGTTCAAAATAATATAAAATATATAGAGGCTGTTTGATAACTTTTTATCGGGTCCAGTAAAAGCTGATCACTGACCCGGTAAGTGGTCTGTTTATTTGATTCGTCATATAACAACTCTGATCGAGTCAGCCTAGCTGACCCATGACCAACAAATTGCCTAACTGAGTCAGGGGAATACATATAACATTATTTTAAAAAAATTATTCCATAATAACGAGCGTTTTTTAAACTTAAAATCATGTACAATGTTGCTACATATAAAATTAAAAGAAATTAATCTTTGGTTTTCTAGTGCGTTATTGTATCTTTTGCTAGTTATTATGATAAATTTATCTAATACATAAAAAAATAATAACAAAATAACATGAAACTAGTTATAAAACATAAACACAATGATAAATACATATTACACAATTACCCGAAACATAAGACACAATGATCTAAATGTAAGACACAATGTATCTTTTTATTAATTTTTTTAAAAGAAAGACACAATAACCAATAAAAAGACACAATGACGAGTAAAAAGACACAATGAAGAGTAAAAAGACACATGAAATGAGTTAAAATATAAAAACACGATGATAAATACATATCACACAATGACTTGAATCATAAGGCACAATGACTTGTAACACAAGACACGATAATCTAAACACAAGACACAATAATCTGAAAGTAGGACACAATGTGTCTTTTTATTATTTTTAAAAAGAAAGACACAATAACCAACATAAAGACTCAATGACGAGTAAAAATACACAATGATGGACAAAAAGACACAATAGAAAACTGCAAAAGTATTTTTCTATATATATATAGTAACACTGTACGCGTTTTAAAGATAAAAGTGCTCGTTTTTATGGTAATTTTTTAAATAAAAAAACGTTGTATATAAAAGTTATAAATGCTTAAAAATAGAGAGACTTGATAAAAGTCAAAAAAATACCCTTCTTTAAAAGTATAAGCCATGAGACATTTTTTCCTTTCTTAGAAAACTAATACTTTTTATTTAAATAGTTCTCATCAAATAGTTTTATATACTATGTCTAGAACAAATTCACCTATAAAATAAAGGTTTGAATTTTTCATTTCGATCAAGATATATGTGGATGACATGCTTTTTTTTCAACACATCTATTAGAGATAATCAGATAAGAAACAAGGGCGGATCTACCTAGGATCCAGTGGGGCCCTAGACATCCACTAAAATTGCAAAATTTAAAGGTAATTAGTTGAACTAAATGATTGAGGCAACCAACGTTTTTTTTTTCTGAGGCATCCAAGACGTCCAAAATTTGTGAAAATGACTTCTATTTATCTGTTTTTGACACCCAATGTTTGCGAAATAGTTGCTTTTAGCTTTTTTTGACACTCAAGACACCCTAAGTTTTCAAATTCTTAAATAAAAATAATTCAGTTAATAATGTTTTTTATTTATTTTATTTTTTAACTGATTTTTTTGACACCCACTGAACAAATTTTCTGGATCCGTCACTGATAAGAAAACTTCGAATAAGTGATGAGATTCTTTTTAAGACGATTGAAAAATAAAGAAGATTAACAAATAATATACTCTGTAAAATCTCACTTGTAATATATTTTCTTAAGAAAAAAGGATATTTTTTCCACCAAGAACCCAACCTAAAAGATGTTTTCTTCTGTATATGATTAAAATAAAAAATATATATATTGGTATATGTAACATGTTATTTTGTCTTGTATCATGAAATGTGATGATGTGATGATGTTAAAAGGATGAACATGATCCCGTCATTTGTAACAAAAACATGATTTCATTCTAGACAAGAATCCACTTTTGAGTGGTCTCATCTATTCAATGAACCTACAAATCCTAGATAATTAAGTTCATTATAAAACAAATTTTTTATCATGTGGTACAAAACAGCCTATATAAATATTTATTTTTTAATTTTAACGATTGATTTATTAGCACCAAAAACACCCACCTAGCGAGAAGATAAGAAGGATGAACACCAAAAACAACTCCAAAGAAAACTACATGAAGCTACAACTAGCCCAATCATTCATGTGTCTACTTCTGTTAGCTAACTAAATTTTATATCGGGTTTTTATTTCCTTGATAACCTTGTTGGCCGATGAGGTAGTGCCATTGAAGACCACGGAATTCATTTCTTTTCATAAACACGAAGTGAGAATGATTCGATAAATAACCTCCTTTTTCTTAACCTCAATATTAACGTCTAATTGCAACTTTAAAAAATCATCCAATGAGAAAGCATAGATAGAGGGTATAAGACATCTAAAGAATACGTTGATTATCTAAAAGAATTTCTTGTAATAATATCAAGTTATTTATTAACTAAAAGGAATATCAAGAATATTTAGATATATCTTTTAATTTAACAACAAAAAACATCAACTTATATAAGATAAGGCTAGTAAGAATATAAAACCCTAAGGTCCAGAATACTTTCGAATGTTTAGAAACATACAGTAAACAATAAAATACAAAATAAAGCTTGTAGAAGTTATTAATGTAGCAACATGCCATACAAGGGTCAAGTTTTAGACGATCAACAAGAAAATTTTAATATAGATGGATCAATTGTTAAGATGGAGATAATCGTCTTTGAAGTTATCACATTTCTCTAAATCTTATGTGTATTATGTATCCTGATAGTTATTTTAGACGACGTTTTTAGATTTTTTTAAATGGTAAAAACATCAATTTATTCAAGATAGGGCTAGCACGAATCCGATACCCTAAGGTCCAGAATACACCCGAAAGCTTAGAAACATACATCAAGCAAAAAAAATAAAAATAAATACAAATAAAGCTTTGGTGACAATTAGCCCACAAATAGAGTCTTCCAGTCTTCCACCACACTTCACTTGATTTAATGTATGTTAAAATTTCGCCATTACATCCATCTGATAATTCTATTTTTAAGTCACCGTTACATAGAAATCCAGTAAATGTATGTCTAATCATTATGTATACTTTTAGCAAATGTATGATGTTGGTTGAAATTTATAGTTATTTCCTCTATTGAACTTGTTAGAGAAATATTTGGTTAATGTAATAAATAGGAGTCTTAGGGCAATGTTTTTCTATGAGTGTTCTATTAATAATAATAAAAAAAAGGTCATTTATTTATTTTGTATTCTGAACGAATCCAGGCATACAAAAGGAAATTTCTCACAAAGGGATACAAAACTTTGATGAAAATGATGATATTCGAGACATACAAAATAGACATTCATTAAAGTTCAAGTCTTAGGTTAATTGCAATGGTTTCGGGGAGGAGGAATCGGGGAGGGTTCGGGGGAGTTCGGTGGGATCGGGGTGCTCGGGAACACCATTGCGGGTGTCTCGGGGTCCCCGATCGGGGAAGGGGTTTGGGGTCCCGACCTTGAGAAGAAAAAAAGGGGGAAAAGAGAGAGAGTGGGGATTGGGAAGGTTTTTATGGGGTGTTTGGGAGAGTGGGAGAGTGGGGAAACCATTGCAATTAAAATGGGGAAAAATGGGAAGGGGTGGGGAATGATGAGGTGGCACCAAAAATGGAGTGGGGGATTGGGGAAATGGGGAAACCATTGCAATTAACCTTACGGTAAAACGGTAAAACAAGAAGTGATGATGACAAAAATGGATTAAAGATATACATAAAAGAAGAAAGTGAATATATACATGGAAATTTTGATTTATTGGATTGATGGTAATAAATATAAATATTGTCTAGATAAGTTTTAGACTATATTAAAAGTAATTTTATTCCAAAAATGATAGAAGCATTTACAATACAAAATGGTCAAAATGGTCAAAATGGTCAAGAATTCAAGTTTCAAATTATTAGTAAAATAGAAATCCAATAATAACTAGTTGAAAAGAATTGCAACTATATTAAAAAAAAAATAGTAACTCTTCTATAACTAGCTTAAAAAAAATAATAACTATCTTAAAAATCATCTTAAACAATCCAAATCAAACTATTGAGGTGGGTTTAGCAGACTCAAGTAACTCAACAAACCGAGTCGAGTCATAATAAACCCGCCTCAACTAACCCAACAAACCCGGTCGAATCATAATTACTGGTTCAACACAAAAATTTTATCAAAACCGGTCGAATAAGACATATTTGAAGTTATCTAACGTTATAAGTACTAAAATCTTATTAAAAAATATGAAATAGTACCAAAATCCAAACAGTTAAAATAGAAGGCATAATTGGAAAAATTGAAAATTTAGCTAAATTGCTAATAAACTGATATTATATAAAAATACTAAAACCTTACATAAATATTAAACTACCAATTTTACCCCCTATCTATGTCATCTCCAAAATATGTAGCAAACTGCTACTACTATCTTTCTTTGACACCTATTGCCCTTCCCATAACAATAAAACTAAAACAAACAGGGGTTAACACAAAATATGATCTCTGTCCTATTTGGTAATTTCACCAGTCTTCAACCCTTCCTGGAACCACTGGAACCACCACCATGGTTGGAGGGAGAGAGATTGAGGTCAGGGAAAGAGTTGGGGGCATTATTGACATTTTGACCACCCATTGTTATCCTCTGTTTCAGCTGTGAAAGCAATGCTTGATTTTCTTGTTTTAGAAGCTGTGCTTTGTTTCTCAGTTTTTCATTTTCTTGCATGATCATGCAGTTCTCAATGTACAGTTTTGAGTTCAATCTCTCCATTTTTTGGATTTTCAAATCTGCAATCAAAACAAAAAAAGTCATCAAATTTACAATCAATCCATTCAATTAACAAAAGTACAAAAGTCACATAAAAATGGTTGATTATAAAAGATAATTGTCCATGTCCAATCGTGTCGGGTTGACGGATTGACAGTTTGACAAATTTGACTTATTAAAGCTTAAAACGAGTCGTATTTTTATTGGTGTAAAAAACATAACCCATAATCCACACATGCTTAAAGTAACATGTAACCCGAACACAACCCATTTAACCCATTTATTAAAATATGTTAAATAGAAAGACACGATAATCAAGTTGTAAACATGTTAATAGGCTATAAAAAACAAGTTAGCGGGTCGACCCGTTTCACTAAACATAAAGAAGGTGTTAAATGTCAAATGAATAACACCAAAACCTTTTTTTTTCAAATACCAAAACCTTATTTTTCTAAAAAATTGAACCCAAAACAATTTAAAGAAGGGAAGGAATGTAAGAAAAGGAATAATAATGGTATCTCCAAATATACACTCATCTACAAATGATCTTTTATTCTTTATTTCTTGTGTGCATTGTGGCTTTGCAAACAAGGAAAGAATGAAGAAAAACAAGTGTGTGTTTTGTATCTATGTGTGTGTTTTTCATGTGTGAAAGCAATGCTTGATTTACAAAGAGTGTGTGTTTCAAAAGACAGACAAAAAAAAGAAGAAAACTAAGTGTAGATTTTCAAAAAAGATCACCTCTGCAAAGCTGGAAGAAGAAAGTGTTTGAACCTTTGTTTTTTATGAATGCTGATAACAACAGAAGAGCAGTGATATATAGGTATATATAGTTGGAAACCGGAGGGTGGGTGGGGTGGGGGGGGGGGGGGGGTAGGGGGATACTGAGAGCTAATGATAATGAAGATTTGAAAGGATGGAAAAGATGAGGGAAAGGATTTAATTTGCTTCTTCTTCAACAATCATGATGATTATCAGATTTTTGGTTTTCATTACGTCATGTGAATGATGGGGTCTCAAGTAGGGGTAGTTTCGGGATTACCTTAAAAAGAAAAATAAAGAGTTTATACAAATTTTATTTTGAAATAGATTTTTGAGTTTATACTTAAATTTTTTACACTCTTTTAATATAAAATTTACAAGTTTAGATTTAATATAAACATCAATGGTAAAAAAAAGTATAAAATTCTTTATATGATAGGTTAAACCGTTTGTTTTTTTCCGATTGTGACGTAGTTTTTTGTCACTTTAATATAATAGTTTTGGCTATTGAATGTAAAAATAACGAACTAAACATGAACTTTTACGTACATTTGTATTTTATATTATAAATTTATAAGTTATTAATATTAACATAGAACAAGAAAGTAATAAACAAAGGTTAAGTAATATGTCATGTTTATGTTTATGCGTGTGATATGATTTTTAAACTATTAATATTATATTTCGTCAACTTGTAAACACGACCCGTTTATCATATTAATTACCAAAAGCATAGGAAGCAAAGTAAAAACGCATTGTTTTAACAATTCAAAATGTATAGGCATTTTTTTTTTCAAATTACCTTTTTAGATGCACTTAATTATAGTATTTTAGTAAATTGTTAGTAAAAAGTAATAATGAAAGTAATAAAAATGGATAATTTATGTATTTAAGTGAAAGATGGAGGTCGAGAGATACGCAATGATGGTTTTGGATTGGTTGCGACGAGTGAGTAAAGCCATGTCCATCATCACCTCAACACCCATTTCCTCTTCATCATCCATTTTTCTTCACAAATATTAAATTTTTATTATAAAATAAATTTGAAAATAAATTAACTATTGTGCATTTAGTTATTTTTCTTCATGTTAAATAGTAACGAAGGCCTTCTAGCCTTAGGGACTTGTTCGAGTGGTTATTGACGATGAAGGGAGACTTTGTACTGAGATGTAACAAATTTAATTTTAGAGCTTCTAGGTTTTATCACCCAGCCGCTCACGGAGGAGGTTTATTTATTTATTTTTTTTTAAATGTACTCAACTGGTATAAATAATATCGGGTTTTTCCAAGCATTATTTGTTGAGCATTCAAAAAATAAAGGCTTGTAACCAATGGTATCAATGCATAATAAATTTGTTACTTTTTAGAAAATATTAAATTAATAAACCAATACATGCCAATGTAGGAGTAGCCCACTTGGTAGAGGCTTTGTCCTCTTAGGTGGAGGTCCTGGGTTCAAACCCAGGCAGTGGTGTATTGTGGTGTAAATATTAATTTGCTGTTAAAAAAAAAAATAAACCAATACATGTTTCTATAGTAAGTGAATAAAATTCTACTACATCGCATTTGGAATTCGTTTTTATGAGATATATATGGAATTGATAATCGATTTAATTATACCGATTAATGTGAGCATATTTGAGGCAATCCTTTTATTTAAAAAGTAAATTTGATAATTAAAAGAGGATTATGTGTATTATAAATGTGAATCTGTGTACTACAACAATATATTATATCGTACATAACAATATTATTTCCTTTTATGACGGTTCAAGTATCATAATGAAAAAATATACAGATTTAAAAGTGTAATTATTTTTTTCTTATCAACAAACACAATCTTTACTCAACTCCTAAAAGTATTTCACCTACATTTTGCCTGACTTAATTAGAATGTGGCTATGTGTTATATGGGATTGCACCTTATACATCAAGAAGATTAAAATCAAATTTAATATATGCTATAGAGGTATGTGGCTACATGAATGATATCTCAAACATGTAAAACAAATACCACAAGTAACTATGGATGAACGATTAGAAAATGCGATGTTCATGCATATTAGAAAGCGTATAACGCTCTCGTGACAGATTTGGTAGAATATGCATTGACGGTTCATCCAATTCGTGTTTAAAATGATGGCATGGAAGAAGATGACGATGGGGATGAGGATGAAGATAACAATGAGGATGAAGATGACGATTATAATGATGTTCATGACGAGGATTAGCTTTTTCAGTACTTTTTGTATTTTTTTTTTAAAATTAAATTATGTAATTTGTTTATTTAATGAAATTATAATTGTATTATTGTTTATTTAAATTATAAAATAATATAAAAACCAATAATTTTGTAATCAATGAGATCGAGCTTTATGACTACATAATTTTAAGTTATTGAGTCCCTTGCTGACTAAACTGTCAAATGGCAGATCCTATGTTGGGGCTCAACGACTACACATAGCCTAATCACCTTAAGGGCCGTTATCCGGTACGTGGCAGCAATTCAAGGATGAGTGACATCCATAGAAAGTTTTCACTCAGACAACCAAAAGCAAATCAGTAAGCTCCTCGTAGGCAAAACAGACAATATTAATAGTATGAGGGACCAGCTGTTACACCACCAACACCCTTAAGCCACCAACGTAAGACACATCAAAATCAGCTTCCCCAAAAGAGATATACCAAAAAAAGATGAGGGATAATTGGCTCCAGAAGCACAATGTAAATCCTCTTATACGAAATAACCTTGGTCATCACATTTTCTTTGACTCTATGAATCGTAGACACATTGGCCTTTATCATGCATCCTCCGATAGAGATTGAATTTAATTAATGAGCTAGATAACTTCTTAGCCTTTTTATCTTAACACAACTTCTTAGTATAACCTTTCTATATGTTTCTATACATTTTATCCCTATTTTAGGGTGTCACAATTATAATCAAGTTTGATTAAGTATGCCTTAGGTTTGAGTGGAGATTGTAGATTCTGTTTTAGGGATGAAAGTGCGGGTTAATGATATGAATGCGTGTTGGTTTAGATTTTAATAATGATTGGAGATTGCATTTTGTTGATGGGATTTGATTGTGATGAATGTGGATCGGTTATGATGAAAATGAACATGTATTGTTTGTGAAAACTAAGTAAGAGTTAACAAGATATAAATGGTATGGCACAAACTTAATGATGTCGCGATCTATCTTGTTGTTATGTCAAATATCAACATCGAAATTATGTCATTGTTAACATCCTTTCGATGGTTTTTGGTTGATAAAAATTAAATATTTCGTATCAATAAACCAGTCTTCTTAATAGAGGCTCTTGCTTATTATTTAAACAATAAAATTATATTATATTTGACTTGTAACATATATATTTCAATCTTATATAATAGTGTTATATATTCTAATTTTTTTAAATATATTAAATTATTAACATATATCTATATATATATTTTTTAAATAGTAAGTTTTAGATTTGCTATGATATAACTTTTTTAAACCACAACACTCGATTGACTGGCGGGTCCTTGAAGAAAATTCGTACATTAGTCACATCACATTTATTTCATCAGTCTAGGAGAAAACTCATCACCGTACAGAAACGCCCCCAGAGTTAGAGTTAGGATAGAACAACTTTAAGAGGCCCTAAGCTCTAAGCCTCTAACCCTCATTCTATGATATATATACAAAATTACAAAACTTCTAATCTTTTGATCGGAAAACATACCAATTAACCACCGGAATATTAATATTAAGTATTAACCACCACATAAAAATAAGAAATAAATGGAAGTTATGATTTGGAGGAGGCATGATAAGAATGGCTTTCTGATAAATGTATGGTAGTGACCAAAAGATTTTGCATGGCAATTGATAACTAGCTAACAACCATTCATGGGTGCTTCATCATCTTCTTCTTCTATCATCATTATCTTTCATTACTCCATCCACATAATTATTATTCATTTCCTCATCTTTATTACACCCCATGTATACCCAATGAATAAAATTCTTTAACAAAGAAAGTTGATAAAGAATCCATCGGTAATTATCAATGGATAAAAAGTTATAAAAAAACACGAGATGTCCATATATAATGATTATCAAACCTAAATAGAAACCGACGGTTTGTGTCTAATTATTTTAAAACCCGAAATCTGAATTAGTTTTGGTTTTAGCTATAAAAAACCGAAAATACCAAACCGATCTGTAACAACCAAACCTAACGGACCCGGTCAGTGTATTATTGGGCTATAAATTTGTAAGCTATAAGGCTATCCGTAATGGTTAAAGCCCCATAAAGCCCCACAAGGGGCATTATGCGCCATGTGGACGCTGACTGGGCAAGGGGCTTTATGGGGCTTTATGGTGTAGTGGATAAAGCCCCATAACGCCCCACAATCATTTGATTTATCCCCTCTCTCGGCGTTACCTGGCTAACGCCCGAGAATTTTTTTTCGTCCATAACGCCCCATAACGCCTAAGCGTAGTGGGGCGGGGCGCTATAAGGGGCGTTATGGGGCGTTATAGAGCCCAAAAACGCCCCATTACGAATAGCCTAAGCTATAGGCGGTCTTGAAATTTTTTAGGGATTTCAATTTTTAAGTTGAAACTTGAAGATGTCTTTTAATTACCCATCTTCATTGTTTGAGTCTTTTAGAATATATCGTTATGAATTTGTTTGAGATTTGATCGTTATGCAACGTTATCAATTTTTATCTTTTATTTAGATATATTTTTTCATTTTATAATAGCTCAATAGTTTTAACTAAGCCCAAGTGCACAGCCCAAGTGCACACTAGGCAATTAATTTAAAATAAAAAAAAAGTAGGCCTAAAGTTTAAGTTATGAGTTTTTTTTTTTTGTTTTTTGAAGTCCAAAAATTCATAGTCCAAGTAGGAAAACCGAAAAACTGCCAATGAGCCATTGTCCTAGTGGTCAAGGGGGAGGTGGTAAGGCTTTGCCTACCTGGAGGTCTTGGGTTCAAACCCAGGCATTGACAGTTATTTGGTGATTTATGGGGTTAGAATAGGAGTTTGTAATAGTTTAGCCGTTTAAAAAAAAAAAAAGCAAAACCGAAAAACTCGAATTCAAACTGTACCTAAACTGAAAACCAGGAAAGTGAAATAACCGAATCAAATGTATTTGAAAACCGTAAAAATCAAGCGTTTTGGATTCAGTTTGCCCCAAAAACCAATCCAAACTATGGCTGTTAAAAAAGCTCGTGGCTCGGAGCTCGCTCGGAAGTAGCTCGCTCGAAGATGGCTCGGTTTGTAACCGAGCCGAGCCGAGCCAGCTCGGTTTGTAAATGAGCCGAGCACGAGCCAAGGGCGACTCGGTCGCTCGGTTTTGGCTCGTTAGCTCGCTCGGATTTGGCTCTATTTTATTTACCTTATTTTATATTTTATATGCAATATTTAAATATGTACTAGCCCATTTTACCGAGAGCCCAAACAAAATAACTCATGTTTTTACCTTAAGTCCACTTTAAACATTTATTTTGTAGCTATTACCTTGTTAGATTTGATATGTGGTGTATTTTGTACTTGTGTCGTGTATGTATTGGACATGTCTTTTATAAACCATAGAATGATTGTTAAACCGTTTTACTTTAATGTTTTGTTTACGATTTTTTTTAAAACCGAGCAAAAAACAAGCCGAACCGAGCTAGCTCGGTTTGAAACGGAGCCGAGCTCGAGCTCAAAATTTCAGCTCGGTTAAGAATTCGAGCCGAACCGAGCCAACTCGGTTTATAATCCGAGCCGAGCCCGAGCCAGCCCTGACTCGGCTTGGCTCATGAACAGCCCTAATCCAAACTGATCACTACACACCCTTATTATTTATTGATATTTGTCTTGATACATATAATTAATAATTATAAAAATGAAAATGTCAGTGTTACCAAAAGTTCGTATTTATAGATCGAACACTGAATTTAGAGTTCAACTTTTTTATAAAATAGATATTAAGATGTAGCCATGTAGGATTCTCTCAATAATTTGATCGATATATTTTAAGCAGGAGTGAAATCAACATATAAGATTTAAGCATGGTTTTGAAAATCATGTTTCAATGCGTCAACAAAGGGTAAGTTAACATTAAGTTGTTTAACATAGCCGGTGGAGTTGTAAATCCTAAATCGATTTGAGGGGAGAACAAAACATTCCTTATAACGAAGTGGATACCTCATCTAACAATCAATGTGCGTTTGTTTGGGCGAATAACTAGTTAGGGGGGACGGAGTGGGCGGCAAAAAAGCCGCGGCGCCGAAAACTTTCTCGGCAAACACCACCGCCACTCAAAATTCTTTGGCAAAAACTTTCCAAAAATTCTACTTCTTGCCGGAGAAACTTTCCAAGAATCGATGCACATGACCGTTGAACGGTCATTAACTTAAATAAAAAAAAAAAATCTTTATATTTTATATATAAACCCATCATCTTCACACACCATTTCACAATTTTTATACTTCTTTCATTCTCTTCTACACCAAATATAATTTCTTCCACACTCAATAACTTCAAAATGACTTGGACTATCAACGAGGATGTCGTTTTGGCTCGCGCATTCTACCACGTGTCCGATGAGAAGGTTCTTAATCAATCAACGGCGGATGAATTTTGGGCTAAAGTGCTTGACTATTTCAACAAAGAACTTGGTGGTACGAATAAAACCGTGCACCAAATGAACTCGAAATGGCACAAAATAAGTTCGAAGGTTAACAAGTTCGAAAGCGTGTACATCGAATTTGAACGAAAAGCTACTTTGGCGGATCTTGAATCGGGTTTGATGTTTAAGGCGTTGTGCGAGTACCGAAAAATACATGACAGAAAGGGTTTTTCACACGTCGAGGTTTGGACCTTGATGAGGGACCGTCTCCAGAGGGCGTCAACTTCAAATAATAATATCTAAGTTTCTTATGTAATGTTTTTTTAGTGTGTGTTTTTTTTAAAGTAATGTCACATTTTTTCTATATTATGTAATTTTTTTTAAAATAAATGTGGTGTTTTTAAAAATAAATCTACTAGTTTTTTTTTAAATAAATATAGTGTTTTAAGATTAATTACAATATAAATATAACTCAAAAACATTAAAATATATTAACCTACAATTCTTCATAATCCTCACCACTCCCTCACAAAATCCTTCAAAATTCTTCAAAATTCTTTCTTTTTCTGTTTCCTGCGTGGCACCCTCCTATTGGTTACAACTCATTCTTCAAAATCCTAAAAATTCTACCACTCCCCCCTCCCTTAGATGAAAATAAAACCGTAAATTTCAATATTTTAGTATAATTTTCTTGAATTGTTACGGTGCCAGTATCATCAACCAAACCTCCAATTTCTTTTTTTTTTAATAAATTAAATGCTAAGGTAATTTTTCATCATTTCATATAATAATTACCAGCCCATACAAAGGGTGATGATGGAATTTCATTATTACCTCTCCCTTAAGTGCATTTAACCCTACACGTGACCCCTATGTTTCGTAATAAAAGCCCCTCCCTCAAATATTATATTTTTTAATCCCTTTTCAGATTTTTATTTCATATTTTATAATTAAAAAAAGTAAGTGGTAAAAGTAAAAAAGATGGTGCAAGAAAGGATACGGTGAAGAAATGTAAAGATCCGTAAAGATGAAGTAAAAAATGATGCAGAATGAGGAGGAAAAAGAAGTGATACGACGATCTTTAGTTGCATCTATAACAAAGAAAAAAATGAGCAACACGTAATAAAGCAACGAGTGAAGAAAAATATCCATGATCTTTAATAACATATGAAATTTACCACAGAAACGAGATTCACACTATATAACATCGTTAAAGGATAACTTGATGGTAAATAATTTTTTTTAAAAAACTAATTAATGTTAATTGGAGTGTAAATTAAAGTTAAAAAATTATTTTATAACTGTCCACGTGGATATTTTTTATATCATTATGAATTTTTAAGCATCATATGCTTGCAGAATCATATACTTTTCTGTTCCTCTTAATCTAACATATTCTTTTGGTCTCTTGCTGATTTAAGCATTTATTCATTTATTTATCAGTGGGGGCCTGTGGGGCCCTGTGCGAGAGGTGTGACGGAACAGGGCCTATCATATTATGGGGCCCATATTTTTAAAAAAATTATATCTATTATAAACTATGAAGACTTGATCAATCAATTTGCTATTAAAAATGTTAGGAATTTGCATGATATATCGGTTAAATACTTATTTTTTGTCTTATTTAAAACTTTTTCTATTTGTAATTTTATTTAACTCGAACAAGGCTCATTTATTTAACTCAAACAAGGCCCCTAAATCCTCAGGACCGGCCCTGTTATTTATTTATAGTTTAGTGGTAATGTTTTTCATGAGGGACTTGACACTGTATTTAGGTGTAGAACGAGTTTGGGTTCAATATTTGTAATAAAACTTTTTATAATACTAGGATAGAACCCGTATATTATACGGGTTGAATCATTAAAATTAAAATTATATAGATAATTGATAATTCATGCATACTTTTCTTATATCAGAATAAGTATTACATTGCATTAAAAAAACTAACTAAAGTTATAATTCACAACATGATATTGGTGACTTTACTCTCTGTATCAAAAAAAAAATATTTAGGGCATGTTTCTACTTGTATATTTGGAAAATGAAAGATAAATGTGTTCATGATTAAAAAACAATTAAACCCTCAATAGCGACTAACATGAATTATGAATTGACAAACTTTAAACTTTAGACATGAATAATGAACACATTCTAATTGTTGAATATAAAATCTAAATTATAATCAAAAGATTATAATGTTATCAATAAAAAAATGTTATGTTGATATACATTAGAAAACTTACAATTGTATCAGTCGTATGTCTAAAATTTGCAAATTGGATGAACATGGCTCATTTTATATGGTAGGAAAAACTATTTAATATTAGATATTATGAACATGATATTTATCGCTTATGAATTTCTCTATAAATAGTATCACCCACAACAACGTAATGGTAATTGAATTTGTAAAATAGTATTAGGTATTAATTAATTAAAATATTAAATATGATTTGCTCAATTATATTTGAAAGCACACCAAATAAGAGTTTATTGGTATTTTATAAGTTTCTAAATACTTTTTAAATATAAATAAGATGTAATTAATATATGATTGTCATAATTCCATAAATATAAATAGATAAAAATATATCATGATTATAAAATAGGATATAGTTTCCAATAAAAAAGAATTTATTAAGGAGTAGATTTGGGAGGGAAAACTTTTGTGAGAATTAATCTAGTGGTGACATGTGTCAACAATTGTAATTGTTTATTAGAATAGGAAGATATGAGTCTTGGGTTAACTCAAAAGTCCAAATTGTTTCTACTCAATAATTCGATTAGGGATTTTGGGCGATACAATAGATATTAGAAGAACCAAGGGTGAAAGATCAATCGTACAAATAGAGAATCGTACAAATAGAGAGTGAGGAGATCAATCAACTATTGTATTATCGATGTTAATCTTTGACTGTTTCAGTAATATTTTTTTTAGTTTCATCTACCTTTTTCTTGCTTGATTATAGAATCTCATGGTACAACTTCTTGACGATTACTTAAATAGTTTCTAGCTTCTTCGGTTTATTAAAGTAAGAAATTAACTATTATGGTTTTGTTAGTCGATATTGATTTATGTTAGAACACTAGAACATTACACAATGTTACATATTGTTAATTGTTAGTGTTTGTTAATCTATAGATCTCTCGTAGATTATTACAAGATTGTTAGATGTTTTTGTTATGGTTCATTCGTTTTTGACGTTTACGAGAAAATTACTATTTTGACTCTTGTGGTTTATATCATCTAACAATTTCAGCTTAAAATGAATCTTCTGACATATGGACCCCTAACATTTTATTTTTCTTTAACTATTTTCGCACATAAGTGATAAGTCTCACGAGCCAAATCAATTAAAGAAAAAAAATGTAAAATGCTGATATTTTAAAAGATTATTTTTTAACCGAAAATGTTAAATAGGCCAAACTAAAAATTTGCAGAAAAGTTCATCTCTAGATCATCTAAGAGAGATGAAGAAACAATAAGATAGATTATGAAGCATATTAAAAAATACATAAACTACTTTTTGGTCATTTAATCAAAATGGTTATGAAGCATATTAAGAAAATACATAAACAAAATTTTTGGTCATTTAACTAAAAGTATTAATGTTTTTATTTATTTACTAAGAGCAAAACTAGATTTTCTAGAAAACATTCACTTCTACAATTTACAGATTTCAATTTCTTTAATAAAATACTATATTTTTTGTCATATGTTATTATTACGTTCATTTCATCGTAATTTCCGTCTCTATTCTATTAAATACAATTTTTCTCCTTTTAGATACTAGTTATTTAAATAATATAAATATTCTTATTCTAATAATTTAATTAAACTTAATAAATCATAACAAGATTTTAATTATATCTTATTTTAAAATTTAATTTAATAATCATTAAATCTTTCTTATTTGTTATTTATAAATTTAAATATTTATTATTTCTTATTTCAAGCTTTTCTAAAAGAAAAATATATTAGACCTGAATAGTAAATAATAATTTAAGTATTATTAGATAAAAAATTGTTTAAGTTTCGTCATTTTAACTCCCAATTATAATGAAAATATAATTTTAATTTTTAATTCATACAAAATTACAAATCGCGAGGTTATATTAACAATTAATTCTAACCAATTCTATAGTTAATTTAAGTTTCTTCATTTATTCACCTTTTCCGGAAACCGGCTCAGCCCAGTCTGTGGGAAAGCTCAGTCCAAGACTGATTGCAATAAACCGGCCCAAACCCAAGTCAGATACACGGTTAATTATAAACTTGTTTTATATTTTCTATAATCGATAATTGAATGTTTAACCTTTGATCTAGTTCAATTTTGGGATGATAAGTTTTGATTTTTGAAGTTATTATTATATTTTAACATATATTAGTGTTTGTTGAATGACTTGTAGCCTACCAAGATAATATATTGTGGTTTTCCTTAATATGAACAAAATGTGTAGGATAAAAATAAGTTTTGCGGGTGTGTGTTTGTAATTAAAAAGATTTTGCAACCTGCCCCTTTTCAAGGGCACACAAAACAAAACACTTGAATGCTATAATACTATGAAAGGAAGACGGAAAAAAAAAAAACGTGTAACGATCAAAACGTTTCAAACATAAAAATTTGTTACACCACTAACTGAACACCAACCATTTATTAAACTCATTCGGATAAAACAAAAAAAGCTTTATCAAAAACAAAAAATAAAACAAAAAATAATAAAGAAAAAATGAAAACCAAAAAATAAAAAACAAAATTATAAAATATATTTTAGTTGTAATAATATAATATTGAAGATTAATAAGTGAAAAATATAATATTATTTATGTAATGGTACGTGTGGTTCGATCAATCACTATGGTATAAGTTTCAAAAGTTGTAAGTTCCGAGTTTGTGGTTTTTATCTTATAACATATATCTGGGGTTCTATACATAACTATCATTCGCCTTTTGGCTTAGTAGTAACCTGTTGGCTTCTTTTAGGAGATGTTGCTGGTTCGAGCCTCAACGTCCGCGTCAGGATGGGAAAGACGGTTATACCCGGTTGTTGAGGGCATCCGCAATCCGTCAATGAAAGATTTTCGAGTTGGATTTGAAGTGTCAAAAAACTGGGGACAATTGAAATCTCGTCAGTCGTCACAAGAAAACTTAAAGAAACGCCGTTAAAAATAATGAAAATACACAAGAAAACTTAAAGAAACACCGTTAAAAATAATAAAAATATTAAATACAAACCCGCACACTAGCTAGGACAAACCACACAAACCATTTGTGTAGTTAACTTTAATATAATATTTTTTTAACATAAACTAATGAAGATTCAAACTATATATGCACAGTTTGGTTGGTGTGAATTGGCTAGCTACAACCATGAAACCATATGCTATGCATCATATATCTTCACCCCTCTTTGTTGAGGTGGGTGGCTCTACTTTCTGCTGACATTTTTAGTTGAGTTAGGTACAAAATTTTCATAATTCCTATTGATCATTTAAATAAACTTTATTCTGTGCCTATAATTCTTCATAATATCCACATTTTCATCTTTAAAAAAGTAGTAACCAAAAGTCACAACTAACACTACAAGGCTACCAGTTTCCAGTTCTATGTATAAAAGTATAAAACCACCATGCAAAACTCAAAAACACAAACCAAAAATGGCTACAACCCTCCAGAATAATAATAATAATGTTGCAGATATGAAGAAGCAGAAGCTACAAGATGAAGAAGATGATGAGGATCTTTTCGAGATAGATCTAGAAGCGGTTGGCGAACTTCCACCGCGGTATTACGAACAAGTTAGTTGTTTGACGGTAAACGCAAGCACCCTTTTTGCCAACTGTTTGGTTCCTATAACCGATGTTTCATGTGCTGTACCCTTGGCTAACCCGAAGGATGCAAAACAGACATGGTTGGGACCGGGGTCGAGGAGGGTTGTTTGGGTGCGAGGAGCTCAACCGCTTCGAACTTTTGCCGGTGGTTCGTCGGGTGCTTTGAGCCATTTGTTACAGAAGACATTGAGTGTTTCATCTTCATCTTTTGACCATGGGAAAGGAAATGAAGTGATAAGAATGTAATATGTTTTATACTTTTATATTTTATACATTTAATATATTTAATATGACTTTCAACCCGTTTGACACGATTTAAGTGACTCATTTCCTTTGAAATAAAATCTAATTTAACCATCTTTATCAAAATAGTTCGAGTTTGCAGTCATCAACATAAAACAATGGGAACTCCCCTTCTTTTATTTCATTTTCTAACACAACATTTGAATTTAACAACACCCTAAGGTCCCCTAAGGACCTGCTGAACTGCGAAAAAAACGCCATAAATAAAAAAAAAAGAACAGAAATAAACAAGATAGAACTTAGTAGTATATTTGGTCTAAAGAAGACCGAAGAGATAAATACACAGCACGCCATCCGGCTTGTGTCGGGTGAACCGTGTCCCAAAAGAACATGGACTCGGGTTCGCTACAAACCGTATATAACTCCTTCCCATTTCCATCCAAACTTCCACAGCTAGCACCACTGCTTGTTGCTACACAACATGGCTTCAATGGAGTATCAAACCTCGAGTTTCCTGAATTCGACAAATCCACATAAATCCCAAGAAAATTTTAAAAAATTTCATCAACTTCTACTTGAACTCTATAATTAATCCTATATCCGGTCCCATAATAAGATACACGTAATCCCAACTTTTTAAGTTTCGAGTTTCCTAGTCGGGGTGAGGTAGTTCTGCTATCCAGAAATAGACAGCCCGGTCCTATTAGATATTAGATTAGTATTAGATTAGGGTTTATAGATATAAGCCCACGGGCCGATTAGGAATCTAGGGGTTAAAGTTCATTCTCTATATATTGTAGCCCGATCATTCAGTAATATCATTCAGTATTCCATATTCTTACAAGTCCCAGTGCTAACAAGGTTGTTTAGGCTCATTCTCTCCACTTGGACTAATTCCAAATGGGCCTGGTCCCTTTTTATGTTTTACCCTTTTTATGTTTTATTTTTGTGTAACATTATGTTATATAAAAAAGATATTATAAAGTATACAAAATATTACATATGAAGAAAATAGAGTCTTGACTGGATTCTTGGTGTAATGTCATTTTCCTTTTTCAACGGTTTCTAGCTTCTTGCTAGTTTTTTATAAAACGTTGATTGTTCAAAAAAATGTATTCGGGTCAAGGGATTGGGCGTTTTGGAGTTGACCAATATGCAACTTTCCGGTTCAACCAGACTTAAAGGGACAATGATTTTCAGGCCAGGCCTGCTAGACCATGTCTGAGTCTGTACTTCACTACTACAAAATGAACATTTGCGACAGTTTTTGTCAGTCACATATTGTCTCTTTGTAGTAGTGTTTTGAATTCTAACCCAGCAGCAAATGAAAATGATCAAGTCTTAAAAGAGTATAGAATACCTGTAACATCTCTTTTGCTAGTTAACACCGTGTTGAACGAGCTAAAAAGATCGAGAGTGACAAAGCTAGAATGTTTCGTGTTATTGTTGAGCGATGTCATGACCTGCTGCAGCAACTGGTTGTGGAAACTGGATGCTGCATTCTGTGATTCATTGCATTGTTGGTATGATGAAACGATGGTTTGCCCGGGAAGGCATCCTATCGGTTGTAGGGTGGTCACTAACACTCGGCGTACGCCCATATCATGAATTTGCTTCAAATTTATTGACATTTGATTGACGACAAGCGAAATGAAAGAAGGTAGACCCTGCATAAATCAAAGTTTTCAGTAACATAAATCACATAGTTAATCATGAAGTTGAGAGTTCGAGTTTCGCAGTGGCTAATAGTGAGTACTATTAATAATAGATAATATAAGACAATGTGCTATCTATTTTTTAATTGAAAATTAAAACTTTATATTCACTCACTAACCAGTACACATTTTTTATCGTTACCACACTCGATACCACGTAACTCTTGCATAGCAACACTTTTTTTACAAACTCATTAGCCAGTACACATAGCCTAATAGTGAGCATTATTAAAATTAAAAAAAAGGCTTCGATATTCATTTATTTTAATAAAAACCCTCATTAATTAAATAGAAGTCAACCGTTCTGAGGCTACATTAACTTGTCTGTAAAATGAGCCACATTAATGCCTTCTAAGTTCCAATACATGTCATAACCAAAGCTCTCACTCATAATGAAGAATATGCCAAAAAAATTATGCCAACCAAAAAATTGTAAAAAGCATGTACAAAACTACTAGGTCAAGCTATAAACTCCCATGCTTATATTTCTCTTATGTTTTATACTTGTATATTTTGGGATATATACCCAGTCCACTTAACTTATGATATGTTTAAAAAATAAATTAGTTATAAACTCCTATGATTTTTAAGAGTTGGTTGGCTAATGATAAAAAAAGGGATTTTGATTCTATTAAATTTCAAATAAAGTAAAACAAAATACGAATTAAATTTTTTACCCAATATACTTGGTCTTTTCGAGAACAGCAGAGATAACTATACTATTTGAATCACATGCTTCTCGCCAGTTGAGACGATGGTTATGTTTCCTCTAGTCATGTTTATACTTTCATATTGCATTTTTATACAGTTTGCATGTGGTTTCAGTTTTAGATTTGTTCATTGGTAGTCTTGGACAAAGAACAAAGATGGTAAAAATACATCAATGTAGAAAAATTATACCAAATATATATTGTAACACCTGCATTAAAGGAAGTAAGTTACAGGAGGTTACCTGGTTCGAGCCACCGGAGGAAACATAAGCAGAATAGTCATTGCCAGAGACCGTGACTAGAGCCAAAGATGACTTCAAATCCCGCTTTGTGTAGACCTTGTCTTTAATTAGCCCTTGAAGAAACCCAATCTGGGTGGTCATGTTTGGCTGCAAATTGCCGGTGTCAAAGACCCCGGTTCCACCATAAGCGAAGTTGAGTCCGAACCGCAACTTGTGTGGCGCGTATTTTCTGAATTTGTATGGCAATGGAGACTTGACCCCCATAAACCTGGCTGCAAATTCCATAGCATATCAGAAAATATCCGCTATCATGATCAGGGGCGGAACTAGAATAAAATTTTAGGGGGTCCACAAAAATAAACTCTCGAACATTGATATAGAAGAAAAAAAATTGCAATTTAGTTTGATAAGTACCAACTAACGCAAAAGTCTTACCTTTTAAAGTTAACATTTTCAGTACGTTACCCATTTTTCAAAGCCTTACATTCCAGGTAAGGCAAAAGCATACCACATCCCCCTTGACTACTAGGCCAAAAGAACTTATTAATCTAACTCAAGGTTTTTTTTTTCAAGTGGTGGGCTTACTTCTTAATGGTTTTTTTGGTTGAGTTAAGTCTGAGTGTCAAATCCAATATGGACGGTTGCAATAGCGTTTCAGAAAGAGTTACTTGGTTATCGAAGATTTAGGATTGTTTTAAACATCATTAAAAAAAACCTACTAATATATAAATAATATCATAGTTTTTGTTATTCCTCAAACATTTCTCAATTTACTAAACATAAATATGACAATTTCTTTAAACGGCATTATATATACATATGACATGGTTGACTACTTTTGCTGATTTGAGATGACGCATCAAGCTTCTTTGAGTCACGTCCGGACAAAGTGTCAACATTGGTTTTGGGAAATAGTTTTTAAATCTAAAAACCCTCTTCATTAACTAAGCTACTCTCCTTCTTTATTTCCTCTGCAACTTCTAATAACCAGAGACTCAGTCTCGCCATCTTCAGCCCAACCTGCCGTTCATGTCACCAGATCACCGCTCATCGTCGAAAAAGTTGAGGAGGGCCCCGTGGACCCCCTGGGCCCCAAATACGTCCGCCCCTGATCATGATGCTTCAGTCAATTTAAGTAACTTTTAACTAAGTCAGAGAACAGATAGTGGATTTGTTTATGTCTTTTATTGAATGTTTTTCACGGCTCGATAGATAATTTGATAAGCCAATGAATTTTTTTTTTTGTGTTTCTGAATACGGTTAACTAACATGTTAACTAATCGATTACGATAAATCCAACTTTAAAGTTTTATTTGAAGTTTTTTTCTTCTGTGGTACATCGACGTGACATGAGCGTGAAAATCCAGACACATAAATAACTTAAATTCCAATAGTATGTATTATTTATCATAATAATCATGCATACGACTTTACCTATTTGCTTTAACTGCAACACAAAAGTCGGTTATATAATCACATAATTGTAGTTCAAAAATAAATATAATCACATAATTAGTGCGGTTACATGGTTCTCTATTAAATTAATTATGTATATATATATTAGGATTTTAACAGTTTCTCTTGGAACAAAAGTAAAGATTTTTTGAGCATAGAAGATGGAATAACAGATCAAAAGTTTGTTTTGATAAAGGTGGAGAGGGGCAGTGTGACACCACACAAAGGTAAAGTTACACTTACCCCACATGCATTGAGTAGTCTCCAATCTCCATGCTTTATGCATTTGTTAATTATATCTATAATGAAGAGTTGTAGAGCTACCCTTATTCATATAAAAGTTATTGCAATTTAATCCTTCAAACTTATATGAATGTATACTTTAGACCTTCACATGTCCCATAGCAACTATATGCATGCCATAACAATTAACAAGTCTCTGAAGTGATGTAACTTTAACCAAAAAGTTAAGAGGTCAAATCTGTTTTGAAATTTTTTTCTAGATGCTTCTATTTAAAAAAAAAACTTCAGGCAGTTTACATGATAAAGCATGTGAAAAGACATAACCAACCGGCCCACTAGGTTTACGATGCCAAGTTTAGATAACAGTAAGTTACCATATAAGTTTAACTTAAATATCATATGGCCGATTGACCTAAGTATATATGTTAGAATGTTACAAGATAAAGTGCCTTAATTAGTAACCAAAACATAAATAAAGGGTGGAATTGTAGCCCATCAAACACAAAATTAAGATAATTAAAAAAAAATCTATATGTCAATATATAGAAAGGTAGATGGCATCATCATATCACAACCTATCACAAAAACTAAGGACAAAAGGTCATAAAAGATGATACTGTAACTAAATAAATATTAAATAGAGAAATAAAATAAATTAAAGAAAGGAAAGCATAAACAAAAAGTGGGGCATGTAATGATATGAACCTTCCCACTTACCACCTTATTTTTATTTTTATTTTTTTTATACAATGAAAATTTTGCCAATTTTTTAAAGTAGGATTATAAATTGAGTTTACCAGTCGTAACTCATAAGCTTATATATATTCATCAATATATTATACTATTAAAAATATCAACCTTATAGAAATAGTACTTGCAAGCTATTGTTTCATGTAGTACTTCCTATGTGGTTGCCATGAGTCAAATTAATATATTTTTATGTCTTCTAATTTTAGAAAATACTTCAAATACGGGCAAAACAATATTCAATTCTCCTTGGAACCATGCTTATTATTTAAATAAAAAAAAAAGACTAAAACGAGTTCAAAAATAAACAAAACTTTTTATATTCTGGATAACACGTGGATATTATCGGGTAATGGAATAACGTTTAGCGCAATTATGCATAACAAAATCGAGTCAACGAATATCGCGTTTGGTGTAACGATTCTAGAACTTACCGACGTAATCGGTGAGCACACGGCCGTCGGAGTATCTTCCGGCGGGCTTTCCGGGGAAAGTGACACCGTAGGGCGTTTTCCACGAGCTAGCCACTGACCTCGGGTTGTTTCCGGTGTCGGAATACGAATCTCCGAACACGAAAAGCTTCGTCGGCCGGAATCCGGCGGACGTGTGACGGCGATTCAGTTTAATCGTGCTTTGGATTTGATCATGTTCGTCCGCACGCACCGATTCACCTGCAGTTACACACAGTTCGGGATTAGATGCGAGGAAATTAATAGGCGAAAAGTGAAATGTTACCGGCGGTTGAAATTCCGGTGAGGATTTACCGGCGATGAGGAAGAGGAAAACGAGGACGAAGGTGTACGAGAGGAGATCCATTGATGAGAGAGAGAAGTAAATGGGAAACAGAATCTGAGCACGCATGCTTTATATGCAGGGACGAAGGGGCGGATTTCGGTTATTTACATTAACTACCCTTGGAGTTTGAAAGGTTTGTAATTTGGATAATTTACTTTTTCTTTCTCAACGGCTAAATCAGCACATCTCTTTTTACATGATTTGAACTCATAACATTGTAGTTGAGAAGTCATAACTAAGTTATAAATGTTATAAGTGTAATAAGTTAAAATATCAACAAAAAATTGTGCCATGATTTATGAATAAGGGGATGGGTTCCACGCAAAACCAAAAAATGTGTAAAAACTTAAAAACTAAAGGCTGAGGGACTGGTAGTGTAAATATAACAAGATTTCATTAAAAATCACGGAGGGGCAGAAATGGAAATTAGATATACACCCTAATCTAATTGCACGGAAGAACTCACACTCCCAAAACCCGTCAATCTGGTTTCCGCCCAAACAAGCACTCACGCCGGCGATCAACCTCTCCACGGCGATTCACGGCGGCCGGCACCATTAAATATTTATATAAAATGTTAATAAATTATTATATCATCACCCGGTTCTTTAATCCGGTCCGACCGGTTGGACCGGTCCGACCGGTAAACCGGAAAGAAGACCGATTCGCTCTCCGGTCCGGTTCTAAAAACATTGGTCAGCAGCATTCTCTAGCTCGCCGGTGAAGAACACAAGCTTAAGTTCAGTCAGGTATTATTACGACAATGTTGCATGATGCAACATTACGACATTGTTGCATGATGCAACATTACCACAATGTTGCTTAAATGTCAGTTAATTTTTTCTCACATTGTTGCGCAACATTACGATAAATGTTGCATGTTGCAACATTACGACATTGTTGCATGATGCAACATTACGACATTGTTGCATGATGCAACATTACGACAATGTTGCTTAAATGTCAGAGCATGATCTGAAACAGATTTGGGGAACCATCAGAGCTTTTGGCTGTGATTCCACACCATTTTTGATCGAAATCAATGGCTTAATCGAGCTAATTCACGTCGTTTGACTTTTACGGGTCAAAGTTCATACGTTTTGACCATAAAAAATTATAGATTTGTGTTGATATTTGGAGGTTCTCACTGGTCTGGTTAGTTTCAGCATCCAAATACGCATCCAACGAGCAAAAAATCATCGAGTTTTGTTCAGTTTGTGAATTTCCGATCATCTTCTTCGTTAAGCTAGTCGCCGGAATTTTTTTTAACCTCAACGAAACGTTACAACAATGGTGCTAGTTTGATAGAGGTCGTTGAGACGAATCCAACGCAAGTTTCAGATTCCATTTTTGTTGGGTATATCTCGAGATATGGTGTTTTGAAGTTCGTTCAAGACCACCGGAAAAATTTGTTGAGTCGCCGGAATCTGAATCGGAAATACGGGGGCCTGAAATATTTCATTGAGTTTTGTTGCGCAAAATGTCTAAAATACCCCCACTTAATTAGGTTTTTTGGTTTTTTCACTTTTATTAAGTTTTCCCCTGATCTTAACCCTTATGAATAGTACTAATCGTAACTTAGTGTAATGGTGATTGTTTCACTATAAGAGTGATGAGGGTTCAAATATTTGCAAGTACAACTGTGCAAAGGTATGGTGGTATTTGTGGAGAAAAATTATTGGTAAAACAACTAATCATAAAGTTCATGTTGGCTTGAATCCTTTTTGAAATCGGACCGTTTGTTAACATGATGTTCTTTTGATTTGGCTCGGTTTGTAAATGAATTAATCATGATACAAGGTAAGTTCAATTCTTGGCATGCTTATTAACTCTTATTAACTCGTTTTTTATCTCGTTTGTCTGGGTTGTAGTAAATATGTTTATATATAGAGGCAGATATTCTATTAAGAACCGGATTTTTGCTAAGAACCACTATATTATTTTACCTTGTGATTATGATTATAAATATATAGAATTTTTTCAAATCTTCAGTTAAACTTTTTTCTATACATGTATATTGTATGGTATTAAGAATGTATATGTTATTATTTTAAATGCATGTATACATATACGAAAACATGCATAGATGTACATTTTTACTAATGAATATATGTAGAGAGAGGGGAAGGGGGGGGGGGGGGGGGAGAATTAAAGAAAGTGAAAAGGAGTGAGGACAGGGAATTAAACTATTTTGTGAATTTACTATTTTATAATGTGCAACAACTACTTAATCAGCTATAACTACGCTTAACAAACAATTAACCAGAAGTTACACAAACATCCCCTGATCAATGAGTATTGACACTTTAAGCTCTCCAACTTTATTTGACCAGCCGTTGACTTATGACTTTAACCCACAATTCTAATCTATGGTTAATAATGGTTCTTTTGGTTCTCGTTAGTATGTTGGTTCTCGTTTGAATGCATCCCTATATATATCACATGAACTGCAAGAAAAATAAGTGAATTATTCAAAAAATTTACAGGTGGAGCTCAAGCTAACTCGAATCTTGTTTGGAATATGACCATTTGTAGATATGTTCTTTTGAGCTGGCTCGGTTTGTAAATGAGTTAAACGTGATACACAGTAAGTTCAATTGTTGGCTTGCTTATTAACTCAATTTTTATTGGTTTGTTTGGCTTGTAGTAAATATGTTTTTAAAGAAAAATAAATTAACGAATTGTTCAAAACCTTTACAAATGAAGCTCAAACTAGCTTCAATCTTGTTTGAAATAGGACCATTTGTAAACATGTTCTTTTAAGCTGGTTCGGTTTGCAAATGATCAGTCAAATATTACACAAGATAAGTTCAATTGTTGGCATGTTTGTTAACTCGTTTTACTCTGGTTTGTTAGGCTTGTAGTAAATCTGGTTATATATAAATGTACATATAGATATACGTATATATATTACATGAACTCTAAAAAATAAATGAATAATTCAAAAAAATTACAAAATGGAGCTCAAGCTAAAATTATTTTAAAGTCAAATCGAACATTTCATGAAATTTGATCATATGACTCGTTTACTTTCTATAAACATTAAATTTTCCCCCCGAGATACCATACCATAAATAATATACCTATAAATTCGTTTATTTTATTTGACCGTTTGCTCTTTTTTAAATAAAGTTAAAACATTGATATGTGTATTTTACTAAAAAGGAAAAAAGAGACATTTAAAGCAAAAGGTTTTAATGAAAGCACTCTCTTTCCGGAATAAATGTTTACTCTCGTCTATTTTCCCAAAACACTACCAACAAGGTATGTAATGAGTGTATAAATCAAGGTTTTAAAAACCGGTTCGAACCGGCCGGTTCGACCGGTTCAACCGTCACCCGGCCACCTAGCCGGTTTTTTAACATCCGGTTTTTTGGGTTTAACCGGACCGGGTTAGACCGGCCGGTTTTCCGGTTTTTTCCGGTTCAACCGGTTTTCTGTTTTTTTTTTTTTTTTTTTTTTACTTTTTTTTAAATTATTTTTTTAAGTTTAAAACTTATATTTTCTTATGAAATACATATTTTATATTATTTTTGAATGGATTATAATTTTATTTTAACTATTTTTGTTGGGGTGTACAAGTTTATTAGCATTTTTATAAAAAAATATATATAAATCCCCTAACCGGTTCAACCACCCGGTCTAACCGGTCCGACCGGTCGAACCGGTCCCGGAAGGTTTTCCGGTTCAACTAAAAAACCGGTTTTTAAAACATTGGTATATAAATCCATTACAATCTATAAATATAACCCAAAATTTTTTATATCCGTGTCTGTTTTTAGTGTTCAAATGTCTTTTAATTTGATGTCTGAGTTTTCAGTTTGTGTTAGGTCGATCACATAAATAACTTGTTATGACCGGTAAAATTAAGAGTTACATGAGGTGATAATAACTACAAATTAAAATGCAATATTGGAGTACCAAATTGAATTCGAAACTCATTTTACCCCCTTTATATCGGTTTTCCAAATGCACCATCTATAGGTCAATCATTTCTAGTGGGGACTATTTGGTAAGTTTTTATCGGTTTGTTAAGAGTTTACCACTGACTCGGTCTACAGTCCGCTCGTTTGATAAACCAGTAAACACCTCTAACTGGGTCCACAGGCTCTGACCTATGTATAGTTGTACTCTGACCTGAACCCCCATTTTTTACCTTACAGCCTAGCCTATATAGTAGGTCCGTATATGTTTACAACCCATAGAATTTGAACCTATAATCTTTTGGTTATGAAAATCTTAGGGTGGGGGTATGGTCTCGGCTTCCACCCTTAGTCTTCATTGACTTCTAGTGGCTGCTATTGGCTTCAATACCACCTTCAACACCCCCCCCCCCCCCCCCAAATCAGTTTGGAATTGAAGTGTGCTCCGTGAAGCCGAGTGAAACCAAGAATGTTGTGACTAATTCCAAGCTTGAACCATACCATTCCGTGCCCCCGTTTGGCTTTAAATTCTCTCTCCTTTCTCTCTCATGTGATAAGTGATAACTTGCTATTGGTCGGAGATTTTAAAACTTTAGGCTTCAAAATCAATCATACTCACCCTTATTTGACCTTAAAATGTATCTTTTAGTACTACGATTTGGTTTCTGATACTATTTTGAAGTTTAGGTTTTGAATGTGTTTGTTATACCAAAACAAAACATGAAATAGTTTAACCGAGTCATTTATATATTATTATTATTATTGTTTCACAAATTTTACAAAATATATAGTAATTAGTAACACGTTTAAATTTGAAAGTTATAATGCCTAAAAATATTAGTAAATAGTAACACAAAGAAAATTATTAACTACTACATTGACCTGAAGAAGTCAAACTAATTCTGCTGGTGACCTTGTGAACACGAATGCTGGTAAATTTAGGGGCCTTGGAAAACAAGAAAAGACAAAATAAGAGTACAAGTTTTCATTCGAACAAGTACACATAAATTGATCATACCTTTTTATAAGGTTTATTTATTTTTAATAAAGGTAAAAAAAATAGGTAAAAAATTCTACTATATACATTGCTAGAAGATGATTGAGTTTCGTTCTTTATAAAAATATAAAATTATTGGTTTCATTCTTTAAATTCAATTAGTGATTTCGTTTTTGTTTTACAAATTTTGCACACTGAAAGTCCTTTCCACTAATCCCCGTAAATAATCTTGTTAACTCTCCTCATGAGTCACGTGTCCTCACATGAGAGATATTTTCATCCTTTTACACAACTGAATCATGAGTTTGTAAATTGCAAGGATTAGATATCAGCCCGATTGAGTTTGATATTGTGGTAAAATGATTAAAATGCCTCTCACGTGAGGGGAGTTAACGATGTTATCTAACGGGGGTTAGTGAAAGATTGCTAGTGTGCAAAAATTTTAAAATAAATGATGAAATCAGTAATTATTGAATTTAATGGACGAAACCAGTAATTTCATATTTTTATAAAGGACGAAATCAGTAATTTACTCAAGATGATTACTATCGAAAAATTGTCTTCGATAACACTAACAAATATATGATGGGTTTGTTGGAAAATGTGTGTGAATGAGATGTTTATCTCAAAAGAATGTTTGTTCAAGTTTGGAAAATGTGATGTGAGCTATCCCACATTGGTGTGGGAACAAAAGGTGAATTGGTTTATAAGGATAAACCTCAAAGCTCTAGATATCACTTGTGTCATGTTTTACTCTAGCTCATACCCTCGCGCAGGGGGGGGTGCAAAAAATGGCTAATCGGGTCGAAATTCTGAACTCGTGCCCGCGCGACCTGCGGACACGAATGCAGCTCCGAAACATGTGTCCGTGGACGACACGTTTTTTGTTAATTTTCGAACCATTTTAAGATGATTCTAGAAATGACTTTTGGCTTTCCAAACCTGATCATTCATTACGGATTAATGGACATAAATCGATCATTCATTACTGGTTAATGATGTTCACTTCGTATGCCCAGTTTACGTGTATAAGAACACGAACTGTGGGCAGGAAGAAGAGACAGAAAATTTGCACTCCAACGTTGTGCTGCTGCTGCTGATCTCCGTCTACAGCTTCATTCCGGTCTCGTTTCAGGCAAGTATTCTCGTCCGGCTGTACACACAGTTTTGAACCGGTGTACCCTGGGAACAGACGTCGAATCTGTTTAAGGGAATTGTGTCAAACACAAGCCCGGTTCCTTTCGTTTTGTTTCTGTGTTCTTCAGGTTTTGCAGGGACTGATAGAGTTGCTGTTCGTGATCATACTTCCGTATCTTGATCGTCGGTTCGGTTAGACTTTCATTTATTTTCTATTCTTGTGAAATGCTTATGTTTGTATAACGATTGTCATAATCGTTTTACGCATAAATTCCAACAAACTTAAACAGATTCTTAGATTGTGAAGCAATCTCTGATTTCTTGATTTATACTATTGTGGTATAAAAACGTTTTATGAATGTAATTGGAGAATGGTTTTTAAATTCACATATTGTCGTGATACAAAATAATTGGAGTAAAACGATTTTAATCTCCGTGTGTTGTATCTAGTTGTTGGTTCTAACATGCGTGTTACAACTAGATGTTTTATACCAAATGTATAAATGATTTATAATGTTATTGTTCAACATGAGTGCTACAAATGACGAAGTTTTAAAAACCGAACTTTATGTAAAGATTGTAATTAAACCATGTGTTGATGATATAATTAAGAACGTGTCTTGATGATGTAATTAAGAACGTGTCTTAATGTGATGGTGATGACCATTGTTAATTTAATATTTTATTATTATTTATTAATAAAAGGGTTTTTGCTCTATTATGTTTACAACCCTTGTAACGGGTCATCACAAGAATTTAACAAGGTGTTAAATTTCGTTGAATCTCATTGCTAATCTTGTGATAAATAGCAATTGAGAAAAACAACTTGGTGTTGTTTTCAAATTTATTTAGTTAAAGTATATCTATATAAAATATAGATGTATAACAACTTGGTGTTGTTTCTTTGAGCAGATTTGTTCAAAATGAAACGAGGACATGAAGAGATAAGTATGTGGAGTGCCACTGAGGGAGTACCTCAAGATAGGACTCACGGAAATATCTTAGGATTCACTCCTTCAATGTCAGGAATGACTCGAGTGATTGCCTGCCGAGGGTGGTTCATAATGTCTGGAGCAACAATTCATGCATGCTCTAGTCGTTATTCCTCTAAGGAATATCGTGCTGTCAAAAATCGCATAATGATGCTAGATGGCACTAAACACAAGGCAATTGGGATCGGGACTGTAGAATTAAAAGTGTCTACAGGATGTACCCTTACCTTGGAAGATGTTTTCCATGTGCCTAGTATCAAGAAGAATGTTATCTCTGTGAGCAAGTTGAATATCGATGGTTACTCGATATTATTTGCATCAACGAATTCGTGGAGAATGTTTCGTCATCAGAATTCGGTTAAGTTCCATGCGGTAGGAACTGTTGTAGGAGGACTACATCGCTTAACTCTTTGGAGTGATGTTAAAGAGGTCATCGAGATATCTGATGACGAGAGTGTTGGGGATAGCAACACTATATGATTTTATGTTTTTAATTAAATAAGACTTTATTTCGTTATGAAATAATTGGTTTAAATAAGACTTTGTTATGTTTTGGAATAAGTGTTTATGATTTATAGTTTGAAATTATTTTAATAAAATAATTTGTTTGCTTTAATGTTTGAGGTTTTTTCAAACGTTTATTCAAATTATTTCCAATCTGATAGTGCAAGATGTCTATTGCACCTGTGAGTTAAATTAAACATGTAAATCATATATGTAACGCCCCACACAATGGTAGATGATAAAGTGTATTAAAATACACGAAATGGTATATCTTGTAGTGTTTATGTGTTCAACATAATACGGATGCACAGTGTGAATTGTGAAGTATGAATGCAAGATTTGTTGTTATGGAGTACAATATATGGTATTGTAAATTATAAATCTTCGGAGATTTATGAAGGTCAAGTAGATGCGTCTACCACCTCAATGTTGTTGAACTATTTGATGACTTGGTCTTCATTTGGGAGAGTATCCTAAAATGAATAGTTCTAGAAAACAAGGGATGATGCACCGCATGTGCAATGGGTTGTTGAGTGTCAATTTGTTTGAACATCTCAAAACCTAGTGAGTGTATCCTGGGTTTATTCATATTGGTTATGAATGCACTCACCAAATTTAATCGAATTAATGCTCATGATGAGGCCTTCGAGTTTCATTGGTGTTTTGGATACGTACTTAAGGCAAATAGGTTATAATCCTAAAACCGAATAATAGGTTATGTATGGTTTTGTAACATACATATGAGACGTACACAATGTTATTGGTCTAGTCTCACGAATTTGTCTAAATGAATGTGTGAATGTGGGAAACGGATATTGTGATATCCATTGAGGCTGTGATGAATCAGAATGATGCATCTTCTGTTCACATGCTAACGTATTGCAGTCTAAAGCATGCTAGACTAGCACTTGGTTGATTGTGATGCTCTGTTGAGATTAATCAACTATAACATTCAAGACACACATGAACACAATACTCGTTTTGTGTATAGACAAATTTCAAATGTAATCTACATTCGGTTTAAGGAACATGATATAAACTATGGAAAACTTGAATGACTAGATCATTAAAGTTGATATTACCTAGTTTTCGATGCCTATAGCAATTTGATTTCTTCCGGACCACTAGTTCTTTCGAACAGGTTGTTCCGGACTTGTGTGGTCCTTCGGATAAGTTGTTCCGGAATCGTGAGGTTCTTCCGGAAAGGTGGTTCCGGACTCATGTGGGTCTTCCATAATTTCTAGAATTATGCTAGAGGTTAACTTAGAACTATTCTAAGTATGAGATGCTTGTGTGAACATACTTATGGGAAAAGCATGTGTTGCTTACATCAACTCTAAAGCACTCGTGAGCTAATATATATAATGAGTTGAAGTTATGGACCGTAATGATACATTTATTATTCAAAGTGTGATAATAAGTGATGTCACATAAAGCTTATCAAAGTGCAGGCAATGTGGGGGGAGAGAGACCATTTGAGAAACAACCAGTGTGATGGTTGAAATGGCATAACCATAGAGAAAGGGAGAACCTTTCATCACCCTATTTGGATGTCATCCAATGACACTTAAATGTGGGGGTGGCTTGCATTTGATATATATTTTTGGCAATAAGGATTGAAATCATATGACTAAGTGGAGTACACAATAGTCATAAGGATGTGTTCACCTTGGAAAGACTATAATGTGGTCACAAAGGGCACTTATTGCAAGATTAAGATTATAAATCTTGGCTGCAAATTATCTTGGTTGGTTTGATGAATTGTGGGAACCATCTAGTTTCTGATAACTGAGTGGTTGGCATCCCGGGGAAAGATCCACTAGCTCCCATGTAGATGATATGCTCACTGATGTAAGTAATGTCAAGACGTCTTGGATGCAAAGACATGGGAATGGCAAATGTGGTTTTGGAAATTCAAAAACACATGAACTGAAAGTGGACTTGTTTAAAGTTAAACCCACTGTGTGGACTAAAATTCTTGAGAAGTTATGGGAATGGCAAATAGCTTTTGCAAATGGCTTTTGCAAATGGCTTTTGCAAATGACTCCAATGTGGCTAGAACTACAAACTGACGAGTGTCAGTATCTAGCTAAGAACAGAGGAGAGCATGTTTAGAGTATTCAAGAATTATTGAGTCTGATGTATCTGATGAGTTGTACTAGACCAGACTTAGTATACGCTGTAAACAAGCTAAGTAGATACACGAGTAATCCAAGTTCAACTCATTGGAGTTGTGTGATTAGGTTACTTAGGTACCTAAGGTACACAAAGGAATACGGGTTGCACTATAACGAATATCCAGCAGTGATTAAAGGACATTGTGATCCAAGTTGGATATCTGATACGATATCTGACATGATATTTGATACGAATGATTCCAGAGCAAATTGGATATCTGATATGAACGAGTGAATATGTATTCACACTTGGAAGTGCAACCATGTCGTGGAAATTTTCAAAACAAAAGGTTATTGTAGATCCACGATGGAAGCTGAATTCATCGCTTTAGATAAAGCTGGTGAAGAGGCAGAATGGCTACGTCTATGGAGGATATACCAAGATGGCCTAAGCCGGCAACGGCCATGTGTATACATTGTGATAGCCAATCGGCAATTGGCAGAGCTCATAGCACAATGTATATTGGTAAGAATAGACATATAAGACGTAGACATAATATGGTACGACAACTAATCTCTACTGAAATTATCACTGTTGACTATGTGAAGTCAAAGGATAATATTGCGGATCCGCTGACAAAAAGGCCTAAGTAGAGAGTTAGTTCAGAAGTCGTCCATGGGAATGGGACTGAAGCCCTTGAAAGATTAAAGTTCATATGAAGGAAAACCTAACTCAGTTGACTGGAGATCCCAAGATCTGAGTTCAATAGGACAACCTAATTGTATGAACAAGTGAGGTCACTGTGGGGGAAGAATTGATAACTCCACGCACTTTAAGAAGGGGATGTATAATTGGAATCGATACATCTCCTAGTCCATTCCTAAAAGTGACAAGTACGAGGTTAAGCATATGGCTTTTAATGATTCAGCTGAGGCAGCCACACGTGGTGAATCACCTATGTGAGAGAGAAGTGGGGGTCGCTTCGAAGGGTATTGAGAGGGGGCACAATACCTAAGAGCTCTCGCAGAACCAGGCTAATGTTCATGACCATAACGAACATAACTATGAGGACTTGATGTTGTCAAGGAGAGTCTTGTGTGAAGCACATTGTCGCCTACACAAACGGCAGACGAGTTCAAAGGCATCGCCGCCTACTCAGAGCCAGTAGACTAAGTGTGTTTCATGAGCGAAGGTTCAAAGGGTAACACCTACCTATCGTATGCAAGATTCGACTGTTGAAATTCGTTCGGGATTAAGTTACTTCTGAGATCAACCTCCATTCATGTGGGGGATTGTTGGAAAATGTGTGTGAATGAGATGTTTATCTCAAAAGAATGTTTGTTCAAGTTTGGAAAATGTGATGTGAGCTATCCCACATTGGTGTGGGAACAAAAGGTGAATTGGTTTATAAGGATAAACCTCAAAGCTCTAGATATCACTTGTGTCATGTTTTACTCTAGCTCATACCCTCGCGCAGGGGGGGGTGCAAAAAATGGCTAATCGGGTCGAAATTCTGAACTCGTGCCCGCGCGACCTGCGGACACGAATGCAGCTCCGAAACATGTGTCCGTGGACGACACGTTTTTTGTTAATTTTCGAACCATTTTAAGATGATTCTAGAAATGACTTTTGGCTTTCCAAACCTGATCATTCATTACGGATTAATGGACATAAATCGATCATTCATTACTGGTTAATGATGTTCACTTCGTATGCCCAGTTTACGTGTATAAGAACACGAACTGTGGGCAGGAAGAAGAGACAGAAAATTTGCACTCCAACGTTGTGCTGCTGCTGCTGATCTCCGTCTACAGCTTCATTCCGGTCTCGTTTCAGGCAAGTATTCTCGTCCGGCTGTACACACAGTTTTGAACCGGTGTACCCTGGGAACAGACGTCGAATCTGTTTAAGGGAATTGTGTCAAACACAAGCCCGGTTCCTTTCGTTTTGTTTCTGTGTTCTTCAGGTTTTGCAGGGACTGATAGAGTTGCTGTTCGTGATCATACTTCCGTATCTTGATCGTCGGTTCGGTTAGACTTTCATTTATTTTCTATTCTTGTGAAATGCTTATGTTTGTATAACGATTGTCATAATCGTTTTACGCATAAATTCCAACAGGGTTATCGACGGATCCCATAATTCTCATAAAGAAAAAATGAGAAGTTTTAATTATAGTTTACGTCGAAAAACTCAACGCATTGTTATAACTAGTTTAGATATTAGACTTAACATTTTTAAAATAAAAGCATGGTTTTTATAATAAGAATATATAGCAGTGTTGCAATTATATTATAGATTATAAAACTTATGAGTTTATGGTGTAAAGTTTCAGAAAAGATCAAAGTATATAAAGTTGTTTTACTTAAAAAATATGGTGATGACAAATCTACATTTAAATAAAAATAAAATCAACAAAGAGAATATTTAATACGGGCAAATGAATGTCGACTAGCGACAACTATGGTCAAATTTAATCAACAATGTGACTGTACGTCAATGGGATCAATATTATTGTTTAATTAGACCAGCATATGTTTAATGGTCAATAGTCTTCTTTTATATATTTATAATTCATATAAAAGGTTCACATCTACCTAGAATTTCAGGGTCTTCTTTTATATATTATTTATTATTTAAAAATCAATGGTCATGAGTTACAGATGGATACATATATATATATTTTTTAAACAGCAGAGATTTAACTAATAATAAGTAAAGAAAAATGATGGTTGAGAAGGCCGTCTTACAAAGCAACAATTACATGATAAGGAGAATGTTTTTTAACCTATTTAGTCCGCGACACCCAAGTTCTACTATTTCTATTACCATACCATAAATAAGAATAAGAAACAATATAATCAAAATCTTGCCGTTCCTAGCCGTGTACCCTTGAAAGATGAGCTTGTTCCTGAATAACCAAATAGCCCACACTACAAGAAAATGGGTTTTTCCCGACTACATTTACCACACCTTTCGCGACAACAAGTTGTCTTTAATGATGTTCGCGACGACATGTTGTCGGGAAAAGCTCGTCACAGAAAGCCAAAAATTGCTCGTGTTCGAAGTACCAGTTTGGGGAAAGTAATATCCCGTTGATGTATATGTGCCTATATATCTCCTTCGGAGTAATTAGATACCTATTAATGCATCTCGTTGATGTATTTCTCTTGGTTCTTGCACGAAGCGACTTAGTAAGCCTACGGAATAGCTTGAATCGGGTCTAGTGTGAAGCAAGTACCTTAAGCAACCTATAATACTTCTATATTCAGTTAAGTCCACTAAGTTTCCACCATCTACTTTGGTTAGCTTTAGTCCTGGATCCATAGGGTTCTTGGTTTCATTGCAGTCAAGTATGTTTGAAGACATTAGAATCTTGTTGATGTATGCTTGATTGATATTTCACCCTTTGATTGAGTAACCTCAATTCCTAAGTAGTAATTAAGCAAGAAGACCTAAGTCACTCATTTCGAATTTCTTTTCCATTTGTGACTTAAAGTTGCTGATTTCGGTCTTGGGTGATCCAGTTACTATAAGATCATCAACATATACCATTTGTGACTTAAAGTATCGGCTTGTTTCACGTTGCATTTCTTGAAGTTTAGAGACTTCAAAGTATGATCTAACTTAACGTTCCATGCTCTTGGAGCTTGTCGAAGTTCGTATAGTGCTCTTGAGAGTTTGTAGACTTTGGTTTCACAAAACCTTCAGGTTGTGAGACATATACTTCTTTTAATTCACCATGTAGAAAGGCAGATTTGACATCAAGATGATGTACTTCCCATTGATTGTATGCAGCCAAGGCTAAAATTAGACTTATTATTTCAATTCGTGCCACGGGAGCGAATACTTCATCAAAATCAATTACGTGTTGTTGCACGCAGCCTTTAGCCACCAAACGTGCTTTGTGTTTTAGAATTTAGCCATTTGCATCATGTTTTGTTTTGAATATCCACCTTAATCCGATTGCTTTGTGGTTACCAGGTAAAGTAGTTAATTCCCAAGTTTTGTTCTTGTTGATGGATTCTAATTCAGTTTCCATAGCTTTTATCCATCTTTTGTCTTTAGAAGCTTCTTTATAGTTTTCAGGTTCATCTTCGGCTAGAAGTAACTGATTATTTGGAATTTCAATCTCTGGAGCCCGTTCATAAATTTCATTAAGTGATCTAAAACCTTGAAGAGGCGTGTGATCAAATGGTGCAGGGCTACTTTGTGTGGTTGACGAAATAGCCATCTTCTTCAGCTTCATTGTTTCTCCGACTCTGTAATTTTCATGGCGGTTTCTTCACATAATCCTTCGAACAACCCTCTTGGTTATTCACAAGATTTCATGGGGGTCGTTAACAAAATTTATTGGGTGTCGGTCAACATCAGATCATTCATGTGAAGTTAAAACATAAAAGGTCAACCGATTAATAAGTGCAGGGGCCGGTATGTAATTCTTGGTTACTACAGGGACTGAAGTTGGCATGTAGCTCATTTCCTTCAACAGTTCGTTAAAGGTTGTTAGTCTGGGCTTATAAAGGATTAGGTCTTCTTGTAATCGGTTGATTATTTCCTTTTGTAATTGTTCATTATTCTTGCAAGTTTGTAATCGTTGTTCTCGTTCAATAAACATTCAATCATTGAGTGAATTCGTTTGTTTAGTCTATCAATTTCTTCACAATTGGTATCAGAGCCCCGTTGGGGTTCGAATTGGGGATTGCCGCTTGAGAGTTTTGAAATTGAAGGTTGAACGATGGTGTCTGCAAAATTTGACATTGAAAAGTTTACAGGAAGAACGATTTCGGGTTATGGCGAATCAAGATGTGCGTATTTCTGGTATATCAAGGTATTTCAGACGCGTTGCTTGGAGAACCTGGAAAGCCTGGAGAGATGAGTGACGATGATTGGCAAGAGATCCTTGATAAGGCACATGCCGCTATTGTTCTCAATTTGGGCGACAAAGTGTTGAGGGAGGTAAGCAGGGAAACTACTGCGGCTGCAACTTGGTTAAAAATTAGAATCTCTATACATGACTAAATCATTGGCAAATCGTCTCTATTTGAAGAAGAGACTATATACATTCAGTATGCCAGCAGGAATGTCTGTTGAAGATTATACTGATGATTTCAACAAAATGATTATTGAACTTGAGAATATAGAAGTTAAAGTTGAGGATGAAGATCAAGTAATCTTGTTTTTGTCATCACTTCCAAACTCTTATGAGCATTTTGTTGAGATATTGCTTTATGGTAGAAATGAATTGTCAATGGATGAGGTATACGTGTGAGGGTTAAAATGGCAATTCTCATATTTACAAGGTTTGGGCTGAAATTACATTAGTCGAATAAGTGCAGGGGTCAATCTTGTAACTTCTTTAATTTGTGATTAACGGCCGGGTAACAACCTGTAATCGGGTTATATCTCGGGTTTAGGTCGTTTATTACCGTTATAGTTAGTGTATAAATAGAGCTAGTATAGGTCAGTTTGAGAGAGCTTTTCCTTTCGATTTGTAATCGTTCATCAATCAATAAAGTTTGTTATCGTTTTCATTCAATTTCTCATCTGATTCGATTGTTAATTTCTAACAATTGGTATCAGAGCTACGGTGATAGTTCGTATCGAATTCAGAGGTTCCGATTGAAGAAATTGGGGATCAGAATTGATCCATGGCGACGGCAAAGTGGAATATTGATAGGTTTGATGGCAAGAATGATTTCGGGCTATGGAGACTCAAGATGCGTGCGCTGCTTGTGTACCAAGGTGTTTCAGAAGCCCTTAGTGGTGAACACAATCGACCAGACTACATAGAGGAAGCTGATTGGTATGATATCTTGGCTAAAGCACATAATTCAATCATCCTTAGTCTCGGTGATAAGGTGTTAAGGGAGGTGGCAAAAGAAACTTCAGCGGCTGGAGTATGGCTGAAATTGGAAAGCCTCTACATGACGAAATCATTGGCAAATAGACTATTTCTCAAGAAGAAATTGTATACATTTCAAATGGAAGAAGGCCTGTATGTGAGAGGCAGAAGTGAACAAAGGGGTATGATGTGTGTGGTTTTAGATATCAAAAATGATGATTTTCGGGTCAAATATGTGGGATATATCTGTTAAAATTGTTAACATGTGAACGTTTCTGACAAGTATCATGAGTTACAGGTGAAAAATGGGCTTGGCACGAAGAACGAGACGAGAAAACGAAGAAATTTGGGAAAAAGTCAAAAAGTCAAAGTTCGGGTCAAAAAGTCAACCGGAAAAGTCAAAGTCAAAATCTGGTCAAAACTGACCCAGGCCACGACTCTCATCCCACGGCCAAGCTCAGACCACGAGTATGACCTGATCAGATCATCACAGGGAACCCAGGCCACGACTCTCATCCCACGGCCACGAGGCTTAAGTCACGGTCTGACCCAGGGTGTGAGATCCATCCCACGGCCGTGTAATCCATCTCACGGCTTGACCAAGGCCGTGACTCTAAAGTCACGGCCAAGAACCCCAAGCCCAAGCCGTGAGTCTCAGGAATCCTTATCAGAAGCATAGTCACGGCTTGACCAAGGCTGTGAGCCTAGAGTCACGGCTAAGCCCAGGCCGTGAGATCCAGATCAAGCCCAAAACTCATTTTTGGAAATTTTGAGAATTCGTCCCATATAAATAGAGGGCTCATTTCCACCATTCAGAACACCTTGGAGAGCAGAGAAAGAGCCATAGGAAGCCCTCATTGAAGCCATTCGAAGACTTGAAGATTTGAAGCATTCAACGAGGCAAAAGTTAGCGTTTTTCATCATTCGAGCTTCTCTTTGGTATTGTATTTACATTTAGTCATGAACTATTGTTTAGATCTGATTTATTCTTGTTTAAACATTAACATGGTTGGCTAAACTCATCGTATCGCTTAGGCGAGGCAAATCCAACCATGGTTTGACTTTATAAGTATCGGCTTTTCGTTTACATTTGCATTTATTAAGTAAAAGTTATGATTGCTTTGATTTGGTTGATGAATTGAATTCCTTATTGTATCTAGTCAATCTCTGGTCTTGTGGAACCCTAACCCTAGCTTGCAAAGCCATCTATTGTTAGGAGACTATTGTATAGCCGAACAACAGAACCTGCGGCGTACGCGTGAACTAGAAATAGTCACGATCATCAGGGAAACCCTAGAATTCGATTAGGAGTCCACCATAGAGTTTGAGTGAGAAATCACCTTACCCTTAGCTAGTAGCTACCCTTCCCATTGTCAAGTAGTCAAGCATTCACCGATAGGTCGGGTCTGTTCCTGCTTAGTCGTGTCTAGGGCCTACTAGGTCAACCTATCACCCCAATCGTAACCGCTTCACAACTCTAGGACCGTTAGGGCCATACCCATCCTAACCCTTCGACCAGTTGTGAGTTGAGCCACCGATAACTCGGGACCCAGCCTAGGGCACTTCATAAACCGCAACCTTATCAGTACTTCACCATGGACCAGTAGTAACCGCGTAGGGCGTGTCTATAACCCTAAATGTGAACCTATCCATAGGAACTAGGTAAGCCTTGTCTTAGGACCCCAGTTCATCCCATAGATAAGTCAGAACACATTACCGATACACTTGTCAAACCTAAGTTGGAGGAGCCATGCCTAAGTGATCATTTACCAAATATTTGTTTTCCAAACAACATTTTAATTACCGTCATTTTTAGTTTCCTAAATTAAAATCAATTTCAAAATAAAACCAAAAACCGGCTGAATTATAAATTGACTGTTTTTAACAAGTTCGTGTCCCTGAGGTTCGACAACCCGGTGTTTACCAATACTGTGCTACGCACGACAGGTATACTTGCCTTAGTGTGTTGGTATAGTCCCCTGGTGAATAACCAGTTTATAAATTTAAAATTTGATAGTGTAGAACCCCATTTTTATATACACTTATCAGCACATCAAGTTTTTGGCGCCGTTGCCGGGGATACGGTAGCGTTAAGAACGGTCGTAATTAGTAGTTTAGCCTTGTGAATATTTGTTCTCTTTTATTTGTATATATTTTTCTATTTTTCTATTTATTATATTTTATTAATTTTTTTTATTTATCATTTTAATTTCTTCAATCTTATCTCGCACTCGTGATCTCTTCGATTTGAGCGACATCTGTGATAATTCCCATGGAGCGCTACTACGGGGATTACTACCAAGAATACTATCGTGATCACAATGAAGTGTTTACAAGCGAATGGTGCGAATTCTGCGGGGATACTCACAACACACGGTACTGCCCTTATACAGGGGAAGGACCCAGCCTTCGTGAGATGATGAAAGAAATGATCGATTATATGAAGAGTTCGAGTGATCATAACAGGGAAGCTACTAAGCGATTTGATGAAATAATGGACCATTTGCGAGAATATGAAGTTGAGCCTAATTTTCACGAGGAACTATCCAGTCACGGGGATGAGCAACTCAGAGTAATCGGGCAACACATGGGAATCACTGAGGAGGAATACATGAGTGAAGAGCAAGCCTTCACATATGAAGAAAGGTGTGATCAAGACCTGAAACTGGAGACGGTAATGGACCAGGACCCTTTCGATTATGAAGACAATTCATCATATGTCATACTTCCAGTCCCACATTACCTAAAGCAAGAGGCGCATATCTACGTAGCTGAGTCAAGAGAGACATTGATTCCCGTTGTTGAGGATGACGCGCATGAAAGTGACTCGTTTGAATCATACTATACTTCACAAACATTCGGCGAGAAGGATACATTGCACTTACCGAAGGAATCACATATAGAATATGAGATGGCACTGGATGTGGAAACGCTAGCTGAATTCGAAGATGAGCAGTTGGATGCACCATTGCTGAGGGAAGAAGGAGAAATGTTCGAAGGTGAAGATATGGAAGACCCTAAGTATGGGGATCCTAAGGAAGAGCCGCCACATGAAAAGGAAGCCTTTGAGGCCGATATGATCGTGGAACCAGGAGATGAAAGCCTCACCATGCCACTCGTAGTTGAGGCAAATGGGCCATTCGACCCAGCACAAGATCTTGCGAAAGCCGGAGCACTACTAAAGCCTCAGAATGACTTAGAAGAAAAACCACCTGATATGGTGGTGGAACTAGAGCCGCAAGGGGAGGTTTCACATCAACCTCCAGAGATCCTTGACCATCAACCCGTGGATAAGCATGAGAGTGGATCGCCACCAAAACTTCAGAAGCCACAGTTTGCAACACTTGCTGAGGAGGATCAGCCAAATGTTCAAGTATGGGGATGCCATGGCATCCCTAATTCTTTTAACCAACTCCTTCACTACCTTCGGGAATTCAAATTTGGGTCGGGTAAATTCAAGTGCTGGTGGCCAGATGTAGTGCAATGGTACACACTCCACCCACTGTCTACTAGAAAACCACCATGGGGTGATGAGACAAGGAAGAGCTCGCACGGGCTAGGAAGGAAACAGGTAAAGGAAAAGCCGCCTGATTGAGATTGGCGGCCGAGTCTAGCTAAAGACTCGTTAATAAATTAAGCGCTTCCGGGAGGCAACCCGATAGTTTAATTTACTTTTTAATTTAATTTTATTTTTGTGTGTTTTGTTTTTGTGTGTTTTTATTTTTCAGGAATTTGACTGCTCGAGACATGGAATGATGTAAGTGCCAGGTGTTCGATGTGTGTGGAAGTGAGAATTATGGGCAATCACAACAATCAGGGAGTTTACTTTATCCAACCCTTTGTGCTTGAATTTAATTTTTTCTGCATTGGGGACAGTGCAATCTTCTAAGTATGGGGATGGCAAGGGTTGGCTAAGCAAATTGATATAACTCCTTCACCACATCAAAAATCTGAAAATCCCCCAAAATTTTGAATTTTTTTTCCCAATCTCACATGACACGAAAGTACATCGTTTTTAACGTAAATCATAGATAATTTATTTGTGCCTTATCGTGTCTGCAAGTCGCAAGAACGGTTTTCCTTAAAGGTTTATTTTTATAAAAATCACATGATCAAAGTCTTTCGATTAAGTTTTGTGAACCAACAAAAACCCACTCACCCGATTTCCCTTGTGAGATTAAGCCTACAAAAGAAAAGAAAAAATATATTTAAGCGAAAAATTGAAAAAAAAATAAAAATAAAAAATATAGTCATGAGGGATGTCGTATGTCTAAAACATGTTCTAGGTTTATGTTGAGACCGTGTCAAATTAATCGCCTTGAGTTGTTATGGATCTTCTCCGGGTCGTCAATTGCCCGAATATACTGGACTTTCTGCATAACTCCAGTATAATATATATATAAAAAAAAAATTAGTCTTGTATTGAAAGGTTGCAAAACCCTAAATCAAGCTAAAGAAAAAAAATAATATGAATAAATCACAATAAAAATTGTGAAAAGGCTGTACGTATACGCCAAGATATACGTTTGGGTGGTAGCTCATACACCCGTATATGTGAGCAAACGTTTGAGTATCCCCCTCCATTCTTTGGTCGGATCCTATAACGAACTCGGCGGCACGATCGTATATATAAACCCAAGAAACACTTAGATATGCTTGACTCGAGCGTTCACTTCAAAAATCAAACCCATAGGTCGAGTGAATTTGTGAGATGTGTGAAAAGAAATAGAAAATGGTTCGCATTACTTGGTTGAGAGATTTTGTGAGTTTTCAAATCATTAAAACCTGCGAGGTTGTAAACCCTAGTATTGATAGTAAATCTTGCGGACCGAATATGTACACTTAAATGTCTATGTGGTTAAAATGAGTCGTAGTAGTGTCGAGATTAAAATGGATTGCTTGGGGACAAGCAATGTTTAAGTATGGGGATGTTTGATGTGTGTGGTTTTAGATATCAAAAATGATGATTTTCGGGTCAAATATGTGGGATATATATGTTAAAATTGTTAAAATGTGAACGTTTCTGACAAGTATCATGAGTTACAGGTGAAAAATGGGCTTGGCACGAAGAACGAGACGAGAAAACGAAGAAATTTGGGAAAAAGTCAAAAAGTCAAAGTTCGGGTCAAAAAGTCAACCGGAAAAGTCAAAGTCAAAATCTGGTCAAAACTGACCCAGGCCACGACTCTCATCCCACGGCCAAGCTCAGACCACGAGTATGACCTGATCAGATTATCACAGGGAACCCAGGCCACGACTCTCATCCCACGGCCACGAGGCTTAAGTCACGGTCTGACCCAGGGTGTGAGATCCATCCCACGGCCGTGTAATCCATCTCACGGCTTGACCAAGGCCGTGACTCTAAAGTCACGGCCAAGAACCCCAAGCCCAAGCCGTGAGTCTCAGGAATCCTTATCAGAAGCATAGTCACGGCTTGACCAAGGCTGTGAGCCTAGAGTCACGGCTAAGCCCAGGCCGTGAGATCCAGATCAAGCCCAAAACTCATTTTTGGAAATTTTGAGAATTCGTCCCATATAAATAGAGGGCTCATTTCCACCATTCAGAACACCTTGGAGAGCAGAGAAAGAGCCATAGGAAGCCCTCATTGAAGCCATTCGAAGACTTGAAGATTTGAAGCATTCAACGAGGCAAAAGTTAGCGTTTTTCATCATTCGAGCTTCTCTTTGGTATTGTATTTACATTTAGTCATGAACTATTGTTTAGATCTGATTTATTCTTGTTTAAACATTAACATGGTTGGCTAAACTCATCGTATCGCTTAGGCGAGGCAAATCCAACCATGGTTTGACTTTATAAGTATCGGCTTTTCGTTTACATTTGCATTTATTAAGTAAAAGTTATGATTGCTTTGATTTGGTTGATGAATTGAATTCCTTATTGTATCTAGTCAATCTCTGGTCTTGTGGAACCCTAACCCTAGCTTGCAAAGCCATCTATTGTTAGGAGACTATTGTATAGCCGAACAACAGAACCTGCGGCGTACGCGTGAACTAGAAATAGTCACGATCATCAGGGAAACCCTAGAATTCGATTAGGAGTCCACCATAGAGTTTGAGTGAGAAATCACCTTACCCTTAGCTAGTAGCTACCCTTCCCATTGTCAAGTAGTCAAGCATTCACCGATAGGTCGGGTCTGTTCCTGCTTAGTCGTGTCTAGGGCCTACTAGGTCAACCTATCACCCCAATCGTAACCGCTTCACAACTCTAGGACCGTTAGGGCCATACCCATCCTAACCCTTCGACCAGTTGTGAGTTGAGCCACCGATAACTCGGGACCCAGCCTAGGGCACTTCATAAACCGCAACCTTATCAGTACTTCACCATGGACCAGTAGTAACCGCGTAGGGCGTGTCTATAACCCTAAACGTGAACCTATCCATAGGAACTAGGTAAGCTTTGTCTTAGGACCCCAGTTCATCCCATAGATAAGTCAGAACACATTACCGATACACTTGTCAAACCTAAGTTGGAGGAGCCATGCCTAAGTGATCATTTACCAAATATTTGTTTTCCAAACAACATTTTAATTACCGTCATTTTTAGTTTCCTAAATTAAAATCAATTTCAAAATAAAACCAAAAACCGGCTGAATTATAAATTGACTGTTTTTAACAAGTTCGTGTCCCTGAGGTTCGACAACCCGGTGTTTACCAATACTGTGCTACGCACGACGGGTATACTTGCCTTAGTGTGTTGGTATAGTCCCCTGGTGAATAACCAGTTTATAAATTTAAAATTTGATAGTGTAGAACCCCATTTTTATATACACTTATCAGCACATCAGGGTAACAGGAACAAGAATCAAGGTAGATCTAAGTCCAAGACCAAGAGAAGATGTTATATCTGTAACTCAGATAAACATCTCAAGAGAGAATGTCCAGACAGGAAGAAACGGTTTGATTCTCAGTCCTCATCTTCTAATCACTATAAAGAACAAGGTAATGTGGCATCAACTGAATCCTGTGATTATTATGATAGTGCTGATGTACTTGTAGTAAGTCCTGATATAGGAAATAATGATTGGATTCTTGATAGTGGGTGCTCATATCATATGACACCTAATAGGCATTATTTTAGTGATCTTAAACTGATGGACTTAGGAACTGTAAAATTAGGTGACAGCAGGATATGTGATATTGCAGGAATTGGTGTTGTTGACCTAGTGTTGGATAGTGGAATGAGACTTAGGTTGGATAATGTAAGATACATTCCTAAATTGACTAGAAACTTGTTGTCTTTAGGAACTTTTGAAAAAGAGGGTCATAATGTGAGTCTTAAGAATGGTAAGGCCAAAGTGATAAAAGGATCAATAGTTATGATGTCAGGGACTAGGTGTAACAATAATGTTTACCTTCTTGATGGTAAAGTTAGCATAGAGTGTAATGCTGTTACTAAGAATACTGACATAGAGGAGGGGATTCTATGGCATAACAGGTTAGGACACATTAGTGATCAAGGGTTGGTTGAACTAAAGAAACAAGGAGTTCTAGGTAGTTATAAGGGAAATGGAATAGGATTTTGTGAGCACTGTGTCATGGGAAAATCCCATAGGGTTAAATTTTCTAGAAGTCAGCATGTATCTAAGGGCATTTTAGACTATGCACATGCTGACTTATGGGGACCTGCAAGAACCTTGTCTCTAGGTGGTGCTAGATACTGTCTTTCCATAATAGATGACTATTCAAGAAAAGTTTGGGTATACTTCTTGAAGAGTAAAGATGAAGCCTATGAGAAGTTTAAGGATTGGAAAAACTCAGTAGAGAATCAGACAGGAAAAAGGTTAAAAAAGCTTAGGACTGATAATGGACTGGAATTCTGTAATGCTAAGTTTGAAAAATTATGTAGAAAAGGTGGAGTTAGTAGACACTTAACTGTGCCTGGAACTCCACAACAGAATGGCTTAGTTGAAAGAATGAATAGGACATTATTAGATAAAGTTAGGTGTATGTTTGATATGTCTGGTTTACCTAAGAGTTTTTGGGCTGAAGCTGTTAACACAACTGCTTATATAGTAAATAGATCCCCATCTGCTGCTATAGAATTAAAAACACCCATGGAAGTATGGACAGGAGCTAAGCAAGATTATAGCAATTTAAGGACTTTTGGGTCTATAGCATATGCTCATACTAGAAATGATAAGCTTGAACCCAGAGCTATAAAGTGTGTTTTTGTTGGATATCCTGATGGGGTAAAAGGATATAAGCTATGGAAATTAAGTGGTGAAGGACCTAGGATGATAGTTAGCAGGGATGTTGTGTTCAAAGAAAATCTATTCTATAAGGGTAGTTTGGGAAATAGTGAAAATTCAGGTGACTCAAGTGATAATAGAGATCAAGTTGAGGTGGAGTTCACTAGTTATCCTATAAGTGATAAGAATATTGAGGGTGCTGATATAGAAGGTCCTCATTATTCTACTCAGGGTAGCACTAGCTCTCAAAGTCATGATGGTGATGTTCATAGAGTAGGTTATTCTATAGGTAATGCTGGTGATACTGGTCAGGCACAGACTCAGGGGACTAGTGTGGCTCTAAATAAACCTAAGAGAAAAATTGTCAAGCCACTTAGATATAGGGATGAGGATATTGAGGACCAGCTATCTGCTATTGTATTTTTAGCTGCTGAAATAGAGGATAGTTTTACTCCTACTACCTATGATCAAGCTGTTAATTCTCTTGATAGAGAGAAATGGCAGGCTGCTATGACAGATGAGATAGAGTCATTACACAAGAATGAGACTTGGGAATTAGTTGACAGACCCATAGGAAGGAAGATTATACCCTGTAAGTGGCTGTATAAGATTAAAGATGGAATCCCAGGTGTAGAACAGGTTAGATATAAAGCAAGGCTTGTTGCTAAGGGCTTTACACAAAGAGAAGGAATAGATTATTCTGAGATCTTTTCTCCTGTTGTAAAGCACTCATCAATTAGGACAATTCTGTCTCTAACTGCAGTTCTAGATCTTGAGCTTGACCAAATGGATGTAAAAACTGCCTTTTTACATGGATATATAGAAGAAGAAATATATATGTCTCAGCCACAGGGATTTATTGAAACAGGTAATGAGAATAAGGTTTGTAAACTTATAAAATCATTGTATGGGTTGAAACAAGCCCCTAGGCAATGGTATGTTAGGTTTGATGAATATATAGTTTCTCAAGGTTTCAATAGAAGTAGCTATGATGCCTGTGTGTATTACAAACAGTATAGGCCAGGATATTTTGTATACTTGCTGCTTTATGTTGATGATATGCTCATAGCATGTAAGGATATGAAGGAAATTGATGCTACAAAGGAAATGTTGAAAAGTGAGTTTGAGATGAAGGACTTGGGGTCAGCCAAGAAAATCCTGGGCATGGAAATAGAAAGAGATAGGTATAATCAAAGATTGAAATTGTCTCAAGTCAGCTACTTAGAAAAATTGCTGAGTAAGTATGGTTTTAGTGATTGTAAACCAGTCAAAACCCCTATGGCGCAACATTTTAAGCTTTCTGCTGATGACTCTCCTAAAACCATTGAAGAGCAGGATTATGTGGATCAGATACCTTATGCTAATATTGTAGGTAGTATGATGTATCTTATGGTTTGCACCAGACCTGACATTGGTTATGGGGTCAGTTTGGTTAGTAGATACCTAGCTAATCCTGGAAAGCAACATTGGCTAGCTGTCAAATGGTTGCTTAGATATCTCAATGGGACTAGATCAGTTGGACTAGTTTATGGGTGTTGCAGTTCAAGCAGGAAGATAAAAGGGTTTGTGGATGCAGATTATGCAAAGGATCTTGACAGGGGAAGATCAATGACAGGCTATGCATTCAGAGTCTTGAATGGAATGGTTAGTTGGAGAGCATCTCTTCAACCTGTAGTTGCCTTAAGCACAACAGAAGCTGAGTATGTGGCTCTAACTGAGGCTGTGAAAGAGGCAATATGGCTAAATGGTTTTATAAATGAATTGGGCATTGATATAGAAGAAACTGTGATACATTGTGATAATCAGAGTGCTATGCAGTTATCTAAGCATGGAGTCTTTCATGAGAAGACTAAACATATCAATGTCAAGCTTCACTTTATAAGAGACATAATCAAGAATGGTGAGATCAAGGTGGTTAGAGTGCACACAAATGACAATGCATCTGATATGTTAACTAAGCCTTTACCAGGATCCAAATTCTTGAAGTGCTTAGAGCTGTTAGATGTTGGATGAAACAAGATCAACATTTGCAGTTTTTGAGCCTTATTTGTGATAATGTGATGAATTCACATCATAGTACATAAGTCCATTGGACCTCTAGTGCTAGATGTTAATGATGAAATCATGTTATTATGAAATCTTATGGCTGTTTTTCTGCAAATGAGTTGTATTTGAAGATTGGATCTTGTTGCTGATGTTCTGAAATTTCTATGTTAAGACCTTGTTAATATGGAATTTAGGTGGAGAAATGTGAGGGTTAAAATGGTAATTCTCATATTTACAAGGTTTGGGCTGAAATTACATTAGTCGAATAAGTGCAGGGGTCAATCTTGTAACTTCTTTAATTTGTGATTAACGGCCGGGTAACAACCTGTAATCGGGTTATATCTCGGGTTTAGGTCGTTTATTACCGTTAGTAGTTAGTGTATAAATAGAGCTAGTATAGGTCAGTTTGAGAGAGCTTTTCCTTTCGATTTGTAATCGTTCATCAATCAATAAAGTTTGTTATCGTTTTCATTCAATTTCTCATCTGATTCGATTGTTAATTTCTAACAATACGCAGCAGTGAACTCTAAAGAATTAAAGAAGAGGAGAGCTCCAACTAGATAATAGACATATATGTCCATGTCCAGACATCGAATAGACATATGAAAGAAAGAAAAAATTTATAGGCATGAGGTCTTTAAAGTCTTCAATTATGAGCGGCTTTTCAGCGAATTTACACTGAGCAAACTTTACCGTTTACACACTCTATGTTCTATATAATGACAATCTCACCCCTTCAATTTTGTGCCTTTCCATATAGTTTTAATAGCGCAACTGTGCTCTTTGTAGTACAAGTTGAATACTTTTTTTTCAACACAAAGACAAGCTTAGGGTGTTACACGAATACGAACACGATAGTAATATTAATATTTTACCAGACACATGAACTCAAATACGGTACGAGCTTTTACTAATCAACACGAAAAGACTCGTTTAATGAGGACTTCATTTTACGCATCTTACTGTTTTATATTAGTTCTATAAAGTTATGAATTATGAATTTAAAAAATGTATAAAACTCAAAAGCTTATAAGATAATTAGTTTCAAGTGGAAAACTTTATTTTATTCCTTTTTTATACTTTAAATCTTGATACAAAATACACTCTTTTTAAATTATAACATAAAACACATTTAAACAATATATAAAATTATAACTGAACGGTTCAAAAGAATCAAGATAACACATACATGATCTTTTCTTATTAAACATTTAAAAAATACGAAGAGATTGTTTGATTGTATGTCTGACCCTGTCAAAACCATTAACCCGTTGACCCGATTAGAGATTTTAGCTAAAATCAGATCAGCTGATTTGATGTTGACTGAGCCAGCCACCTCTAACCCATGTATATTTAAGTACCGATCGTTCCTCTTTTAAAAATGACCGACCGAGTCATCACATCATATCATTGAACAATCAAACATGGCCGAAACCAAACTCGCAATTTCATGTTAACATTTTGTGTTAGTGCTACAAAGTTGATAAAATGGAAGTATGAGGATTAATTCGAAACTTCTTACTCAAGTTATTATTATATCTCTCAAAAAAAGGGCCCGTGAATCATTTTCTCATCAAGCTCCAAAAACATTCCTCTGCTTTCGCTACATATATGGCGTAAAAGTTGGGGCAATCAGCTTCCATGATTGCTGCTCTGCTACAGGTAACTGTTAAGCGAATGTATTTACCGTTAATATCTCTGTTTTTATGCTTTGATTATCAGAACGAAAAAGCATCATGTTTAGGTTTCTGATCTGATGCAAAGTTATTCATTCGACCGAAGAGAGATAGATGCCGATTTTTGATAAATCGGTTATGTTTCGATTTCTAATTTTTTCTGTTTTTGAGTTTGTGATCGTGTGAACGTTTGGATTTTGATGTTCATTGGTTGTGTGAGTGGATTAGGTGAGTATTGAGCTGTGTTATGTTTTCTAGGGCTTTTATTTGGGGATTGTTGGAAATATTCTGATCAATTGTAGTTGTCAAAAGGCGTATAACGCACTCAAGGCGTAAAGCGAAGTGAGGGCCCGAGAAACATACAGTTTTTAGGGGTTTTGGACATGTTTTAGGCTTGTTTAGGGCTAGTTTAGGCTGGTTCCGGGCAAATTTTGGATATTTTAGCACACACTTTGGCTGGAACTTACAAAATATTCGTTGAATATACGGAATTATTATCCATTTCCACACTTCAAGCAAATTACAAAGAAGCCGCAACCCCCTTTTGAATCGCGAACCCAATCCTACTAAAGACAAAGTTATGAGCCCTACGGAATTTGGCCGGAATTTAGCTAAGATATAGCCAGAAACTGGTCAGAATCTCGCCGGAGCGGCTGGATGGTTGCAAGGTGCTTAAAAAGTGAGGACCCTAGATAAGCAAGATGCATAACATAAACGTACAACTTTTAGGGGTTTTAGACGCCTAGGCACACACCTTGCGAGCCTTTCACAACTATGGGATCAATGTTGTTCTGCCTGCAACATATGTTGCTAAGATAATGCAATTATCAACTTTTTGGTTAATTCAACACATTGGTCAATTGTGGCACATGAATGGCATTTGTGAAACTGTGTATAATGTTTCTCTTTTGATGAACTTTTGTTTCTTATACTTCTTCAACAACGTTTGAAGTGGTGATTGGTTAAAATGAGGAAGGACCTCATTTATTTGCTTTCTATCATTAATCATTTTCAGTAGTTATCTACAACTCCAGATGTAGTTCTGTTTAACTGTATTCTTCATTGTGCCCGTGGAAAGTTTAGTGTAGAACTGTAGGTATTATTGGTTATAAAGGAGATTCTGATAAAACCAACTGGTTGATCTTGCAGGGGTGATAGATCCTTGTGTTTCAATCACCATTTATTCAATTGTATCTTCCCGATGGGTAATGAAACTCGGTATTTACTGGAAATCAAGAAATTCGTGTGGCTTGTAGCAGTGGTATTTGCTATGTTTATGATCTTTCAGTATTTTGAGTTTCCATATGGTGATGTTGTATCATCCTTATTCTCTGTCCACAAGGGTCAAATAGCTGGGGAAACCACCCACTTTCACTTGCATAATAATAATAATACATCAGATGCTTCAAGTCCAATTTCTGTAACCTTTTTACCTCCAAATTCACCAGCTTTAACACTCCCTACAACAGTAAATACTACACTAAGTAATCCTACAATACCTTTAGGACCCGACACATCTAAACCAGGTGGAGATGCATCAAAATCTGTTAAAAATTTTAATGAATTACCGAAGAATCCTGTTAATTCAGACAATAAGTCACCTGCAAAAGACGACGCTCGTATGGGGGATGTGGTGACACTCTCACAGATGCATGATATATTGGTTCATAATCGAGCTTCATCCCGTTCAATGGTATGCCACTTATCTTCTTAAATTTCCAATTTGGTCACATGAAATTGTTTAGTCAAAGTGAGTTCTTAATTCCTGTTATATGCTTGCTTTTTTTCTTATATTTCTCTTCTCTTATTCTTTTAATAGAAACCACGATGGTCTTCAGCAGTTGATCAGGAATTACAAGATGCAAAATTTCAGATTGAGAACGCTAATGTCAATGAAGACGATCTAACACTTTATCCTTCCCTTTATGTAAACGTTTCAAGGTTTAAGAGGTAAACACATTGTTTTTAAGTGGTCATATAATTAAAGATGGTTTCACAGCAGCACATGCATTCTTAAGATTATTTTGCTATTGAAAACAGGAGCTATGAGTTAATGGAAAAGATTCTCAGGGTATACATATACAAGGAGGGAGAAAAACCCATATTTCACCAGCCACAAGCAGTGCTTAAGGGAATATATGCATCCGAAGGATGGTTCATGAAAAATATGAAAGCAAGTCAACATTTTGTTACTAAAGAACCAAAACAAGCCCATTTGTTCTACATCCCGTTTAGCTCTCGGATGCTAGAAGAAAAACTATATGTTCCAGATTCTCAAAGTCAAGAAAACTTGGTGCAGTACTTGAAGAGCTACCTTGACTTAATTTCTGGGAAATACAATTTCTGGAATCGAACTGGTGGATCTGATCATTTCTTTGTTGCTTGTCATGACTGGGTAAGCTACAAGATCCTCAATCTGCTTTATACAACTCCATTTAGATGGAGACAAACAAGCCTGGGCCTGAGAGGAGTCCTGGGCTGGCCTGAGAAGTCCCATAAAAGTCCAGTTTAAAAGCCTGAAAGTTTGGTCCTATCAGCTACCTAGGCCTTGTTCTTTTTTGAAAAAAACCTGGTTTTAGGCCCAAAGAGCTACTTTTGTAGTGCTTATAGTTAGGTGGGAATTACATATATCTCCTTATAAACTTGCAAAGTTACATATTTCCGCAAAACATAAGTACTTAATGCATAATGTTCAATGCTTTTTAAAGCATAATTTGGGAAGATATGTAATTTTGCAAGTTTATAGTTAAATCCCTTTTTTCATTAATGTTTTTAGTTTAATATTCATCAAAATCATTTGAAGTGTGTTATCTACTAAATTTTTGTAAAGTTTTGGATAAGCTCTTAACAACATACAAAAAATGGGACCATGCTTTAATAGACTCGCTAGTGGCCATGCTCCCTATTAAGTCCAATATATCAGGAGATGGGTCTTTTTGTGCTCATGCTAGGAGTTTGACTAAGCTTTTCTAGGCTCTGGGCTTGCATCTCTAAATGCATTTATAGATGGTAAAGAAACATATCAAAACCTGAATCGATTCTCAAAGCGGTTTCACATAACTTTTTTTGACCCAACCCCAACTAGGGCTGTAAACTAGCCGAGCTGAGCTAGGGTGGGCTTAGGCTCGGCTCGTTTATTTTAACGAGCCGGAAAGTTGAGCTTGGGCTAAGCTCATCAAAAGCTCGAGCCAGTTTGTGGCTCGTCGAGCCGCCTCTTTTACTTTTTTTATTTTTCTTACTTTAACACAATTTGATATAAGAAATAAAAACTAATATTTTTTAACATAATGAAAAATTTATAAACCACAAACTTATAATGCAAAGTTTTGAAAAGACTCTTTGAACAACCCCAATCCCAACCAGTTTGAGCTAAAAACCTGATTTGTACAGGCATTATTCATCTCCAACTTCTAATGATAAAACATTTTCAAAAACTTTTGGGCTTCTTATTTCCATTTTATATATTACTTTCAGACCCCATACATAACAAAGAAATACATGGGTTCTTGCATAAGGGCTATGTGCAACTCAGATGTCAAAAACGAAGGATTTAACTTAGGAAAAGACGTTTCTTTACCAGAAACAGCCGTTAGGTCAGATAAGAACCCGTTAAAACAACTTGGTGGTCAACCCGCTTCTCAGCGCACAACACTTGCTTTCTTTGCGGGCCGAATGCACGGGGATGTCCGTCCAATTCTTTTACAACACTGGGGAAACAAAGACCCTGATATGAAAATATTTGGAAAGCTACCAAAATCCAAAAACATCAACTACTATGTTCAGTACATGAAGACTAGCAAGTATTGTATTTGTGCCAAGGGTTATGAAGTCAGCAGTCCTCGAGTTGTAGAGGCTATCTTCTATGAGTGTGTTCCTGTTATTATATCAGACAATTTTGTCCCCCCGTTTTTTGAGGTTTTGAATTGGGAGTCGTTTGCAGTCTTCGTGAAGGAGAAAGACATCCCGAATTTGAAGAACATACTCGTTTCGATTTCAGAAACACGATACTTGGTGATGCAGGAGAGAGTTAAAAAGGTACAACAACATTTTCTTTGGCATGTTGAACCCATCAAGTATGACATCTTCCATATGATACTACATTCAATATGGTATAACAGAGTCTTTAGAATAAATCCCAGTTAATTTATGTTGCTTATATACAGGTTTGATGGATGGTATCAAAAGTTGTAAATTGTATATATAGTATAGTATAATACGAGTAATAGTTATTAAACTTATTCATTTATGATATACACGACAGAGAAATTTCCAGTGAGGGGAGGAACAAGTGCGGAAGATTGTTGCGCACCTTGGGGCATGACCATAGTGGGTCGTGTCATATGGTTTTCTGTCGGCCCCCATTGGGTCTGCATCAAAATTTAAGAATGACCTTGTGCTCATTCGGTATGCTTCCTTCCTAGCTTTTTCTTGCTCATAGTATTGTTTTTGTTGTGCCAACCAACGCGCAACTTCATGGGGAGGTTGGCTAAACTCTGCGTAAGAGAGAGAGTGTTGTATTGCCGATGCTGGTGTGGAGCCCACACTTCCTGAGAGTGTTGTGGCGATGGTTGGAGAAGAAGTCGTGAATTGACCCGCCTGATTACTTTCCTTTGACAGCGTAGAGCGTCTTGGAAATACAGAAAAAAGATTACCCGTGACGAGGGTACACTCCGTTTTGCTGGACGAGTTTGTGTGACCCGTAAAAGTGCTGCGAGATGATGATACTGAATAGAAAGGCTTTGAACTGTAGCTAAGGCTTGCAGAACCAAATGAGAACCTGAAGTTTAGGTTGTAATAGTGGCTGACATTTGTGTGGTGGTGTTTCTGTTGCCCCTGTTAGGGTTGTGAACCGTTCCCCCTGTTGGGAATTTCCGAACTCTGAGCCATTAGGGGGCTTGACCCTACACCGGAGATGGAGAACGACAATGACGAATCCGCCATGGTTTTCGAAAAGTGTTGGAGAGAAGATGTTTAGCAAAGCTTGTAAGGCACAAATGTAGAAACCAATGACGATTGGATCGGACCAATCGAACCGGATCTCTAATAAGCTATTCATCCACCTATGTCGGGATCGAGTCTTGGCGTTATGATAGCAGCTCTTGAGAACAACCTGCACACGAAACAAACCGTTAAGGCAGTACAGGGAGACAAGGGTCTGAGAATCGGCAACCCGTAGAGAAAGTATATGTGATTAGAGTTTAGAGAGAGAGATACAATAGGGAAGAAAGGTACTACCTATGCATATATTTATAGGTTTTAAATTAGAGTTTTGTGTTCTTTTTAGTGAGGAACAATCCTAATTTAAAACGGAAAATTGATTGGTTGATGATCCCACAAAATCCAACGGGTTGTTATGTGGTATCCTTGTGAAACTAACTCCCGCATATGGGGCGGGTGTGGACCTGCCTTGCCCAGTTGAGTAAATGTGAGTCTAAACCGACCCGCGGAAGACCTAGAGGATATATTCGGTATATATCCTCTTCACTGCACTATATTAAAACTATTAAAAATTTAAATCTTTGAACTGCAAATACAATTATTTTGCTAAAATTTGATTATTTGAACTAACCACAAGATGAAAAATGTAATCAACTCTATTTTTTCTTAGAATAACAAGTTTATAAACTCTAAATCTACTTTTAAATTTAAATCGATGTCAACCATCAGACTAAAATACTCAACCATTTGTGCTTTATGACTTGTCCTAATTTTGACATAGATTACTCTTCAATTGATTCATAAATTACATATTATAACAATTGTGCATAGCAACACTAAATGCATTTCATAAGTGTCATATGACAGAACTAATTTTTTATCCAATAGCAACAAATTTAACATAGAACTATTGGTGTAAGAAGTAAATTCATTTAACATAATATATAGGTCCTAAGCTTAGTATTTTAGGCGTTTCTCTTCTAATTTTAATGTCGTTACATAATCTTTTTGTATTTTTGCTTTCTTTATATTGCCGTTATGGCAATGCAACTGTTTTGCGTACTCTATTCCCACAGATGTCATAGGCTCAATACTTTAAGTGCTTGTCTTATAACTTTAAAGTCATTATTCAACAATTTTCTATTTCTGTTTTCTTTGTGTCGCGTATAACAATACAACTATTGAGTAGTAAATCTTGTTTGTATGATTCTATCAATATTTATCAAAAAATTAGAATTCTTAAGTAAAATTTGTGCCATTTTGATTCGCGGCCTCTAGATTGAAGAATGTTGCTTTTATACGTCTAAGGTTTGCTATTTAAAAGAGTTGGCAGCGTAGCTTGTTGCCCGTCTTTCCTGCGTGTTGACTTGAGTCGTGTATATTACCTTTCAGTTTTTAACAAAGTGATTATATTTGATTCAAAATTACAATTTATTTGACTTGATAAATTTATGTATATTTAGTTTTTGATTATTATATTATTCTTTTATGTAAAATTATGACCATTTTTCAATAACAATTTTACACTATTTAAGACTTCTTTTTAGTTCAACAAAAAAAGAAAAAAAAAAACTTCACGGGTCTTGACTTCCTTAAATAGGCTCCTCCCCTTTGATCTTAAAGTCTTCAATTATGAGCGGCTTTTCAGCGAATGTACACTGGGCCAACGTTACAATTTACACACTCTATGTTCTATATAATGACAATCTGACCCCTTGAACTTCGAATAAAGCAAAACATTCACTTGACTTGTATTTAAAATTGAAACATAACTAGAAAAGAACCTAATCTAGTTACAATTTTGTGCCTTTCTATATTAGTTTAATAGTGCTAGAATTTATAGTAGAAGTTGAATACTTTTTAACATCACGAAGACAAAGTTAGGGCGTTAAACGAGCAACGTTCGTGATTTTACAAGTCGAATTTGATAATTTTTACATGAATCTAAACACGACAATAATCTAAAGATTGTGTCAGACACATAAACCCAAACACGATACTAACTTTTACTAATTAACACGAAAAGACTTGTTTAATCCGAAACTTTATCTTACTTTTTTTCATACAAGTTCTCTAAAATCATGAACTTAAAACATGTACAAAAGCTTATAAGATTATTAGTTTCAACTATAAAACTTTAATTTTTTTTCCTTTTTATACTTCAAATCTTGATAAAATACACCATCTTTAAGTTATAACATAAAGCACATTTAAAAAAATATAAAATTATAATAAAGCTGTTTGAAAGGATCAAGATAACTCGAACATGATATTTTCTTATTAAACATGTTTGTAGGTTCATCCCTAAGAGGAAATTTTGATGGTAAAACGGTGATTTCGCAATAAAAAAATAATAGGTTTACATCCTACAAAGTACAGATGTGATGATGATTTTGTTGTTAAAAAATAGTAAATCAACCGTTGTGTGTCGCCTCAATGGCACCTCGGAGACCGTGAGCAATGGGAGGTCACTGGTCCGAGGCCCGACGTTCGTGCTCGGGGAGGTTTTACCCAGTTTTTTGCGATTTCCTTATAATGATGTTGGTGTGTGTTCAAGTCATAATAATCGAAAAGACATGATGATTCGTGACCGCCTCTAGATAGAATCTCGACCCATATTTAGCATTTAAAAAAAAGAAAAACGAAACCAAACTCGCAATTTCATGTTAACATTTTCACTTGTGTTGTGCTTTTAAGTCTAAAATTCACACAATTTTCCAAACTTGATAAAATGGAAGTATGAGGATCAACTTGAAACTTTTTTCTCAAGTTATTATGTTTCAATGAGAACTCGTGAATCATTTTCTCATCAAAGCTCCAATAAGATTCCTCTGGCTTCGCTACACGTCTGGCAGAAAACTTCGTCAAATCAGCTTCCAGATCGTTCAGCCATGCTTCCTGCTCTGCTACAGGTAACTAACTGTTTTAACGAATGTATATACTGTTGATATATCTGTTTTTCTGCTTCGATTATCAGAATGAAAAAGCATGTGAAGGTTTCTGATCTATTGCAAAGTTATTCATAACTGAAGAGAGATAGATACCGGTTTTTGATGAATCGGTTGTGTTTCGATTTCCAATTTCCTCTGTTTTTGACTTTGTGATCGCGTAAACTTTTGGATTTTGATGTTCATTGGTTGTGTGAGTGGATTAGGTAATAATTGACCTGTAATTTGTTTTCTAGGGCTTTTATTGCTGTATTATGTTTTCTAGGGCTTTTATTTGGGGTTGTATTATGGTTTTTTTACTTGGTGTTGTTAGAATTCATGGGGATTGCTGGAAATATGCCAATCAATTGAGGCCTTGAGGGCTGAGAAACATACAGTTTTAAGGGGTTTTGGACATGTTTTAGGCTTGTTTAGTGCTAGTTTAGGCCGGTTTCTGGTGAATTTTGGATCTTTGAGTACAGTTTGGCTGGAAATTACAAAATTTGCCTGGAATATGCAGGATTTGGTCGGAGTTTAGTTAGAATATAGCGAGAAACTGGTCAGAATCTCGCTGGAAACCCTGTTTAATTTTGCTCTTTTGATGAATGTTGTTCTGCCTGCAATATCTGTTGCTAAGATAACGAAGTTATCAACTTTTAGGTTAGCGCTACGCATTGACCAATTGTGGCACATGAATGACATTTGTGAAACTGTGTATAATGTTTCTCTTTTAATGAACTTTTGTTTCTTATACTCATTCAACAACATTTTGAAGTGGTGATTGGTTAGAATGATGAAGGACCTCGTTTATTTTTTGCTTTTTTTATCATTAATCATTTTCAGTACTTATCTACAACTTCAGATGTAGTTCTGATAAAGGCGATTCTGATAAAACCAGTGGTAATCTTGCAGGGGTAGTAGATCCTTGAATTTCAATCACCATTTGTTCAATTGCATCTTCCCAATGGGTCATGAAATTCAGTATTTACTTGAGACCAAGAGATTCGCGTGGCTTGTAGCAGTGGTATTTGCTATGTTTATGATGTTTCAGTATTTTGAGTTTCCATATGGTGATGTTGTATCATCCTTATTCTCTGTCCACAAGGGTCAAATAGCTGGGAACACCACCCACTTTCATGCATCAAATACCAGTAATATTAGTAACTTGCATAATAATAATATATCAGATGTTTCGAGTCCAATATCTGCTACCTTTTTACCCCCAAATTCACCAGCTTTAACACTCCCTACAGCAGTAAATAGTACACTGAGTAATCCTACAATACCTTTAGGTCCCAACACATCTAACCCAGGTCAAGATGCATCAAAATCTGTTAAAGATTTTACTGTATTACCGAAGAATCCTGTTCATTCAGACAATAAGTCATCTGCAAAAGAAGTTGTTCTTATGGGGGATGTGGTGACACTTTCACAGATGCATGATATATTGGTTCATAATCGAGCTTCATCCCGTTCAATGGTATGCCACTTATTTTCTTAAATTTCCAATTTGGTCACATGAAATTGTTTTAGTCAAAGTGAGTTCTTAATTCCTGTCATATGCTTGCTTTTTTTTTTCTTATTTCTCTTATCTTATTCATTTAATAGAAAGCACGATGGCCTTCAGCAGCTGATCAGGAATTACGAGATGCAAAATTTCAGATTGAGAATGCTCATGTCAATGAAGACGATCCAGTACTTTATCCTTCACTTTATGTAAACGTTTCAAGGTTTAAGAGGTATACATGATGTTTTTAAGCAGTCATATAATCAAAGATGGGTTCACAGCAGCACATGCTTTCTTAAGATTATATTGCTATTGAAAACAGGAGCTATGAATTAATGGAAAAGATTCTCAAGGTATACATATACAAGGAGGGAGAAAAACCCATATTTCACCAGCCACAAGCAGTGCTTAAGGGAATATATGCATCTGAAGGATGGTTCATGAAAAACATGAAAGCAAGCCAACACTTTGTTACGAAAAAGCCGAAACAAGCCCATTTGTTCTACATCCCGTTTAGCTCTCGAATGTTAGAAGAAAAACTATATGTTCCAGATTCTCACAGTCACAAAAACTTGGTAAAGTACTTGAAGAGCTACCTTGACTTAATTGCCGGGAAATACAATTTCTGGAATCGAACGGGTGGATCTGATCATTTCTTTGTTGCTTGTCATGACTGGGTAAGCTACAAGATCCTCAATCTGCTTTGTACAACTCCATTTAGATAGACACAAACTAGCCTGGGCCCGAGACCAGTCTTGGGCTGGTCTGAGAAGGCCCAAGAAGGTCCAGGTTAAGCCCAAAGGATTTAAAAGCCTGAAAGTTTGGTCCTACCAGCTACCTAGGCCTATTTGAAAACCTGGTTTTAGGCCCAAAGAGCTACTTTTGTAATATTTATAGCTAGGGAGAATTGCATATATCCCTTATAAACTTGCAAAGTTACATATTTCACCAAAACATAAGTATTTAATGCATAGTGTACGATGCTTTTAATGAATGATTTAGGGAAATATCAAATATGTAATTTTGCAAGTTTATAGTTCAATTCTTTTTTCATTAATATTTTTAGTTATATTCATAAAAAACATTTGAAGTATGTTAATAAAACTCTTTTGGGTTATTGTTAAGGGTATATATTATTTTCTAACTTTTCGTAAGATTTTGGATGAATTTTTAAGTTTTAACAACATAGAAGAAATGGGACCATGCTTTAATAGACTGGCGATGGTCCCTATTAAGACCAAGATAATAGTAGATGGGCCTTTTTCTGCTCATGCTAGGAGTTTGGCTAAACTTTTCTAGGCCCTGGGCTTGCATCTCTAAATCCTTTTAGAAATGGTAAAAAAAAAACATTTCCATACCGACCTGATTCCAGTTTCACTTGAACTTGATTCCAACCCGACTCGATCCGCAAGGTTGAGATTGGTTCCTAACCCTATATGTTGAAATAGGTTTCAATCCCCTGATTTAAAATGATTATATCCCCCACAAAATCCGGTTTCACCCGAACCAGTTCCAAGTAAAATTGGGTTTGACTATTATTGACCCAACCCAAACCGGTTTGAGATAAAAACCTGATTTGTATACCTCTAAATGCATTATTTATCTACACTTTCTAGTGAATAAAACATTTTAGAAACTTTTGGACTTCTTACTTACATTTATATATTATTTGCAGACCCCATCCATAACAAAGAAAATCATGGGTTCTTGCATAAGGGCTATGTGCAACTCAGATGTCAAAAATGAAGGATTTAACTTAGGAAAAGACGTTTCTTTACCAGAAACAACCATTAAGTCAGTTAAGAACCCGTTAAAAGAATTTGGCGGGAAACCCGCTTCCCAGCGCACAACGCTTGCTTTCTTTGCGGGCCGAATGCACGGGGATGTCCGTCCGATTCTTTTACAACATTGGGAAAACAAAGACCCTGATATGAAAATATTTGGAATGCTACCAAAATCCAAAAACAACAAAAACTATGTTCAGTACATGAAGAGTAGCAAATACTGTATTTGTGCCAAGGGTTATGAAGTCAACAGTCCTCGAGTCGTAGAGGCTATCTTCTACGAGTGCGTTCCTGTTATCATATCAGACAATTTCGTCCCTCCGTTTTTTGAGGTTTTGAACTGGGAGTCGTTTGCGGTCTTCGTGAAGGAGAAAGACATCCCGAATTTGAAGAACATACTCGTTTCGATTTCGGAAACGCGATATTTGGTGATGCAGGAGAGAGTTAAAAAGGTACAACAACATTTTCTTTGGCATGTTAAACCCATCAAGTATGACATCTTTCATATGATACTACATTCAATATGGTATAACAGAGTCTTTAGAATAAATCCCAATTAATTTGTGTTCATTATATACAGTCCATTTTCTCTTGTAAATAAAATTAAATGAGTAATAATTATTACATTTTTTCATTTATTTCTGTTCTGCTGAAAGAGATGAATAATTGACATGGGGGTCTTACTGACACTTTTGTAATTTTGTTCCTCATGAGATTTCCCCACAAAAATTTACAGAATTTAATTGCTTAGAGTAAAGTTGAATTTGGTATGATATATTTGTTTGAAAAGTGTTATTTTCATCATTTCATGGTTACTTTCATGAAAATAATTCACGACTGACTGACAAAGAATTATTTCTTCATCACAATGGACAACACAGTGGTGATATTTAATTGAATAAAAACAAGAAGTTATGGAGATGGGTTCCACAAACTCCTAGTGTATTTTGTTACATCACATTCATAGATTGACTACCATTTTTGGTATACAACAAAGGTAGTAATGATCGTGTTCTGCTGTGGGTCTAGTATTTATTTTTATGGAATTTATAAAATATCAAATGATTTTAAAAAACAATATATTCGTAATGCTTATATTTGTATGAAATTCACGTTTTATAAATATGAGTTATAAAATAAATTTAGGGATTTACATACAATAATTACCCTAATATACTGTATAGGTAATAATTTTATTTGTGTGTTCTTTTGTCTTTATTATTTTGTTTTGTTTTGTTTTTTTAATCCGAACGAGCATATAGATCATACATGACCAAACACAACAGTCCGGCCTAACCCACACGATTCAAGCCGAATGGTCACAAAGACCGGAACGGATATACAACAGACCAAATCTCAATACACACCAGTTAGGAGTCCTCACATTCCGGACTAACACGACATTAGTTATATTACTCGACATGGCTAGTGGTCTAGCGTCGCTTTGGAATGTAATTAGACCCGCACCATCCCAAATCAGGAAATGTATTAATGGCAAGACAAAAAAAAATGCTAAGCATAGTCCTCAGTCTTCCAAATTACCGTCCATTACACTTCACCACATCCAAAAGAAGTTTATCGAAACTCGGAAGATGATGAACTATGTCCGAGAAGAAAAAAATGAAGGGGGTGTGCGTACAACTACCATTTAACGAGAAAGTGCTTGAAATAGGCGACATGTTACCACCTCCGGGAAGCATAACCTCAGGCCCAAGGGAAACACAACCACTCATGGAGGGAGCTAACACTCAAGGAGCTACAGTCCAGCCACAATGTGGTAACCATATCTCAGGAAACAATAGTAGTCACCATCATAGATGACAACCCAAATGGCCTGGCACAACCATACATCCCAAAGGGTGAAATCAAGTTTTCAAAAAGGATAGAAAACTTTGACTGCCCAACCAAGATGAAAATTCCATTAACAGTGAAAAACTGAAAACATATGATAGCAACACTGATCCTCAAGATCACCTACACGCCTTTGACTCTGCAGCTAGGGTAGAAAGGTGGGAAATGCATGTGTGGTGAAAAATGCTTATCCAAACTTTGGTTGGACCGACACGACTATGGTTCAAGGCACTGCCAGATATGGATATTGACAGCTTTGTCAATCTCAAGGGTTGATTTCTAAAACACTTCAGCCAGCAAAAGAAATGCACGAAGGATCTGATCGAGCTACACAATATTCGACAAGGTGACAAGAGTCCTTAAGAAGTTTTCGAGAAAGGTAGAAGAGTGAATCACTGACATTGGCAATGCCGGTGAACGACAGAAAAATTCTGATTTTATTCACAAGGTTCGAACCAGATCATTGATTAAAGAAGTGAGTGTAAGGGTGCCACAAACAGTACAAGTTGCTTTCGACCAAACCGACACATTTATCCGGGGCGAAGAAGTTGCCTAGTTAAGGGATAAAACAAACCAATCACAATCAAAACAAAACAATCGGGTTCGTCCCATAGCAAACAAAAAGAAGACACTAACCCTTGCGGTCCAGCTCGAACAGACATGGCCAAAATGACATGCATCACTATGTTCGCACCCGATGAACGACATAACTAGTCCGGACAAAGGGGTGAAGACGAGAAAACATATTTCAGTGCCTTATCTAAAACACCAAAAGAAATACTAGCAACTGAGCATGCCCGATACAACATCAAACCACCCCGTCCTATGGGATCAAACACAACAAACATGAACATGTCTAAGTAGAGGTCACCCAAAGCAAATGGCAAATTAATGATTCATTTTCGAACCAATCGGTGATAGCAGGCCCGGAGATGGATAATCGAACAAGAGAAAAGCTCTACATTCTGTTGAGAAATAGTACATATGTTGTCGTATGGACCCCGAAAGACATGATAGGGTCTTAAGAAGCATAACTAACTATGTTCTTAACTTTGACCCAATATAAGTATGCTTCTAATTTAACGTTGTTGTGTTATCTTTTTTATTTTTTATTTTTTATGTTACGCTTTAACAATACAGCTGTTTTATAGCTGTTTTTTGTACTCGCGTTACCTCTTAGATATCATGTGAATAGTAAAATCTAGTATCATTTATATATAAATTAACATTTAATAAGAATCATGTGGATAGTAAAATCTAGTATCATTTACAAGTAAACATTAAATAATATATTGCTAACGTCGAATCAAGAAAGTGATGGTGCCCCATCTTAATGCTAAAATCTCTTATTCAATTATCTAAATCAAAATTAGTTATTTATTATGTCGACGTACTATTAAATAATCAAATAATTAAATAATTAAGTGGAAATCGGTAGCATATATTCTTTGGTTATAGATTTGATACAGACTTAGACATTTAGTCCTTAAGGGGGGCGGACTGGCGGAGTACCCATCGGCTACCCCTTTGGTTTCGGCGGCTTCAAATCGTTGTCGGTGTGGAGATCTAATGGCTATGATTATTTTTATCTTTCTTAATCAAGACAAACTTCTCACAATAATCCATCTCTTTAAATAAAAAAACATTATACTTCTACTACTTAAATGATCCTACCACTCTCTCATTTCTGCGACTTAAAATTTTACTTCTTTCTCTTTAGTGTATGACACAATCTATTGATTCATGTCAATTCTACTTCTACTACTTGATTCCACCACCCCCACCCTTAGAACTATTATCGCGGCTAAAACTTTTTAGAATGAAAACAAATTTGTTACGGTTTTAGCGACAAAAAGTGGTAGCTATATTAGATCTATGGTTTTTGCAATGCATATTTAGCTACATACTAGAGGTGCACAAACCGGTTTTTTTCCTAACCGGTTACGGTTAGGAACCAGTTTTGTTTCGGACGTTGACTAGTCAAAACCGGTTACACTAGAAATCGGTTAGATTAGGAACCGGTTCTTGAGGAAAATATGTCTACCTGGTTTGTAACGGTTAGAGACCGGTTAACCGGTATTTTAATCGGTTTTTACCCGGTTTTCTCATAACCGGTTTGTGAGCATGGGGTGGAATCGGATGGTAACCGCCATGCCGTTTTGAAACCGAATCGATTTCACTAGTAAGCGGTTTTTTTAATAACCGGTTTCGTTTATTTTGTCTCAACCGGTTCTGTTAGTGTTACTGATCTGCTATTTTGTCCCATTAATTATTGTTATTGTTATTGTTTCTGTTACTATTACTATTATTATTACTATTACTATTACTGTTACTGTTAATGTTAGTGTTAGTGTTACTGTTACTATTACTCTTACTGTTATTATTTTTAGATCCTTCAAATAAATGTAGCCATTGAAAAAAAAAATCAGCCAATGAGAGAAGAGAGGGGTATGCGCCATGGAGATAACGGAGAAACAAGATTTTGCCCCATAATGCACCGGGTGCTGTGTTGAGGCGCTATAGGGGCGCCATGTACGCTCCTTCACGCCCACTAGCCTTATAACCCATATAACGAACAAATCTTCATAAACTCATCGTCAAACAATTCACTAATGATTCGCTAAACGTTCAGTTCTATGTGTTGAAATCTTTATTAATATTGTTGTAACTTTAATTAACTTTACAAGGCTTTGTTCAAGTGTGTTCTCTTTATTGAGACAACTTTTCTAGTGACTCATATGAAACAAAGCAGTTTTCTAGTAGTGAATAATTGTGTGCGACTTTCTTTCCATGCATTTTGTCCGGGCAATCAAGCTATCAGCATCACTAAGATTATTGAGAATCGAAAAACTCATTTTCAACAATTTAGCAGTGAAATTCCACATATCTTTAGCAACATGGCAATAAACAAATTTAATTATATGGAATTTTGTCTCTAAGGCATCATCACATATCGGAATCGAATATTACAATTTTATATACTTTTTTTTTTCTTTTAATTTGTGATGTTTAATTTGTTTGTTTGGGAGGTGGTTTATTTAAAATTTTAATTCTCTAGTGACATATATTTATTATCAAGGTCGTCACACTACGTTCTTTTTTTAATATACAGTATTGCTCTAATGGTTTTTCTGAATCCCGCTACTCTCTGCTTTATAGCTTTAGGAGTTTCTTGAGTTAGGATGATCGCCCTCTTCGGTGTTAAAGTTATGATACCTAGAGGTGGAGGCCGTGTGTTTCTACACGATTATATCTTACTAAAAGCTATAGATCAACAAAAAAGTAACAACGGTTCTAAATAAACAACTATATAAAGACCAAACAACCGTAATTAAACTTTAAAAGTAAACTATATAAAAATACATGAATTAATCCTTACTAAATAAACAACTAAATAACTAACCTAACCACACAAGGGAATGTTCTAATCTTTGGTCTGTAGATAGGAATCGTAAGTGCAATATTAGGTGGTTGATTGGATTTAAAACTCGCTTCTTTACATGTGATTTTTGACTGGCCATCTTAATCAGTTTTTAATAATATATCTGCCGTTTAAAGAAAAAAATCATGATACTGAATAAATCGGAGTCTTTTTCTTTAAAGTGTAGGTTCAAATCTTATTGATGAAACTAAAAAAACAAGTTAAAAAAAAACCAACAACTCTAACAATAAACCCGTGACGTATTTGATTTTTTATATACAATCCCAATTAAGCCCGACACTTATCACTTTAGCCGAAACTCCTACTCTTTAATTGAATATATTATGTTAAAATGCACTTTTTTCTTTCTTCCCAATATAGCATAAAACTTTAAAATAGAACACTAAAAAAGACCATTGAAAAGACATCACACAATAGTGAAGAATACAAGTCAAAGGAGGGCAAACGATCCCAATCTAAGGAGAATTAAGGGAGGGGGGAGTGGTAGGATTTTTAGGATTTTGAAGAATGGGTTGTAACCAATAGGAGGGTGCCACGCAGGAAAGAGAAAAAGAAAGGATTTTTAAGAATTTTGAAGGATTTTGGGAGGGAGTGGTGAGGATTATGAAGAATTGTATGTTAATTTATTTTAATGTTTTTAAGTTATATATATTTTGTAATTAGTTTTAAAACACTATATTTATTTTATAAAAACACTACATTTATTTAAAAAAAAAACATTACATTAATATAAAAACATTACATTACTTAAAAAAAAATTACATTAATTAAAAAAAAAACACACACTACATTACTTTTATTTAAAAAAAAAACACACTAAAAGTCACACTCCCACCCATATCTCTCCGCTATCTTTCGTTTTTGGGCGAGTTTGACTTGCAAAGAGGATCCCCTCAAGTGGTCGTGTGGAGTTGTAAAAGTTTCCACGTCGCGGTCGAATGCTTCTTGTTCGAGCATTGCCTTTTGCGCCTCTAGCATCTCCACGTGTCGGTCCATTGCCAACTTAAACGACCTCTCTCGTTCAACTTTAGCCTCGCGTGCAACTGCTTTTTTTTCCAAATCCGTTTGTTTGAGGAGGTTGAAATTCCTAACCTCGTCAACCAAACTTGTGGTGCTCGACGCGGAATCGACTGACTTCTTCCCCTTTCTAGTTGGGGGTGTTGGATTGGAGTTTTCATTTAAGTCGGGCTTGACCCTTTGAAGAGCTCGGGTTTGATCGATCCATTGTTTGAGTGAAAGAGTTTGATTATGGTAGTGGTAGAAATGGTGTAGAAGAGAGAGTAGAAGAGAGTGTAGAAGAGAAGAGTGAAATGGTGTAGAAGAGAAGAGTGAAAGAGTTTGATTATATAAAAAAAAATTAATTTTTTTTTTTTTTTTAAGTTCCCGACCGTTCAACGGTCGAAATTCTTGAAACCCTCACAAATCAACCAGCGGCGAGAAGTAGATTTCGTTCCATGCTTTCGCCGAAGCCGCTAGACCGGCGGCGGTGTTTGCCGCCGAAGTTTCCGGCGCCGCGGCGTCCATGCCGCCCACTCCGTCCCCCCTAACTACTACTTTTATACCAACAAAAAAGAATTTTTTTTGAAAGAATGGGTTTGTTAATTTAGGGTTGTTGGGGTTGAGATTATATTATATTTTAGTTGTATCTTTAATTAGATGAAACTTGACTCGTTCACGGAGTCGTCTGATCTTAATATCCCGATGATCGGGATCAACTCTAAATTGTAGAATTAAAATAATAAAATTAACATTTCAAATATAGAACATAAAATAAAAAATAAAAATAAAAATAACAAAACCTCCACGTACATACTAATCTCTTGTTTTTTTATTACAAATATACTAGTGTCTGTCATATAAATGACCGGTTAGATAATACGAATACAAAAATAATAGTGTCTAATTTTGTGTAGTTTGTGTAGCAGTCTTTATATCGTCTTTTTGTTTTACATTGGTATCTACTTTTTTTAGTGTTATATATAACTAGGTCGTTTATTTTAACATTGTTGCATAGTTTTTTTCTATTTTTAAAATTTTAAATAATGTTTTAGCTAAAACTAAACTAAAAAAAAAAGACTAAATTACAATTTTTGTCCTTTTAAATTTAACAAACTATGGATTTTGTACTTTTTTAAAAAAACTTTCATTGTTTGTCATTTATTTGAAAAACTATTTAATGTTTTAACCTTTAGACTAACACAGTTAACTTATCCCGTTAGTTACTAATGCATATGGGGGTATTCTTGTAATTTTTACCATATGACATCATTTATGACATCAGCATTTGTTTTCTTAAATATAAATTAGCGTTAGTTTAATTTAACAATCTGATTAAGTCAATATATATCATAATTTTCTTAACCTAATTTCTTATAAACCATTTACCTGACTTGTATTAATCTATTAATTAAATAGCCAAAACGTATATTAAATGGGCAAAAATGTGTATTCCACTTCATTTTTGTTACACCATCCCACCTCTTTAAACTGCCCAACATTGTGCGAGTAAATTTATCAAAAGCCAAATCTTTTGTAATCTTATTTTACTAAAATAAAGTTTTCCGGCTTTATAAAAAAAAAAAAAAAAACAAAAAAAAAAAACTTCAACCTTTGAAAGCTATATTTAACCTGTAGTGGTGAATATATTGAATTTTCCAGTCATATGAAAGTTTGGTCGCATTTTGAAGTTCTAATACATTGAATTATAGCCAAATAAATCATGTTAGTATTTCTTTGTATTTCTTTTCTATATATTACAAGGTGACATATATGTCTAATGATGATAATAATCTGTATTTCTTTTCTCTATATGAAAATGTAAGATGTACGTCTATAATGATAATTTTAATTTAGATAAATATGCATTATTGGTTGGAGGAATACAATCTTGAAGTCACAAATTATTGGTTAAAGTGATCATCAATCAAATTCATACACATAAAATCCATGTATTTTCTCTTTTAAAAAAGTATTCATAGATTTTTTTACCACGTGTAATACACGGATAACAAATCTAGTAGTTTAAAATACGATAATCTAAATGGTTTAGAAAAATTAGAGTAACCTTGATATGTATTTAATATACATTTTGGCTATTTAAAATATTAATAATATACGTTTTGGCTATTTAATAGATTAATATAAGTCAGGTAAATGGTTTAAAAGAAATTAGGTTACGAAAATTATAATGTATATTGATGTAATCAGATTATTAAATTAAATTAACATTATATATATATACTAGAATATAACCCGTATGTTATACGGGCTGACTAATTAGTATATATATAATTGATAGTTTATGTATAATCTTCTTATTATTTGATTTACGTATTGTATCACATTAAATAAGAAAAAACAAAAACTTACAATTTTAAGTATGTCTAAATGTATCTTTAGATAATGCAACATTAAGATGACCATGTTTAAAAAAAGTTTAAAAAACAATCCAACTCTGAATATGACTGAGTCTGATTTATGATTCGTCAAACTTAAGACCTTAAGCCTATATTAAAAATTAGGTGAATATAAGGTTTCATTAAGATTATAATGAACATAGTATAATTGGTGAATGCAAAATCTACATTATAATAAAATATTTTAATGTTATATTAATGAAAAAAAGTTACCTTGGTATACATTAGAAAACTTATAGTTAAATTAGATCTTAGAAACGCGATTTTGGACGTTTATAAATTTCTCTATGAAGAGTATATATGGTTTACAATGTTGATTGAATCTGTAACGAAATATTAGATATATTTAGTAATTAAAATATTTAATTAGTAAAATTTGGTTCCATTATATTTTGAAACATACTAAATAAGGGTTTGTTATATTTTAATACATTTTTAAAACATTTATTCAAATGCATATTATAACGGTGTTTTAAAAGTACAAATTTAAATCAAAATAAGATTAAATCAGTATATGGTTGCCATAAATACATAAATATATATAAATAAAATATATCATGATTAAAAATAGAATATCAATTTCAACCAAGAAAAATTTATTTATTAGGTAAGTAGATTTGGGCGGGAAATTATTTATAAGATGTAATATGGTAATGACAAGTGTCATAGCTTGAAATCATTTATTAGGTAGTAGATATATAGGGAGCTACTCTTCATATCCTTTGATTTTGTTACAAAGTTAAATAGTATGTGATTTCTAATCTTTTAAATAAAATATAAATATATAGTTTCTTTTTAAACTTTTTTAATAATTAATGTTTCTATATAAAATTTATTAAAAATCAAATAATATCTTGTATTATTTCCTTTTCAAGATTAATACGTGCTCGAAGTGTCTTTCTCTGCTCAACAATAGAACAAAACAAAAACACAAAGTTTTTTGCTTCACATAATAAATCGTTGTCATCTTAAAGATATATGGTTACCCAATTAATACTGCTGAATATTATTTATGTATACACATGGTATTTGAACATATATATATTTTTAAAGAGGTATTAACCACTCATAATTAAAAACCCAAATTGCAACTTGCTTTAATAATTGTGAAAAGAACCTCTAGTATACAATATTCCACATGTAGTTCATTTCCCCAACCAGGCAACCAAGAGTAGAGAAAATACTTTTTAGGACATCTCCTTTTTTCCAACTTGTACATAAATAGCCATTTATAAGGATAGATTTTTAGAAAGTCTAATCCTATTCTACTTCATAATCTATTTTATATTTCAACTAATAAGACATGAAACTATTTTTTTTAACGGTAATTTAGCTCAGTTGTGTATCGGAACTAGTTATTTTGGACCTACCCACTGTTTGAAGCCTGAACCTCATAGCAAAAGAACCGGGGAGTGGCAGTGCCCCCCATTTGCACCATCAGGCGGGAAGCGGACAAGCCCGTAAACCCTCCCTTGTGACTCAGGATCAAGCACACGAGTCAATCCTTCATTAATCACCAATATCTCACAAAGTGGTGTGAGTGAGACTAGAACCTGAGTCTCTTCAACCACAAGGTAGAAGTTTAACCCCTACATCAACTTTGCTTGATAAGACATAAACCTACTATTAGGGTAATTGTAGTATCTCTATCACAGTATGTAGGTAAGGGGAGATGGAGTGTAGGAAGTTGTGGCTACACTATTACACCATCTCATTCCATTTTGTTAGATAGATTAAATAAGCCTATGGTTATTTTATAATGCTGAATTGCATAGGGTGCTTAGTATAATTATGTAAACCCCATACTGTATATCTGTAACGATATATACTGGTGTTAATACAAAGTTTAGACCTCTAGGGAAGAATTCCACACATTTGTTTCATGGTATCACAACCAAAACCCTACATTTTTCTCTTCCAAACCCGTCCCTACCCTAATCACGTTATGTCACCTCCCATACTACTGGAATCCTCGTCCTCTAATTAGCCAACCGTTAAAAAATCATCGTCGTCAGCCACACCACGCGCATCCCGCCACCGTTGCTCGTCGGCCGACCATCGTTCTTTTCTACTCTCCAAGCCGCATCTAGTGGTATCCTTGTTTGTGCTGAACCTTCTACCTATGGTAAAGCTCTCCCCTGTTGTTTCATGTTTTTTTTGTTTTCGAATTGTTTCCTGTTTGTGTTTAGTACTATGTCTACTGTTGGTGCCTCCTCGTCCTAATCTGTCTCATTGCTTGTTTACTCTGTTACAAATGTCCATCAACAGTTTGGTTTCAAACTGAACGTTGATGGAAATCGATATAAATTATGGCGTAAGTTTTTAAAGATCTTTGTATTGGTGCCAAAGTTCAGGGTCACCTTGATGGCACTAGTAAACCTGTTAATGAAAAAGATGTTGATTGGTACTCTATGGATGCCAAAATCAAAGGCTAGTTTTATAACACTTGTGAACCTGATTTGTTGTAAATTATCACTGCTGATAACTGTACTGCTAAAACCCTTTGGACACCATATATGAATTCTTTACTAATAACAAAATGTCCCGCATGCTTCAATTACAGGATACTTTTCGTAACACTACGAAAGGTACCATGTCTATAAGAACCTTTTGTCATCACCTTAAGAACCTAGGCGATTCCCTTGCTGATGTCGACTCACCCATCACTGACCACGAACTTGTCATGCAAATCCTTCGATAACTTCCATCCCCTGAATTCACCTCTATTGTCTATATCATAACCAACAAACACCCCTTTTCTAGTAGATCTTGGAAACCAAAAACATGTTTCTCCAACACGAGTCTCGTGAAGGTTTGCATGTTCCCATTTCCGACAGTTTACAAAACACTACCACTGCGCTTCACTCAAACTAGGCAGGCTTTAGTTCCAACACTAAAGGAAAGGGTCGGAACAATAGAAACCGATCTCAGGGACGTGGGGCTTCTAGGGGGGGGGGGGGGATGCAACTAACATTTTTGGTTCCTCTTAATCTACTATAGGTAATATAGGTAATACATGCGGACATTCTTATCCACAACAACAATATCAGTATAACATTCTAAATCCATTGGGGCAACAATACTTCTCTCCAGCCATTGCGCACTATATATAGCAACCATAACATATGATCTTGTCGTTGCCGTCTCAGCTCGACAACCACAGAGACCACACCAACCTTCTGTGCTTGGCCCTCTACCAATGTCTCTCTATGCTGCTCCACTACAACAGTCCCAGTTTGCTGGGTAATCTCCTGTCACTCCTCAATAGCCCAGTACACTAATCTGTCGTCAATCTTCAGTCCCATGTCTATGCAATCACAGGCTCAAGGTCCTAACTACTACATGGACTCAGGAGCTAGCAATCACATGTAATTTAACCAAGGTAACTTAACTTCCCCTACGCAGTGTAACACTCCCAAGTCTATTATGGTTGGTAATGGTGCTTTACTACCAGTGACACATATCGGCAATGGTTTGTTTTCATTTTCACGTAACAAGTTAGCCCTAAATAACATTCTTGTTTATGATAAAATGGTTACTAATCTTATTTCAGTTTGTTGTTTTTGTATTTATAATTTTGTCTCTATTGAATTTGATCCTATTGGTTTTACTGTGAATGATCTTAGCTTGGGTGCTTTTCATCACCGATCTGACAGCATTGGTGATCTCTATCCTATTCTTCCTTCTTTTTGTGCTTTAGTTACTCGTCCAGCTCGATCTCTCGCTGCTGTATCCTCATATTGTGGCATCGTCGATTAGGGCATCTTGGAGTTTCTACTTTTAGTTCCTTATTATCTCTTAAACTTCTTCCATGTTCGAGTATCATGTTACCTTTTTGTCATTCATGTCAATTGGGAAAACATTACCGTTTACCTTTTTCTTCTTCTTATACTAAAACTATGCAGTTGTTTGAAATTGTGCATTATGATGTTTGGACTTCTCCTGTGTTAAGCTTGAGTGGCTATAAATACTATGTCATGTACTTAGATGATTTCTCCCACTTTCTTTGGGTTTTTCCCTTGCGTGCCAAATCTGAGGTCTTTGCCCTTTTCTTCTTCCGTGCTTATGTGGTAAAATCAATTCAACACAGACATCCAAGCTTTACAGGGTGATAATGGTCGTGAATATAACAATCAGTCTTTCCACAACCTTTTTCAAACACATGGCATCCAATTTTGTTTCTCCTGTACCTACACATCTTAACAAAATGGCAAAGCTGAACATTCCATCCACACAATCAACAATGTTATTCGTACTCTCTTCTTCCAATCTTCTATGCCCCAAAATTTGGGGCTAAAGCTCTTCACATGGCTGTTCACACTTTCAATCTCCTCCCCATATCTACTCTCTCCTACAAATCTTCGTTTGAGATTTTGTTTGGATTATTTCCTTCCTTTCTTCACCTTCATGTGTTTGGTTGTCTTTGCTACCTAAACTTTCTTTTACTGCCCCGCACAAGCTGTCCCCTCGCTCCACGGCTTGTGTTTATCTCAAATTGTTTTCACATAGTATTAAGCTTATGGTAATATTCAGAATCACTACTTCCATTTTGATTTAAATAGTTAACTTTTTATAAAGACCAAAAACGTTTGACACATCAATATTATCATACGTTTCTTGTAAATCTTACCAAACCTCACTAGCCAATTTAGAAAACAATAGACCAACATAGAACTCTTCTGAGATGGAGTTGAGGATCCAAGTAAGAACAACAGAGTTACATCAATCCCTTTATTGAGCTAAGACATTATCATTAATATATTTTTTACAAATACCATTTATAAACCTAGTTTTGTTTTTAACTTGTAAAGGTAGTTCTATAGAACTAGCCCAAATAGTATAGTTTTCATTCCCCTTTAACTTCACATTACCTATAGGAAGAACGTACATTCGAGTCATTAACATGCAAATACAAAGGGTTACCAGGTTCAATTTTACTAATCAAGGTCTCGGTGTTCACTGCACTATCACCCATATCTCAATAAACAAAATAACAGAAGATAGCAGTAAAAGCTACATAAGCACACACATAATCCAGCCACGACCAGAGCAGGATTTCACACCATTGATGTGGTGGTAGATCATGAATAGCCACTAGAGGATGAATAATAGATGCAAATAAGCACAAGATAAAGAAGATACAAGAATATAGAAGATTAGTGATAAAACAACATATAATGCCAATAGGCAAGAACTAAGTTAGGTAATAATTCACCAAAGATGCATCATAACTAAAGAGTAAAAGGAAGAAAGATATCCTCACAGCAGGAGCACCCTAGTCCCTAAATGTGTATTTCCAAAAATCAGAATCACGAATTGTGTAACATTGGTTCGGATAAGAAGAACCAACAACATTCTATCAACAAGTGAGGGTTTTCTAGTAACCCTAACAATTACCACAAGCACCAGACAAGAAAGTCACATCCTTTAACTTCAAACAAACAAAGGCAACTATTGACTTCAATCAGACCAGCAATAAAAAACGCCAATCGTAATTGGCTGAAACAATCAACGAGTTACTATCTCCAATTAGAACCGCAATAGGAAATATACCCAAAATCAAGCCAGACATCCACGACGAGCATCTAGTGACTTTGATGCCATGTTATGATAAAAGTGAACTCATTTTGCTTGGGAGTTTAGCATTTGGGTTCTTTTTAGCATAGCCTAATGGATTGCCATGCTGGTTTTTCTACACTTTTTTGAATCCAATATGTTTTGCCTTCAGGACGAGTGGATAAAACATACTCCCACTTTATTGGTTGTTTTGATCATAAACAGAGTTGACATCTGGATAAGGGACAAAATCTTTGGGTTTAGACTCCCTTTCCTTTTTCACATTCATCACACAATCAGATTTTCCAAACACAAACACATCAGGGACCGAGGAATACGATTTGAAGCACTATGACATGAGCATATGTCCAGTGTTTTGAGTCTCTTATGCTACATAATTTTGATGTATTTACTCCGGTGTTGCGGTGACATGCATGTGATATTGTATATTGTTTTCCAATATCACCGAGGGACTTGATTTGCCTTAACGGGTGTTGGTCTACTTTATCAACTAGTTGTTCTTTTTTCTTTTGCAACGATTTCTAGAATTTAAATTCAACATTTTGATTCCAAAGTATATCATTTAACATTAGGATTTTACTCGATGACTTATTTTCCTCTTTCTAGTTGAACCATGCATATAAAAATCTTGTTACTTTTGATATGCTTGATTTCTCTAATTAATGATATATCTGTTGAAATTTTGAGAGGAAAACTAGTGGAAAATGGGTTTTTTTTTCACTAAGTGTGAAAATGAGTTTTTCACTAAATTTGGACTAAAATAAAATACAGATAACATAGGTTGTTGCCTCTGTATTTAATGGGTTTGTGTAGTACATTGTGAGGGCTTTCCAATGCACCAAACCACGTCCAAAATGGAGCTCGTATGAATGAGATATCGATGCTCAAAGTTGAGGGTTCGAAGCTGTCAAAGCTGCGAAAATAAGAGAGAAAATGCTAAGTATAGCATAAGAACTCATCACACATTGGTTGGGGGATGAAAAAATCAAATCGTAAAAGTTTAGGGCTAGAAAGCGTCAAAGCATCAAAGTCATGTGGCCAAACTATAAGGAACTAAAAGTTCACTATTCATGAACCAAGTAAATTTCACTTTTTGATGACTGAGCATCACGATGGTGTTTTATCTGACATGATTTTGATGTATGTGAAAAGTAGTTTTCAAAAACAACCAATCATAATTAAAAGCTACAAAAATACTAAATAAAACAATTTTTTATAGCATCCAAACATACAAAAATTCTAAAAAGCATCTGTGTTTAAGCTCAGTCATAAAAAATATGTCACATAAGACGCCACTATGATACTAGTAATCAAAATGTTAAATTTTACTTAACGCCGCTAGTGGACATTTAACGGTGGTTTAATATATTTCAATACCTTTAAAATCTAGTTTACTCTATGAAATAAATGAAATGTGGATTAAGATCGAACAATAGGCAATAACTGATTTTTAAAATCCAATATTTCATTAAAAGTTAATTTTTCCTATAATATGTTTGATTTATTTCAACTTGAATTTCCTACATCTATATATAATATATTATCCAAAAAGGAGTGAAGAGATCATTACATCAAAGTGTCATTCCTTATTTATTTTTAATTAAAAATAACTCAAGTTTTATGACACAATAACCTTCAAACACAGTGATTTGATAACGTTTTATTTGTTTGACAGCAAATCAATCTATTGAAAAGGCTAGTAAGTGATCAGAAAATCAGAAAGCATACAACCAAAAGCAGACACCATAACGTAGACTAAAAAACACAAGACTATTCAAACACAAAATTACACCATTAAACGCACGGCAAACTTCTTTTGTGCATCCTTGCTAAGATCCAAAGATAGCCAAGAGCCTTGATGCTCTGCACAATAGCAACTTCATGCCTAAAAGTTCTATTATTTCGGCAACACCAAACACACCACTAAATATTACCCCAATTGTAAACATATCTCCAAACCTCCAACGAGAATTGGCAACTCAAAAAGAGATGATTCACGGTCTCATTCGTCAACCTTGCTAACTTTTTTAATAATGCATGTTTTGGTTGAAAATGAATTGTGGATTTTCATAATATGTAGAAAGTATTACTATATAAATAAAATCAATATTAGAATATTAGGGTTTATTACTATGAGTCCATAGACCATTAGGTATCTAAGATTTAGAAATAAAATTAATTCTAAATCAATTACAAGAGATCACCGTTTACTAGCATGACATTGGCTTTCGGACTACGATCCTAAACTATGTTGTCGCACCACTGTACCGAAGACTTTTGCAAGAGGAGTACGGGATCCATGACATTGAACCATATAATTTGGCACATTCAAGCACACTATAGGTTGGTTGATAGAAGATAGGATTTGGAGTCGATACCAAAGTTAAAGCTAGTATTTATTTAGTTTTTTTTATTCATTGTCTTTATGTTTTTATTGTTTCCAATCTTTAGCGTCTGGTTTTCTTCCTTTATGACTGCGGGGAGTATTATAGTATTAGGGTACGTTAATTACTATAAACCCATTAGCGTATTAGGTATCTAGGGTTTAAAAATCAATTATCTATATATTGTAACTCATTTATTCAATAATATCAATTCAAGTTATTCCATTATTTTACAATTAAGTGTGTATAAATAGTACACACTTCCTATTGGTCCACGTGACGTCTATTATATATTTTAACGTTGTTATAAGTAAAAACAAATAAGAGTAACAAAACATTCCTAAACAGAAAAGAGAATAGATTGGAAGTGAATAAAATATTAGTACTAGCTTGTAAAAAAACCAAAAACTGAAAATCAGCAACGAACCGAGTCATTTTGAAGACAAATCTTTATATACTTTGACGAACAATTGGGGAGTAGCGAGCAGACTGTCCATCAACATAATTCACGTTAGAAGGATATGAAGTCAAAGATAAACAAGTCCAATTGTGTTTACAACAATAAGCTGACGGAGAATCGGAAAAATGGTCAATTAATTAGATGTAAATATATTGATAGAGACAATTGAAGAATATAAAAAGTTATATAAAGTCAAAAACATTCTTCACCAAGCGACATGATAAATTCTTAAAGATCACCCTCTATGGAGTATGGACTATCATCACTCTCATGATTGTACAATGAATTCACCAAAAAAAAAAAAAAAAAAGACATCCCATTCAAACCTTTTTTTATAGTAGTGAAATGTTAACGAGATCAAAAGTTACATTCATTAAAGTTTTACTACCCTACATATTATTTAAAATTGGCATTGATTACTATGTGAAGAATTAACTATATTGACTTTCAGTGTCAAGTTTATGTTTTTCTCATGAGTCTGTCTTCTGTTTTGCTTACGTAAATAAAGACATAGATGTACCCGATGATCTCTTCTGCTTTGCTTGTGCAATAACCTAGAGCTCTCATCCCTATTCATCAGGCATCATTCATTACAATTTCTTCTGTTTTCCTTACACACAGATCTAGAGATTGTTTCATACGTCACGTTTTCCATGAATTCATAAACTTTACACTCAGAAACAACATGGTAGCATATGTAAGATGTGTTATTCCATAAAACCTTCTATTTAAAAAAGACCAATCCATCTATACGGTCATGATGACCTATTATTATACGGTTGTGATAACCTTATATTATATGGTCGTTTTCAAGATATATATGGCGGCTACCGCCCTTAATGATTACATGTCGGACTATTATTAGCGGGTTAGTGGCCATTACAATTTACAATATCAAAGTACATGTAGTGCCAATTAGTATGACCAGACCCAAAAAGTTGCACCAAAAACTACAGCAATCTATATATGAACTGTAGACATACACCCAAACTTAGAGCTGCTGGCCGGTGGCCGTATATAATGATAATTTAATTTGGCTTATATATTAATAAGTATAACAATAATTAACTGTTCATTACAAAACAAAAATAATACAAGTAGGTGAGATGGTTACCTTTTGATTTGTAGTCTTCAATTTTTTCTTTCCTCCATCTTTGTCTTTGTCTAAAAGGTGTATTATTTTATGAAAATTATATAAAGAGTATTGTAACTTGTAAAGATGATTAATATTTATCTAATAGTGCTAAGTTTTTATTCATCATTTGAAACTTTATGGCTAAATTTAAAAATGATTTTTCTAAACATACTTAATCATAGGATCTCTTTACATCATATTGTTAAAGTGAGATTTTTTTTTAAGTTATATTTTTAGTTAATTAGTATGTTTGTTGGTTTTTGTTAAGTTCATTAATTTAGTGTTTGAAATACCCTAAAAACTAACATCATCCAACTAGATAGAAGTATAAAAAAAATACTAACCTAGATGTTCAAAATTTATAATAATTTTAAATTAAATAAGGAAGATTGCAAACTGCTATATATGCAACTAAGATATTGTAGCTTGTGAGAACTTTACACCGCTGACAGTACTAAAGAAATTTATTTTCTATATACCCACATTTCAAAGAAACAATTTATTTTACATTTTCTTTTTGGAGTTTATTCCGTGGGATGTTTTCATACAAGGGATTTTTTTTTTGAACAGCAAATTTTATTAAAAGAAGCTAGCCAGCGACTAGCGAACAAAACAAGAGCAATACAAAAACAATAGAAAGTTAACAAAAATACAAAGCATTTGAGCAGAAGAGGTCCCAATTCAGGTTCGGGATTTTCCCACGGCAGCGCAACCACATGAAGGTGTCCGATTTGATCTCGTCTATAATCAAACCCGGAGGAATATTGCGGTCCTCGAATTCCTTTTTGTTCCTTGATTTCCAAATTGTCCAGCACGTAGCCATGGTAATTGTGAGCAGGGTCTTTTTATGCGTAATACATAAATATGGAATTAATAATACATAATTTTGATAAAAGATTCTATTTTTTATTAAACACACAGTTATTACAATAATACTAGGTTAGTAACCCGTGTATTATATTCGATAAATAGAAAAGAAAAAGATAATAATTAAGAAATTTGAAAATTATGATTGATATAGAGTAAACTTCGTTTTTAGTTACCAACGTTTGCACATTTTAACAATTTTAGTCCCAACTTTTCGAAAATCCCAATTTAGTGTCTCAAAATTTCATTTTCTTTTCAATTTTGGTTACAACGTTAACAACCGTTTAAAGAGCCGTTAGACTTTCCTCACATGGTCCCCACGTGAGGGGTATTTTTGTTATTTCCCTTTGTTTTAAAGTATGAGTTAAAACAAACGGAAATGACAAAAGTACACCTCATGTGGGGACCACATGAGGGCAGTCTAACGACTTTTTAAACAACTGTTAATGTTGAGACCAAAATTGAAAAAAAAGAAAAAAGAAATTTGAGACACTAAATTGGGATTTTTAAAAAGTTGAGACTAAAATTGTTAAAATGTGCATACGTTGTGGACTAAAAACGAAATTTACTCATTGATATAAAATTCTTATAACATTTAAGAAATTTATTATGTTTAACAATAACTAAGTGGTGTGGGCTATTCATAGTAATAATAGATCTTGGTTATCCACCCCTTTATCTCCCCGAATCCCCTGAGATTGGAAAAATATTCACAAGATAGAGCAAGATTTAAGCAAGGTTAATTTATCCATAAATGACATGATTATTGGTGTGGTTGGAAATGGGGCTTCTGTCCATTTTTGGACAAGATCGATGGTTGGTGGAAAAGCCGTATTCCATTCATAGTGATAAAAAATGCTTGGTGAAAGAATGCTTCAACCGTGAGGGTCAATATTGGAGATTACATTGGCGAAAGAATCCGGGTACCAACGGTGAGGTTCGGGAGTTGCACCAGATTTTATCTCTGCTGGCTCCGGTTCAATTGACTGACTCGAATGATAAATGGAGATGGATTTCGGAAGACGGGGATGCATTCTCCACGAAAAAGTTTAGAGGTTTGTATCAAAGGATGCTTTTTCCGGTGCCTTTTTAACCGTACTAATGGCATAAGTGGATTCCAATCAAGGTTAATGTTCTCTGTAGGAGAATGGAAATGGGACGATTGCCTACCACTGATGAACTGTTAAAGAGGAACGTGTATAGCCTTAATTCGATGTGCAGGTTTTGTTCTCAACAAGAGGAATCACTTGAACATTTGGTCTTTGGGTGTAGTCTGGCTCCTAAGCTTTAGGACTAGATTGCTCGATGGTGTTGGGTGTCAAATTTCATCGCTTTTAACATCAGGGACCTCTTGGAAGAGCCGGCGGTTAGCAGGGGGAATAGGTTGAAGGAGAAGCTTGTTCGGGCGGTTGTTAGGGTGGCTCTCTGGTGCTTATGGCGGGCAAGAAATAATGCGATATTTAGGGATGGCAAAGCTACTACCGAAAGCGTTCTGGAGGCTACAAAGACCCTTGGGTTTCTTTGGATTAAAGGGAGGATGCGCAAACACAAGTTATATATTAACTCGTCTGTGGATTCTCATATAACTTGTGTGATTATTAATGTGTAATTATTCATATAATTTGCATGATTATCAATATAACTTACGTGATTATCTTTATAACTTGTCAAAATATTGTATTACTATATAGGTGTAATAATAAACATATATGTTGCGTAACTATAAATTTGCATGAACTATCAATATAACTTGCGTATTATCATCTAACATGCGTAATTATACTTTTATGCACACGGAAAATTTTTACCCTTTTTAAAATACACGTGACACTCCTTGATTATTTTATACATTTCATATGAAAAAGTCACTTTGTATAATAACTTTACTCTCTATACATACATAATATAAATATAACATAAACATAATTACATAAAGTATAATAAACATAAAGCACACGGTTAGTATTGACTGAAAAGAAAAATCTCATGATGGTGCCAGGTTGAAGAGATGAAGACAAAAAGATAGCCGAACAGCGTCAAGTGAATCTCTGTGAATTTACCTTCACCAGATCATTTTTTTCAAATCTTTTATCTGAATGTATTTTTATTGTGAGATTAGTTTAAAGAGCAGTTTAACATTTCATCATTTTCTATGTTAAAAAACTAATTTAACATTTTATATTCTTTAAATACAAAATTGCTTTCTTTATTTCTTTAGTTTAGAAATTGATCTTTTAATTTTATTTAAATAAAGATAAGTGTAGTTTGGTCATTAAAAAAAAATGGTTGGTGTTAGTGAAATGGATTGAAACTTTTACAAATTTCAAACATTAAAATTATAAATATGAAAAAAAAAAGATATTCTTATAGATTAAACCTGATGATTTAGATGTAAACCTGATGATTTAGATGAATGAGAAAGAAAAGATGGGAGTGTTAGTGTGCAACCGACAAAGATATGATATTAAAGTTAAGGTGTTGCTCTTTTTAAGGTTAAATCTTTCAAGTTTGGGTCTCGCTAGGTATATTATTTAGATGTTAAAAAAAGATGATTTTTTTTCAAACAAAAACAAAATATAATATCTTAAAGTCAAACAACTATGATTTTATAAGGAGATAGAAGGCAAACGGAGAATGATATGATCGAGGATTTACTTACCGTGCATCAAGGAAGTCAATTAGCTAGAATTATGGGTCAAATCTTCTCCAAATAATTAGCCTATTGTTATATCTTTTTCCTTATTTACTAAGCATCCTTACTATTATAAAAAGATGACTCCTTTGTCAAGAAAATTATCAATAAGAATATATTTCACTTCCACCTCTCCCTTTCCTTCATTCTGCCTTCTCGATCCCTTCATTCCTTTCATATATATTTGTCCCTATCATTTGGTATCAGAGCCAGACTCGTAGTGGTGGCCCACACGGAGTGGTGGTCTAGAGGAAGCTAGACGTGACCAACGTGGTCGCGACCAACGAGACCTCGGAGTGATGGCTCACGGAGTGGTGGCCTGGAGAGAGCCAGCCGTGACCAACATGATCGTGATCAACGAGGACGTTGGCCCTTAAAGATGGTCGATTGTTATGGATCGGTAACATTGCAAGGTATGGGACTTGTCCCACATTAGTTGTATGGGCAACTGATATGAGCTTTATAGGCCACGTGGGTTCTCTCATCCATCAGACTAGTCTTTTGGGTTGAGTTCTCCTGTTTGGTCTGTAACAATGGTATCCACCCTTCAACCTTCTGTTCCCGACCTTCCAATCAATACTCCGCAACCAGAGACGATATTGGACCGAAGAGTGATTTACAAAGACAAATACCAACTGCGACATGAGGTATTCGTTCAATGGAAGGGAGGTACAAGGGATGACGCCACGTGAGAGAATGAGTGGCGTTTTCGGAAATCATATCCCGACTTTTCACCTAGAGGACAAGGTGGCAGGGGGGGGGGGGGGGGAGAATGATATGGTCGAGGATATACTTACCGTGCATCAAGGAAGTCAATTAGCTAGAATTATGGGTCAAATCTTCTCCAAATAATTAGCCTATTGTTATGTATTTTTCCTTATTTACTAAGCATCCTTACTATTATAAAAAGATGACTACTTTGTCAAGAAAATTATCAATAAGGATATATTTCACTTCCACCTCTCCCTTTCCTTTATTCTGCCTTCTCTATCCCTTCATTCCTTTCATATATATTTGTCCCTATCAGAGAACAAGTTGCGTAGCTAAACCTTTGCGTATAGTAAAATCAAGTCGTTTAAAAACTACATTCATTGATCTAGGTGTCATGACATTACTGTGCATGACACGTTAGACCCGGCCTGCCAAGTAGCTCGACGGCCTCAGGTGCGAGAAAGCCAATGGTATAAAAAACAAATGGTATAAACATGTGTTGGTTGTCAAGATAAGTTTTCTCATGTTTGGCCACTTTGCATGAAATGACTTTCAAAGCAGCCTGACCAGTTGTGAAGGTACCGCACCCTAAGCTCACGAGGGGGAAACTCCTGTAAGATCCAACGGATCAGTCAGAAAATTCATAGGGGCCTCTTACTTTTGCAGAAATCCCCGCACGCTTGAAAATGTCAAAGAGGACATCCCTAACCAAATCGTGTCGGTACTTAAACCCCCGGGATCCTTACAATGAACTGCATGCTCACCGAAAGAGTCTAGACATGTCTTGCGACAAACAACGCATATCTCATCAATAGAAAATAGGGAGATCATAAGACTGTATTTAAGGATAGAACGGTACTCTAGAGGCAATATATGCTAACCTAACCCATCAATGGGGATAGCAAAGAGAAAATCATGGGCATGTGGAGCTTGGAGACATTTAAAAAAATAACTTTTTGTTTGACTGTCATGTCAAAATGTACTTTCATATCTTAAACAATTTTCTTAAAAAGAAACTCGACAATGCATGTTGGGCTTTAGGAGAAGGAGTCCTTGTTAGTAAAACCGATGAAGTTAAAGTTTAGAATTAGTTAAAAAAATTTAAATATAAATATAAACATATAGTATTTTTCATTATAGACTAAAAAGATAAATTTGATGATGGTGCTAGGTTGAAGAGATGAAGACAAAAAAATGGCAAAACAAATAGTGCCTAGTGAATCTCTGTCAACTTACCTTTACTAGATTGCAAAACAAAGGTAAAATTTTCTTGAAAAAGCAAGTTCATATGCTACATGTTTTTGAAGGACCCCATTGTACTATAAACCTCACCTCTCACCTCTGGAGGGCAGCAACAACCATTTCTCTCTTGTCCCACCCTCTCTACCCCTACCCCCACCCCTTCTCTCTCTCCATTCTCTCTCTCTACAGATCTTGTTATAAGTATCTATATCACTCATTGGGAATTGTGGGTGAAAATCTCTGATTGATGATCTCTACTGTCAATTAAACAAGCACAAGAAAGAAGTATAGCCTCTTATCTTTCAATCCCAGAAAGGAAAAGGCAGAAACATCATAACTTTCTTTCTTTTGCTTTCAAACAAAATGTGCTAGATGACTCTTTCAACAAACACGTATGCCCTAATCATGAAGAACCAATCATCTATTTCTGAACCTGATGACGATTATTCTCCAGGATCAGCTCACCCAATCCCTAATCTTCAAAACCCTGAAACCAGAAACGTCAAAAGAACCCGTGTTTCGAGCACGAAGCACCCCGTGTACCGCGGGGTCCGGATGAGGAGCTGGGGCAAATGGGTGTCGGAAATCCGCGAGCCAAGAAAAAAATCACGTATCTGGCTCGGGACTTTTCCGACACCCGAAATGGCCGCGCGTGCACACGACGTGGCCGCGGTGTGCATTAAAGGAAGTTCCGCGATTCTTAATTTCCCGGAACTCGTGGGATCGTTCCCACGGCCGGATTCGTGTTCTCCGAGAGACGTGCAAACGGCTGCTGCGAAAGCAGCAGCCATGACGGAGTTTGACTCTCCGTCTTCTTGTGTGGAAACGTCATCAGACGAACTTGATGAGATAATTGAGCTTCCGGTTTTGGGGTCGAGTTTCGACTCGTTGAAGAACGAGTTCGTGTATACCGACTCGATGATGGACGGGTGGTTATATCCGCCGCCGATGATGATGAACACCGGCGGCGGAGATCAAGAAGGTAGGTATGTTTCTGGGCAAGAACAAGAACATACTACTAATACTTCCTTTGAATCTTTATGGTGGAATTATTAGTGTTATCATTTTGGGTTGTTAATTTTGCTTTTTACTGTTTTCACTCTGGCCCTTTTTATTTTTTCATCTGAGGGTTATATCTGTTTGTGCTTTGTTAATTTTGTGTATGTTTTGTGCACTCAGTGACACCTTTTTTAAAAAATTATATGTAAATACCAATAAATATCTCTTTTTGTCCGTCTCTTTTTGTGCAAAATTGAGTTGACATTTGTGACTATATGGTGGCAAATGTTGTGGAGGTTGGAACATTACAGAAAGTACAACTTGAAGTGCATGAGGTACAAGCTCACTATGCATTTCATGATGGTTCTTCATTGCTTGATCCTCCAAGCTCCACATCAGGTGTTTGCATTATTTAACTATATCAAAAGTTTTTTTGTTTTTGTTTTTGTTTTCTTTTGTTAAATTCGAAATTTTATGTTAAGATTCAAAACTGAAAAACATGATATATGAAATGCGAATGATTAGGTTTTTAGTTAATTAATAGTATAACTCTATTATTAAATAGAACGATTAGTTTAATAGTTTAATCATGACTTGTTTAATAAATTGATTAACCCTAATTAACATGATACGTTTTTAATTAAGAAGATTAGCTTGTTAACCCTTTCTCGTTTAAGGTTTTTAAAAAAGTTATTATTTAGATTTTCAGAAAAGGTTATTTAAAAAGTGATGCTTTGTTCATATATAATTTCAAAGTTCTCAACTGATAATTAAATATAATTAAACTACAAAGATAATTAACAAGAAACCAACTAACTATTAAAAAAAGATACTTTTAAAATGTATGGGTTTGTTGTTTAAATTGTTACATAAGTACGTTACTATATATGTATTAATTAATACATAAACTTGAAATTGGTTAACCCGAAACATGACATGATCAATTTACGTGTATTCTGGTTTTGTTTATTGTATTTGACATGAAAAACTATATGAATCCTCATTGGGTTCCCCTATTTAACTCGTCTTCTTAAAATCCTTCAACCTAGCAAGATTGACGCCTCTAATTATGTTACAAACAATATTTTGTCTAGTAGCATGGGACGCGAATTCTTTAAGTGCAGAAAACAGAAAATATTGTAACAATGATATAAACCTAGTTACATAAAACAATTGAAGCGCAAACATTAATTAAGTTCCGCGTTACTAAATTACATTGTTGTAAATATCAATGTTAAACTATAAGTAGAATTTCTTTTTAACGGCTTTTCTGAGACGGGATTACAAGTGTCTTGTTTTAGCTGTTCCAACTCTTTTTAAGCAAAACTAATTTCTCATTTGACCTACATCTTATTCTTTATCATCTCTTATTATATTGCTAAAATTCATATATATCTTTAAAATTTATTTATATTTCAAACCTTCGATATACTTACTCCTCATATTTAAACTGATTTAATTAAACTATATCGGTTTGTTTATTTATTTCTTTTATTCTCTTTCTTCCCGGCAAAAATAATACAGAAAATATATATAGGAAATGAACATTAATTGAAAATATATGGATTTACTATTTTTTTCTTAAATATTTGAAAACAGGGATTGAAAAGGCTCGAGAACAAGAAGTAAAATTTAAAAAATACTAGTAACATTCTATAATCTAAAGATGTGGATAAAAGTAGAAAAATGGGTTGATACTACATTGTAGACATATACATATTGATATATAATCAAATTCCTATATAATACAAAATTATTATTCTTATGTAATATAATACCCGGTTCAATTATTATCAAATAATATCCAAAAGATGTGTAATCATGAAGATATATAAAGTTGAAGTTTGATATTGATATGAAAATAATTAAACCACATTTGTATCTCATCAAACTACGCTTTGTGCGTTATGTTTTTTTTATGGGTCATAATCAAATTGTCCATTTCTTATTTAACCGATGTACGAAATATTAAAAACACGCTTTAATTAATGTAAAGTTACTATTTTTAGGATGATTATTAAAATTAAGAAAAAGACATTCTATAATTTCGATCTAGGGTAAATCATTACAATATACATCCGGTAAGACTCTTACCCACATATATTAAATAAAAATTACACCTTCTTATCATTAGAATCTCTTCTTAAAATGATTACTCATTAAATTATAATGCGTCAAGATGGACAAATTAAGAAAAGACGGTTCATCAATATCTTAGCTTATTGCAAAATTTCTATTAAAATGTCTGGTATATATTGTAAGATGTCAAAACATGTTAGACGACTAAACAACGGAGACTTTATATCTAGTTAAAAGGAACAAACAGATTCATATCCACTGAATTAGAACAAATACATTTATATCGACTCAAAGAGAACAATTACATAAGTTTCTTTAAATCTGGTCTCAATCTTTAATGCAAAAAAGTAAAATGAGCATTACAATTTAACAGTTTTTTTTTTTACTTAGATCACTGTCTAACAAAGTCTATGACTGCAACTAAAACTATAGTGCCTCGCTAAATAATAACTTAAATACAAATGTTTAGCAAAGATCATCATTGCCATTTACGATCTAACAATCATCAGAGCTAAGCACAAAAGTTCAATACGAGGACCACTTTATAAAAAAGATACAATTAGTAACATACGTTTATGAGGACGAAATGAGGTCAATTACAAAGTGTAAATACACCATCAAGATTTAACACATAAACCATGAAGCAAAAGATGACAAATTTCAGATATGAGCAGAAGATTGAGATTCAGAGACCTCATAAAGGCTCAGACCAGGGTCATCGAAAACCCTAGCCTGAATCATGACAACTTTAAGCAAACTTATAATCACAGCCATAAACGCTATCTCAGATCTGAGACTTTAACTTAGATAATCGATAGAAGGCTGGGACCCATATCCAATCATCACAGACGTAAAGGCTTAGGCCAGATAGAAGGCTTAGATTCGTGTAACGATAAATAGAAGATTTAGCACTATACACGTGTACCCGTCCTAAGATATTTGAAAAGGAAAAGTACATCTTCCATCACAAACGTATGTTACTAATTTAGAGGACGGCTCGCCAACGATCGTAGCCTAGCCGGTCACTAGAGCACTAGAGCGAATGCACCATAGCTTAGAGAGAAGAGAGCTGAATAGCACAAATAGAAAAGAGATAATGAGACAGAAATACTTATGGTCCAGATAAAGAGAAAGACAACTATTAGTAGGTGTTTGTGATTGTTTTTTTAAACTCAAAAGTGCTTATTGACTTATTATTGTTTTGTATAAATTGTTTTTTTAAATGTTTAATTTAGCTTTTATATGTAAAAAATGACCAAAGGGGTTAGGTGGGTGGGTATAAGGTTTGACAAAGTTAACAGAAATATTATTAATAAAATTATGTATAAAGAAAAGATTGTTTTATTACAAAAAATGTAATTTGTATTATTACTGGTCAATATGTCATAATTAAGATTATTTAAATTTATTTTTCCTTTTAGTAAATATTCTGGTAAAAAACAAGCTTGTCAAACTAAAACAAGTCAATGGCCAATATGGTAGTTTATCTTATTTGAAAACTTTTGTCACACACTTAGGCTATTCGTAGTAGGGCGTCATATACCAAATTCCCTCAACATGGCGCCCTCTATGGCGCACCTCCACCACCCCCACAGGCGTTATGTTAGTCAAAAATGTGCACGGCATTATGTAGATAAGTAGATAACGCCTCCCCCCTCTCTTGTTTTTGTTTTTTTTTTTTGTTTTTTTCCTATTGGTTCTCCCATTTTCATAACCCCTCATCCTCATAACCCCCCCCCCCCCCCCCACTACGCCCCTTACCTCATAACCCCTCATTTCCAGGTCATCCGCCACATGACGCATAACCCTCCACCCAACTCTCAAACCACTACGGATAGCCTTAAATAGCCTTAAAATGTACTACTGATCTTGTTTTTTGTGAGTTCATAGCAAAGACCAAACAAGAAATAACTAAAAACAGAAATAGCACAAACGAGAACAATGTGTTATTCCCAACCATTTTTTTTTCTAATTTACATGTGACAATGTTCGGATTCTTGTTTAATCTAACCACAACATCAAAACATAAATGTTGTTTTTGTATCCAATAATTGATGTACCTGGGATGATTTAATGATTACCAAAATATGACTTTTGTTCTCGTATTTTAGGCATATAGAATTTGTTTATATTTAACTTTTTCGAATAAAGTGGTTTCCACTTGAGGAAAGTTGCCTGGTAGTGTCGATGAAAGCCTTGAATATAGGACTTTGATCCCAGCAAGGCTAACTTTTGATCATTGAATGGTAGCTCATTGTCCTTTGGCTATATATGTATCTATTACACATATTTTTGTGACAAATTTAAAAAATAAAACGTTCATTATGTTTAGAGGGATGTTATTCTTTACTTTTAAAGTTAAATAAATATCCACTATATTCATATTTTATAACATATGTATTACGTTTTTGTCTAACATAGATTAGATTTTTCAGTTTAGTTCGGTTACGTGATTTGCACTTGACAGCAAAAAGTCAACAACATAAAAATAGCTAAATCACTTGAATTGAATTACTCAATTACATCAAAGATCTAACTACTCAAAAATGAAATTAACAAGCAATACACATCAAGCATGTTAAAGCAATCATAGATTATGGGGGGGTTTGAAAGAAATTCAAGCATCGAGCTCATACGCTTTTGTGATGCCTAATTATGTGGGTGACCATGGTACTAGAAGATTGATTGATGATAAAGCTACCTAAAAATCCTACTTTCTATGCTCGAAGGAAGCATATTGAAGTGCATTACCATTTATCAGAGAAAAGGTGTTGAATGGAGAGATTAATCGGATACATGTATACAGAAATTATCAAGTAGCAAACTTATTCATGAAAAGTTTAGGAGGCCTACAGTTGGTGGTATTTTGAAAGGATATGGACATGAGGATAGAAGAGAGTGTTGAAAGAGAGTATTAGAAATTTAGAATATACAACACTTGGTGTCCATGCCGGAGATAAAATGCAAGTCCAAGCCAGATAATAACTAAGTCGTCGCAACTTAGGTAGGTGAATGAATGTGAGCCACGACTCAAGACCCTTGTGTAATGTTTTAAAACCCGCTCTGAAACGGCCGGTTGAACCGACGATCGGAGGCTAAGTTGGTGTGAGTAGGGGTGTTCAAAAATATCCGAGTCCGAACCCGTATCCGAATTTTCCGAAATTCCGTATCCGAATTATCCGAAATTTTCGGATATCCGGAATTTCGGATATCCGAAACTCGGATATCCGAAATTTCGGACTTGGACTTGGACAATAGTTTGTAAAAATTTCGGAAGTTTCGGATACCCGAAATTCCGAAAAATTTAATAAATTAAATATATATTTTATATTAAGGAAAATAGAAAATAAGGAGAGGAATTAATTAGGGTTCTTCACTTCTTGTTCTTCCCGTCCCACTCGCCACTTCTCAGCTTTACGCCTCCAAACCCTCGTCCCTCCACTCCTCCCTCGTCCACAATCCGGCGCACGTCACCGGCGACTATCCGGCGCTGTTTCAAGGTAGCTGACTAGCAGTTTCAAGGTCGCCACTCGCCAAATCGATTCTCCAGGTTGATTCCAATCGATTCTCGGTCTCTCCGGCGCAGTTTCAAGGTAAATCGATTCTCCAGGTTGCATTTTGTTCGATTTATTTTGTGGTCAAAACTAAAATGAATTGTTTTGATAATCTTGGGGAACAACTATAAGAGTTTCGTTCCCGTTCTAGACCTGTGATCGAATCTGGATCTGTGACTGGATGATCAGTATTCAATTGCTTGGGTGTTGTTTTGAAACAATATAACTTTCAATTATGTTGTTTTTTAAACAAAATTAGATTTTCGGATATCCGGTTGAATTATCCGAGTCCAAGTCCGAATTTTCGGATATCCGAAATTTCGTTCGGATATCCGAAAATTCGGACTTGGACTTGGATAGCCAAACTCAATATCCGAAATTTTCGGATACCCGAAATTCGGATATCCAAAATTCCGGGTATCCGGTTTTGAACACCCCTAGGTGTGAGTGTGTCTAGTTTAGTCTAACTCTGAGAATTTTTTACCCGACGGTTTTTACGGTTCCAGCGGTCAAAACCTGGAACTAGGCCGCTAATTATACCGATTTTTAAAACTTAAGTTACGCCCACTCACATTAAAAAGTAAAAAGAAATTACGGCTATGACTATTCGCATACGGTGAGTTTTCTTCTTCGATACAATTCAAGTTGAGTTCTTTTCGTGTGTGTCTTCACTCTGGCTTCCGTTTAAAGTTTTAGTACAAGTATTTAAAATCGGGTGTATTAATCTCTTTAAATATAATAATTTTATTCAAGAAAGTAGAAAAAAATGCTCAACCTTGTATTTTATTCTAGGGTTTATTCGAAAATTAAAAAAAAAAATCTTATTCATTACATGTTCTTCCTTTTGTGTAGACTATGGATCAATCGCAGGATTTACAATCAAGTTTAAGGTGAAAAAAGAATAAATCTTGGGAGTACGTAACTACTCAAGATGATGACAAAGGGGAAACTTATACTAATGTTTTGTTTTGGATAATTGTAATTCGTTTAGGACTTTATTGGTTTTTTCTACATTTGTCGCTTTTAAAAGTTTATAAAGTGTATATTATAAATTTACAAGTTTGAGTAGTCAATCCGGTTCGACCTTCCTGGTCAACCGGTTGAACCTTTTATGACACAAGTCCGGTCCGGTTTTAAAATATTACCCTTGAGCCATATGTAGGCCTTGTTTAGGTCGGTGAGTTACAACTTGTGGTGTTGTAACAACCTAATCAAATAATAGTACCAAGATATTATCCGCTTTGCTCCCGATGGAATTCTCATTCAAGGACTGATGGTTTTGTTTTCACTCGACAAATTGCTTGTCTAGGAAAAATCCGTCTTAGCAGAAAATGTATCCACCTCTTTATAAGGAATGTGTCATTTTCCCTCTCAATATATGTGGGTAAAGTGGGTGATATCTTGGTACATTTGGCTTAGGCGGGTGTTATAGTTATGGTATCAGAGCTAAGTGTCAGCCTTGTGTTCCAGCGAGGATGTTAGGCTCCCTAGGCCCACATCGGTTGGGGGGTGTGGATGAAGCATTCCTTATAACGATGTGGATACCTTCCTTATTAGGACGTATTTTGCCTAGACGAGCAACTCGTTGGGTGATAACAACCAGTCAGAACCTGGATAAGCAATCGATAAGAAGAAAATGGGACAATATCTTTGTACCGTTGGCTTGGGAAAGTGTTATAGTTACAAGATCAATTTATGTTGTTTTAAGATCAAGTCGGTCAAAACTCAAGTCTGTGTGAAGGTTTTTTAAAAATATGTCTTTACATGTCTTCGTTGTACCTTTGAAAGTTTTATTAATGAAAAAGAGTCGCTTGTGTGTTTGAGCAACATCATTGTGTTCGTGTGTTCAATGTGAGCCGCTACTAAGCACGTGTTACATTTGCTTTGACTCGAGTCTAGTTAAAACTTGTCCTTCATTAGAGTGCAATCACATCTATGCACTTAATTATTAATTATATATAAGTAAATGAAACATAATTAGTAACTATATTTATTGTTTTTGTTTGATGATGTGGCTAAAAACTAATACATATGGCCACAAATATTATTTTGTGTTACATGTGTTGTGTCACTAAAAGTATTCAATGGTCACGATGAAAAACATTTTATGTGTAGCTAAAGTTAATCAATGAACTTGGTTAATACGTTATACATGAAAAAAGTAATGATGATGACATTTCCACTCCTTACCGCCAAAACCATTCCCCTATACATATAGTTCACTCCCTATAGTTCACTCCCTGCTCAAACGTCATTGGATCATCTCTGCTCAAATATGGTTTTTTATCTTCGTTTTCAACTTCTCTGCTAAAAACCAACAGAGCCATAATGGAGAATTTCAGCTGCTAACAATCAAGCACCAAACTATGGCACAGTCAGCGTAAGTATACTCTGCTAATAATCTCCATTTGTGTTTTTTCGATTTCTTCTTCTCTGCTTATGATCGTCATTTGGGTTTTTTACAGGTGGTCAGATGTTTACTATGAAAATCCACCATAATAGAAAGTTTACCAGCACGCCGATCGGGACAGAGTATGCCAAAGAGGTGAGGTGAGCTATGTTAACTATATCAACATTCGCAACTTTTCAATCGAACAACTTGACCATATGGTCAGGTTTTGGGGGCATATATCGCTGGGCTATTGTACCGTCTTCTTCAGGGTCAATTCTGTGGACAATGCAAATGCTAACCCATCAAACACATTAGACAAAGCAGTGCAAACAAAAGACACTGCTCAATCAAACTCATCTAAAAGAGAAGAAAAGGTAAGTATTTGACAATTTCATTCCGTATTATAATTTCACATGTATGAGATTGCTAACTTACCATAACCTAATTAATTGAATTATAGGTCAATTCTATGAAAAATAACACACTTAATGGATTTCCACTACAAGATGATTAGTATAGAGTTTCTCTTGATAACGTTGTAAATGAAGCAACATTTTTACCCCATGAATCCGGTGATCAACAGTTAGAGGTGCAATTGGTAATTTTGTTGCTTGGCCAACATACCGTGCCAAATGTGACCAACATGTTTGTTCCTTTAATTCTTTCCATACCTAATGCAGTATGTAAGTTTAAATTTCGTTTCTATTTCAGTATTCATATATATATATATTTTTTTCAGTTGGCTATGAATTTAATTTTTGATGATGTGGGCACTGAACATCCATTTTGTTTGTTTTCATTTGGCTAGGATTTTTTTTCATAATGCGGGCACAGTGAACATCCATATCTGATGCAGATCCACTTTTGGGATTATATTTTTTCATATTTTTTACTCCAAGTACCAAATCCAGCATCCATTCCTTCTAGAAAGAAGCAAAACAAACGTTTCACGACATTAGAAGAAATCAAAAAATAAACATCGAGGAGCAAAAAGATCAAGAAAACAACAAAGAAATACTTTGTGTAGTGTAATTTTATAGATAGCTTTTGATTAATATATAGTTTAGGAATTTAGTGTACTATAAACTAAAAATTAAGTATGTATGTATAATTTGATTTATTACTGTTAATATATCATTTGAATTTTCAAGTATCTCATATTAATACGTAGTTTTTTGTAATTTGACAAAAATTAAAAATAATGCTCGATTATAGCAACCATAAAGCCACACTTATTAGACAGAATAGCCACATACAATTACAATGAATATGTGTTAGTAAAGGTTAGTTTATAGCCATACTTTGGATAGAATGACCATACACAACCATAATGAATGTGTTACCAAATGTTACTTTATAGCCATATTTATTGAGACATAATATTTGATTACAACAACCATATTGCCATAGTTGTTTTCAAAAGAAAGTGGCTAAAACATACTTTATTGTGACTAAATAATACAAATGGGCACACTTGGAATAAATTCATGTGGTTGTTACTAGCTTTTAGCCATACTAATTTTGAACAAAATGATTGATTCAAACATTCCTTTAGCCACGATTTTTCCAAACGGATGTAGCTAAAACTAACTTCTTTGTGACTATGTAATACAAACGACCATACTATATATGTGAACGTCGCTACCCTTTAGAAAAATTTTTTTATTACAACAACCTTTTAGCCAAGGTTTTTTTTTAGATGGAGGTAGCTAAAACATACTTTTTTTAGAATAGCGGTTAGGTTTTTCTAACCATCACTTTTTAATATATATTTTTCTGCCATCCAAAAAAAATAACGACCACACTTAAAATAAATTCATGTAACCATTCCCATCCCTTAGCAACACTTATATAAGACAAAATGTTTGATTATAACAGCCATTTACACACGGTTTTTCGAAATGGATGTGGCTAAAACAAACGTTTTTGTGACCATATAGTATAAACGTCCATACTTACTATAAATTCATGTGGTCGTTGCTATCGTTAGCCACACAAATTTGGACAAAATTATTGATTACTACAACTCTTTTGCCACGGTTTTTTTTAATGGATGTGGTTAAAACAAACATTTTTGTGACTATATAATGTCAATGGGCACTTTTACAATAAACTCATGTGAACGTTGCTGCCCTTTAGCCACACTTATCGGGACAAAATGTTTCATTCTAGTAAGGAATATTGGTATTCTTTAGCCACGCTTTTAGGTTACTGCATCCACTAAAATGTGAATGTAGCCGTATCATACCTACGATGACTGGAGCTTTAGTTAGACTTGAGCTAAAAAATATGTGTGGCGGAAGACCTACGACCACACTTTTTAATTTATGTGGACATATGTGTTATTTGGCGCAGTGTTTAACTCTCTCTCTTTTTTTTTGTCTTTTTCCGCCTTTCATTTAGCATTAAATACAACTTTTTCTAAAAAAAATGGTAAACATAATGGTTTGTAGTGTAGTAGTTAAGGTTCAAGCGTCCACTCCTTGGCTTGTCATTTACCCGGGTACAGGCCCTCTTTGCAACATTTTTTTTCTTTCTTTTTATCGGTTTCTTAGTTTCACGTCAAATAATTTTTTTCTGGAACTGGTAAAGAAGTGGTTGAGGTTCAGCCATCCCCGCCTTTGAACTGTTTGACTCGGGTTCAAGCCCTATTTATGGCATTTTTTTATTTTTTATTTTTATTATTATTTTATTAGGTTCAGTTTTTTAAGTACTTACTTCTTATGAGTTTAATTAATTTCTTTCTTTTGTAACGTTATTTCAAATCATTTGGCCTGCATTTATATATTTAAATCTTAAAATAGATTGTGCCGACTCCTACTTCATTACATATTTTATAATGTTTTATATTTTTCATTTTGAAATATTTATTGAGGTATTTTCTTTTTTTTATCTGGCATGTTTTTCCTATCAAATTACAATATAATTTTTTGTGGATTGATTTGTGCAAGAGTTTTCAAAATTAATTTTCTACTATACCCGTTATATTCATGTTGTGACATTTTATTTAACTCTGTTTTTCTGCACGATGGGAAAAAAAACTAGTTCATGTATATTCCAATCTACAAACTTCAAGTACAATGATTTTTATTGTTAATTTGTTATGAGGTGGATTAACTTTTAAAATATAGAAAGAAAAAAATTAACAGTTGATAGTAAACAAGATCTTTCTAGACACCATATGATAAATATGGGAACACTCATGATAAAAACCGTTGATAACTTAATTGCAACAAAATTGCACAATAGACATGACATCTAACACATTATATTTATTTTCTCATATATCGTAAAGGTTAGATACATAAAACCTACACAATACAATAGACATGATAGCATTATATTAATTAGTCATTCAAAAAAAATTATATCAATTAATCGTTAAAAATCATTAATTTATGAAAACAATTAATGTTATTTAATAAAATTATAAAAGAGTCCGTACATCAAAATAATTAGGGTTATGAGCCATGCTTGTTTTCTTTTGAGACGCAGGTCAATATATGAATAAATAACAAAAAATATATATATAAAAAATTAAATAAAAAAATACTGAATTCCAAACCGAATCAAGTGGAACGTCTGATTAGAGAAACTTTCTTATCGTGGGACAGGCTTAAATAATGTTCAATTATGAAGCTAGCCACAACAATAATATAATTTGATGTATATATATGTCTTTTTGGTGAAAATTGTATTGAACTTTAATTAAGTTTCTAAAAAATGATGTGATTCTTTTGTCTTTATAGGAGAAAATGGCATGGAATATTTGCTTTCGCTTGTCACAGTCACCAAATCGAGAAATTCTAATTAAATATTTTACAACTTGTTTAAAAGTATGTAAACAAATCTATTTTAAATTTTATAATTAATGTCATCACTTATGCAAATAAAATAAAAAAGTTGTTATCATCGAATAGTAAAACATAGATCAATCAAAAAAGAAAACATGAATGATAATTAAGAATCGAACTTTGCCATATTAAATCCCTCAACTTTATAATCACGTTGTTTACTTTAACTCTATTTTCAACAAGAGTGATATTTTACACCAAGTTATTAATGATTCTAAATCTTGATATTCTGAAAAGTATTTTACATGTTTGAAATATTGAAACAAATAACTAAAGAAAATTACCAATACCAAAAGTCAATATGTTTGATACAATTTTAAAAAAGATTAAATGACTCTAAACAATGATTGATATTTCATATGCCACATTGGAACGAAATGATTGAGAAATGATCCGAAAGTTTCAAAAACTTGATGTTCTTTACAAGAAAACTCAATCGAAATCCCCCGATCCCTAGCTCACGTCCATCACTAAATAAAGATTAAACAAATCCTATCAAAATAATTACCAAAGATAAACCCCAAAATGAAGGATTTTATATTAAAATAGGCTAAATTATCTTCAAATAACTTTCCCTTCCCTTCAAGCTTCACTTATACGGTTGGATGGGTCGTTTCTTGGATGTTTCTGCATCAATGTTAGCCATTTAATATGCTAATCAATGTTAATTTGGATCGGTAAACCCTCATCTATGAGGGTTTCTATACTTTTTATGAATATTGTCATTAGTCATTCTTTTTATACACTTGCATTTCAATCACCTATCTCTTATTATCTCATCAAGAGTACACGAACCCTAGTTTATTTCAGAAAACTTGTTTGCAATTTGGTTTAATCATGTATACACACATCCACCTCAAAATATACATATGTGGTATCTCCAACTTTTGCACTTGTCTTCTTAATGACACAATAATCGGTTCCGTATAAATTGATGGACGAACTGAGCCCTATATAGTTTCTCTTTTAATCTAGTAGGAAGCTTTTGCTACATAAAACATGTTGCCCAAGTATAATAGGGTTATAAACTAACCGAACTGAAGGAAGTTGTCTTCGTGTTCGTTTGTTCAACATTTAACTTGTTCACGAACACTAACCAAACGGAACTTGATAATATGAGCCTACAAACATGTGAAATTAGAATGCGGAATTGAATCAAAGAACACAATAAAAAAAGATACAAGAATTGGGCAAATGATTCATCTTATTCATCTAATCGAAATTGAAAGAGAAATTACAAAGATTAACAAAGGAAAGAAACGGATTGATCTATCACTAACTAAATGAAGAACAACCTATATATAACCTAATCTCCCAGCTTATTTCTGTTAACGGTAATTAACAAAACTAAAAGAATAATTGACACTTAAGCCCTTCGACCTTCATCTTTCAGCAACTTGTCATTTCTCGCCCAAAGTTACCATTTACCCAAAATATCAACATAATTGACAAGTTCTAATTGACCACCTTTTATTCAATAACCCAAGATCCAAATTAACACCTTGCACCAGTGACTGGAACCCAGTTTATGTACAATGGTGTTCTTCACTTGAATTATTGAACATGATCAAAGTAGAACAATGTTGACTTTATTAATAAGAAAACCCATATTTGAAGCTTCAACAATTCACAATCTCCACCTTTGAACTTCAAATATGCCTAGCTGAGCACTGATCCCACTTACTCCACATTCAGCTTCTGCTTGCAGAACTCCAACTTTGACTTAGTAACCACTTTAGTCAAATAATCAGCTGCATTCAAACTAGTATGAACATATTCCAGCTTTACTTCATTAGAACTTAAGATATCTCTAATAAAGTGCAGTCTAACATTAATATGCTTACTCCTCTCATGAAACACTTGGTGTTTTGAGAGTTGCATAGCTCCCATGTTATCACACCTGATTATAACAGCCTCACAGTTAACTCCTAACTCATTTATCACACCTCGCAACCACATGGCCTCCTTCACAGCTTCAGTGAGGGCAATGAATTCTGATTCTGTGGTTGAGAGTGCTACCACTCTTTGTAAAGAGGCCTTCCAACTTACAGTTCCTCCCATAACTTGAAAAACATAACCTGTAGTTGACCTCCCCTTGTCTGGATCCTTTGCAAAATCACTATCTACAAAGCCTTCCACCAGAGAATCTCCTTCCTGATATCTACCAAACACCAGCCCAGCTTCACTTGTGCCTTTGATGTATCTCAGCAACCACTTAGCAGCCTCCCAATGACTTCTTCCTGGATTGCTTAAATACCTGCACAATACACTAACAGAATTCCCAATGTCTGGTCTAGTACAGAGCATTAGGTACATTAAACAACCAATTGCATTTGCATAAGGTACATCTTTCATATCATTTACCTCTTCATCAGTTTTAGGACACCCATCAAGTGACAATTTGAAATGTTGTGACAATGGAACTGAAACAGGTTTAGCATTTTCCATAAAGAATGTTTTAAGAATTTTCTTTATGTAACCAGATTGAGTTAACCTTAATTCATTGTTCACTCTATCTCTTTTAATTTCCATTCCTAAAATTTTCTTTGCTTCCCCTAAATCTTTCATTTCAAATTCTGCCATTAGTAGTTCTTTAGTTTCATTTATCTGATCTATTTCTGCACATGCTACAAGCATGTCATCTACATATAATAGTAGATAAACAAATTTGCTTGCATCATACTCTTTAAAATAAATGCAACTATCATAACTACACCTGTTAAATCCCTTAGAAGTGATATACTCATCAAATCTTTTATACCACATTCTAGGGGATTGTTTTAAGCCATAAAGAGATCTTTGTAATAAACAAACCTGATTCTCACCCTGTTCATACCCTGGTGGTTGCTTCATGTAAATTGATTCATCAAGATTCCCATGTAGGAATGCAGTCTTGACATCAAGCTGCTGAAGTTCATAATTGTTGACAGCAGTGATAGCCAGCATAATTCTAATAGAATTGTGTTTAACCACTGGGGAAAACACCTCATTATAGTCCACTCCAGCCTTTTGTGTAAAGCCTTTGGCCACAAGCCTGGCTTTATACCTTGGTGGCTCCCCTGGCATACCTTCCTTAACCTTGAAAAGCCACTTACAATCCACCAGTTTTTGATCTTCAGGTTTTTCAACCAATTTCCAGGTTTGATTCTTCAACAATGAACTAATCTCCTCATTCATAGCTTCCTGCCACTTAACACACTCAACAGAATTCATAGCATCATTAAAAGAATATGGTTCATAGATACTATCTATTTCTGCTACATTAAAAACAAATGCAGTCAGATCCTCATCATCTCTAAATCTGACAGGTTTAATGATAGTTCTTTTAGGCTTATGTTTAGCAATACTATATGAATTAGTATTAGAAGAACTTGCCTCACCACTTGTACCTGTACCTGCATCAAAGCTATGGTTAGTATTAATAGAAGGGGAAGAAATTACCTCCTTACCCTTAGCTTGCTCCACCTGCTTTGAAACTCCACCCTGATTGTTTACTTCAACTTCCAATTTGCCTAAGTTGAACACATCTTTATAGTACTTATCCTCCTGGAAAACAACATCCCTGCTCAACATAACTCTTGGGCTAGACTCCTCTACTTTCCAAAGTCTGTACCCTTTAGTTCCTTCAGGATAACCCAGCAGAATACATTTTTCTGCTCTTGCTTCTAGCTTTCCTTGACTCACATGTGCATAGCACACAGTTCCAAATACCCTTAAGTGTTCATATCCAGGTTTATGGCCTGACCACACCTCTAATGGAGTCTTCATCTCAATGGCAGATGAAGGACTTCTATTAACTAAATATGTGGCAGTTTGCAAAGCTTCAGCCCAGAAACTTTTAGGCATACCAGCACTAATAAGCATACACCTTATTTTATTTAAGAGGGTTCTATTCATCCTCTCTACCAAACCATTTTGTTGTGGGTTACCCGGAACAGTTAGATGCCTTGAAATCCCATGAGTTTTACAATAAGAATCAAATAATGAATTGCAGAACTCCAGCCCATTATCTGTTCTTAACCTTTTAACCTTCCTCTCACTCTGATTTTCTACCAGGATTTTCCATTCCTTAAACTTGCTAAAAGCCTCATCCTTTGTTTTGAGAACATATGTCCAAACTCTCCTAGACTTATCATCTATTAACGATAAGAAATACCTAGCTCCACCCTGAGATTGAGTCCTTGCAGGACCCCACAAATCTGCATGAATGTAGTCAAGTATCTCTCTAGTTTTATGGCTGCTTCTGCTAAATTTTACTTTATGTGATTTACCAAGAACACAATATTCACAAAAACCATGATCTGTACTTCTTAAGTTTCCAAGAACTTGAGACTTATTTAGTTCAGACAAACCTTGTGAGCTAATATGTCCTAGTCTATTATGCCAAATAACAGCCATATCATCAGAACCACTTTCTACACTAGAACAAATATCCTCACAACCATCTAAGAGATATATTTTGTTACCTCTTCTAGATCCTGTCATAATGACCAAATTGCCCCTTACAACTTTGGCTTTTCCATCCTTAAGAACAACATGGCAACCCTGATCTTCCAAAGTTCCTAATGATATTAAATTTCTTTTAAGTAAAGGAATGTACCTGACCTGGTCCAGTGTTACAACTGAACCATTTTGCATCTTTATTTCAACTGTGCCAATGCCTTCTATGAAGCATTCCCTGTCATCTCCTAGTTTGACAGGTCCCATATCTTTCAACTCCAAATCTTTGAAGAACCCCTGATTTGGGGACATATGGTAACTGCAGCCCGAATCCATTACCCAGTGATTCTTGCTTGATCCTTGTGATACAGTTAGAACCTCTGAACTTGTGTACCCATCAAAAGAACTATCAGAAGATACATTCTTATGTTTTCCCAATTCAGACTTCTTCTTTTTCCACTCTGGGCAATCCTTTTTAAAGTGATTCTCAGAATTGCACACAAAACATCTCCTCTTAGTTTTAGACTTAGATCTTGAATTCATACTACCCTTATTCTTGAATCCTCCCTTACTTTCTTGCCTACCCCTCACAACCAAAACATCTGAACTCTCCTCCTTTGCTTCATTACTTCTCTTTTGAAGCTCCTTAGAGTTCATAGCCGCTAAAACTTCCTCCATTGATAATGAATCACGGCCAAACATGAGAGTGTCTATGAAATGTTCATAGATCCCTGGCAGTGATGAGAGGAACAAGATAGCCTTGTCCTCATCATCCAAAGTAACATCCACATTCTCTAAATCTATAACTATTCGATTAAACTCATCGATGTGATCTTCTAATGACTTACCTGATGCCATTTTGAAAGTATACAACCTCTTCTTCATGTATAGACGATTAGCCAACGACTTCGTCATATACAACTGTTCCAACTTCATCCAGACTCCTCCAGCAGTCGTCTCTTTGGAAACCTCGCGAAGAACTCGATCACCAAGACACAGTATAAGGGCACTGTGTGCTTTATCCATGGTTTCTTTCTTCTTTTCTTCCGTTAATCCTGCTGGTAAACTGGCCTCCCCTTTCAATGCATCCACGATTCCTTGATGAACTAAGATAGCACGCATCTTCAACCTCCAAAGATTGAAATCGTTCCGCCCATCGAATTTCTCTATATCAAACTTAGAAATCGATCCCATACCTCTTCAATTGACAATCGACAGAATAATCGATCGGAATATCTTTGAAAACGAGCCGAGAGCTCTGATACCAATTGTGAAATTAGAATGCGGAATTGAATCAAAGAACACAATCAAAAAAGATACAAGAATTGGGCAAATGATTCATCTTATTCATCTAATCGAAATTGAAAGAGAAATTACAAAGATTAACAAAGGAAAGAAACGGATTGATCGATCTCTAACAAAATGAAGAACAACCTATATATAACCTAATCTACCCAGCTTATTTCTGTTAACGGTAATTAACAAAACTAAAAGAATAATTGGCACTTAAGCCCTTCGACCTTCATCTTTCAGCAACTTGTCATTTCTCGCCCAAAGTTACCATTTACCCAAAATATCAACATAATTGACAAGTTCTAATTGACCACCTTTTATTCAATAACCCAAGATCCAAATTAACACCTTGCACCAGTGACTGGAACCCAGTTTATGTACAATGGTGTTCTTCACTTGAATTATTGAACATGATCAAAGTAGAACAATGTTGACTTTATTAATAAGAAAACCCATATTTGAAGCTTCAACAATTCACAAAACATTTACAAGTTTCGGGTCAAACATGGCTGAGGTGTCTGTGGTGGATGGTGGATGGAAACGACGGCCTGGAGAAGAACGAAAGAGAGGAAGGGAAATACACTCGCTAAAAAGCTTTCGGGCATTAGCGATGTCATGTCGCCACTAGTTCTTATGGCCAGATAAAACCCTAGCTGTCGGATCTATCTATAAATCAACGGCTAGAATCAAATCTTATGTGCATATACGGATTAGTGAGCAATAGCGGCGAATGTTGCCGCTAATGATTGTCACTGCTAATGGTCTATGTCGTAGCTAAATCCGTTGTTGCTAATACTCACATTTCTTGTAGTACTAGTGGAAATATTTGGCCGAAGGTTTCTCATGAGCTACTATGCATTAGGCCTTAACCATTGGGTCGAACCCAATATAGAAGTACTACAAGTCTACAATTACTTTATGCTATGAACTAAATAAATGGTCGAGAGTTTGATAACTAGTTAATTCCGACATGTTTAAAGGAGTGAATATTTGCACAATTAGTTCACGTAATTAGTGTACAATTTATAACAAGCTAGCATGCAGGAGCGTCCAAGTTTAGAAGATGTAGACTTGGGCATGTAGGAGACTAATAGCGAGAAGGGAGGTACAGAATGAAGGGGTGGCGAGACCATGATGGATAGGCTTGTCTATATCGAGGAATTCAAGAAACAACAAGTATTCAATGTTTCTTTTTGTCGTTTTAGGATTGGTTTAATTATTTTCTTTGAATATTTGCTCTTTATGAGCTATTGATCTACGTACGCAATCTACTTGATTAAGCTTGTCACCAAAGTTTTTGGTTAGTTTTTTATTGTTCTTGATTACTAATTGATTTGTTTTTGCTTGTATCAAGTGGTATCAGAGCTATATACGATAATCAAACAAGAATCATAGATTCGTCCGAAATTAAAGGCAATGCAAACGAGAACCATGCCCATGAGATTGTAGCATACGACTCCTACGCCAGCGATTTCACCGCCTGAAAAGGTTGATGCGATAGCTGCCAATACATATGGGGGCATAATCTGTCGAGCGAAACCCTAGCTAGGATGGGAACCCTAGTCACAAGATGTCTTTTGAGTTCCAACCGGGTCGAGGCCGATCGAGGACTAGAATGGGAGTGCAAGACATCACCTTTTGAAGTACCCATTGTTGGGTTAAATTTATTTTATTTTTTGAACGGCTAAATTATATATCAAATACATCAATTAACTTCATTAATTACTGATTGTATCCTTTATAAATATATAAAATTACTGGTTGTGTCATTTAAATTCACTAATTACTAATTTGAAAATTATACACCCGCATTGTTCTTTTACTTAACACCCATTAGAAAACCTGTTAAGTCATTTTGGTCTTTTTAAATTTGTAAAAAAACACACTATTGGACTAAGTTGGTTTAGTATAATAGTACAGGGGTTGATGTTATAAATTAGTTACCCTAATTACAGATCAAATACATCACTCATAAGTTTTAAGTTTGGATCTCCACTAAAGAGGACAATTAAAAATACTCTATTGAAAATAAGGGTTGTGTAATTGATTTACAATAATATTACAAGTTAATTGATCGAATAAGTGTAATCAATAGTCAAGTTTTTATTGTGAGTCAATTAAAAATACACTAATGAAAAATAAGAATGAAAAAGTAGCACTAGAACAAATCGTTGTGGGGTGAAGATTCTTTCGTATTATTCAAAAACAATTCATATGGTTATACTAAAGCCATCATTGATATGATAATTTTAATAGTTGTTTAGGTAAGACGTACTTATCTTTCATCAAAACACTATAAATACTTCTTAAAAATATGGTTGATTCTTTATCTCAAAGGTCGGTATTATTGTTACTTCTTTAATCTATTAATCTTGTTATACCGGCTCCATGCAGCATAATAAAATACATCATATTTCTAAATAATTTGACATTGATGTTGAATGTTATCATTTAGTATATTTAATATTGATATTCAAACAAATTCATAAAATTAGAAAACATGATTAATTGGATATAAGCAACCACCATTAAAGAATTTTAAAATGGTAGACTTAATATATTAAATTCTAACGTGAAGGTATTTTAAAATAGTACACTTGTAGATTGAATTAATTCAGTTATATATAAAATAATAAAAATGTATTTGGCTGAAAATCCTTGATAAAAAAAACTAATGCAGAATGCTCCTAGAAGACATTCAATTATTTTCAAATAACAATTGTGAAAGTTACTTAACAACACATTATATATAAATATTTTTTTTAACAAAAGTTGATATCCTTTTAAAGCTAGCTAAAGAGATAGGAATAAGTATAACAATTGTGGAAGTTACTTAACAACACATTGATACGTCGAGATTGGATAAACAGAAATGGAGGTGTTTCACGCGGTTATCATGGTGACTGGTTGGTGTCTTTGGAAATGTCGAAATACGAAAGTTATCAACCAATGGAACGTGTCGAATAGTGTGATTATTACGGAGATCAAAGCCTTGCTTATTGTGGGATCGAGAAGAATAGGTCCAAGATGGTGACTGCAGGGTGGGAAGATTGGTGCAAAAGTTGGATGATTATGTAGTCTTTAGGTTGTTCCTTTCGTTGGTGATTTTGTTGATTTTGTTTTGGTCTTGTTGTTTGGTGTTTTTTTTTTTTTTTTTTGGGTCTCTTTTGTGCTAGTGACTTGCAGGTGTTTTTTGTTTTATTGGTTGACCTTGCTTGGTAAATAAAAATTGTTGTTTAAAAAAAAAACGGCTAAAGAGATACTTGTTGCTTTTTGAATAATCTTAGTAAATACTTCACTGCAACTAGTGACTGCTAAATCTTATGTTTTATGAAAAACATTGACTTACTCCTAAATCCACTTAAAATGTTTGTTGTAAGATTTAAACCATCGATCTTCAAATGAGGGAGATACCAAACAATATCAATGAATATCATTGTGCTAGATGTCTTTTGATGAATGCTAACTCTTAAAAAAATTTATACATCAAGACTATGCACTATTAGAAAACTTGGATAATAAGCGGCATTTGTTCCATATTTTTAATGGATAGGCATGATTATACATCTACAAAAAGAGATTATATCCCAATGGTAAGGTGGTGTCCTCCCATTTTAAGGTTGATGGTTCAAGTTCTAATGTAAACAAATGTGATTGTATATTAGAGATATTTAGTAGATGTGTGTTAGTCGTTTAAAAAAATGCATGATTATATTGGAGGGAGAGAGTTTGTCACTTTTGACCGTTAAACGGCCCAGTTTTATGCCGTTTGAGCATTTAAAAAAATTCATTGACTTTTCACCATTTCACCTATATTTAAACCCCATTTTAACCTAATTTTTTTTACACAAATCTCATCCTACTCTTCTCTTTATTCTACAGTTTTTAAAAAAGTTCTACCAACCATAAATCCCAATAACCCAAACCACCAAAACCTCAACCCTTGTTTAACATATAATAAGCGGAAAGAATGGATATGAAAAGGAGAAACTTCATCTTCAACAGTTGCGCATACTCGGAAGGTCTTCTATACGACCAGCTAACATGCATCCTTGTGTTTGAATGGGCGGTAAGGAAACACGCATGTGGGGACGTTATAGAAGCGTTGATGTTAGTCCAATGTGTCGTCATTATTATGCTTATTTTGTCTTATTTATTTATAATAATGGTTGGATTACGTTGCATCTTCACGGGTTTTATGTTTTGATGTGCCAAGAGCTTAAAGAGCTAAAGTCTGGTTTTTTATGAAGAACTGGAAGCTGCTGGTACAGGGATCGAGAACCGAGCGGGAACGAGTGAAGACTTAGAAGAAATTGAAGAAAAGTTCCTGAGATCCAGATCTGGGCGGTACGCCCAGAAGAGAAGAAACCAGGGCGGTACGCCCTAAAGTGTAGAAAGCAGCCGGAAGAATAAATCCGGGCGGTACGCCCAGAATCCCATAATCTGGGGCGGTACGCCCCGAATTGGCCGACAGAAGAAAATTAGGGTTTTGCTATTTAAACTTGTTTGTGAAGTTTTAGTTGTAATCTCTCATTATTCCAGACGACTAGGGCTTAGGGTTTACGAATTTGGAGTTTTGTTAGAGATTCTTTGAAGCTTTCAATCATTCGGTAATCGTTTTTTATGCAATTTTTAATATTGATCATGTTTGTTTCGTTAGCTATGTCCGGCTAATCACCACTAACCGCTTTTGGTGATTGGTTGGTAAAATCGTTCTATTCCTAATCAATTGCTTAACTAGTTGTTCCGGAATACTTGCTACCGTTGAACACCCGCATGCTAAATTGTTTAATCTAACTAGTAACCTAGGGTTTTAGTGGTCCACTGTTTAATGATCTAGCACTTTCTTGCGGCAAGACTAATCAGCCCATTAGAAATTTAGGTTATTAGGTCAAGGAAGCAATTGGGGGGCATGTCTATGTGTCACAGTTAAGTAATTAGGTTTTGCCTAGATCGGTAACCAACCAGGATCCAAAAGTGGTTAGCTTTGTCTCATTTGATAATTCAATTCATTTTCTAGTTTAAAGTTAGTTAATTCACCTCAACAACTCAAAACAGCCAAGTGGCAATTTTAGATAATTTTAGGTTAATCAGTAATTTAGGTTAATTTAGTAGTCAATTAATCAATTTCCACATATTCCCTAGGTTCGATAACCCTAACTTCCACTACTACAAAATTAATCTAGGTTGGGGATTTGAAACGGCCTGACAAACCGTTATCAAGCGTCCCCTCTTGTCGGGCTTAGGGACAATGGGTTCGTTGCAGGCCAAGCTGTGATGAAGGCGTAATCAGGCAAAGTCACAAAACATGAGAAAGCATGTTTAGAAAATCAACATGTGTTTATCCCATTGCATTCGATACATTTGGATCTTTGGCCCCCGAGGCAGTGGGGTTCCTTATAGAGTTCAGCGGGTCGTGCACAATAATTTCTCAACCCCTAAAGATCATAACTTTGTTTTTAGTAGAATCGGTTTTGCTATCTAAAATAAGGTTGCGGCGTAGCTTGTTGCTCGTTTACCTGCCACGTTATTGTAATTTGATGCTAATATATAATTATAAGTTAAAAAAATAAAAATAATAATACAATCACATAGCAAAACCACTACCTCTTTATGTGGAATTCCCGTGTGGTCTAGTTACTGCCTGCAGGGCAAAAGCACACAGACAAAATCACACAGGTATACCTCATACTCTAAGAAATTAGTATATATTGTACATATAATTGATATAATTTATGACATCAAACAAACAACAAAACACGTAAACACGTGCTCCAACTTATCTTGTATATATATATTTGCAAAAAAATACGTTGTTTAATAGGAGTAAAATTAGCTACAAGTCCATCTCTACTCTTTTATGACCATCATGACCTGTCATTTTTACTTCTAGACTTGATAATTTATTATTGCTGAAAAGTATAGGGCTTGTTGGAGGTCACGATCGATCCAAAATTTAATTGAAAGGTCACGATCCTAAATTTAATAGGTAGGTCAATTAATTTGGTTTCCATCTCGGCTTTTTTTCTCTTCAAATCAACCCCATTTTGTTGGACATGTAGACGACACATTTTAGTTTTTTTTTTTTAACGACTGTTGTATTATAAATAAAAGCTAGCGCGAAGCTGAAATATTACAACTAGGAAACGAAGTAAACGAAATATGCTTCCTGCAGAAATAAATTACTTGCAAAGGGTTGAATCCATCCCTCTTGTGCAAACAGGTAACATAGAAAATTTCAAAATTATGATATGTTTGTTTCCTATATATATTATATTTCCCTTTCTTTTACAAAGATACAAATTCTAGACTTATTTCCTCTTAACACATTAAATTTTACAAAGATACAAATTCTAGACTTATTTCCTCTTAACACATTAAATAAAAATTGATAGGGACGTCGACAGCGATAACTTCACAATCAAAAAATTATGAGTTTAAATCCTGTAAGATACATACGTGATGATTTTAGACATTCAAAAAATATATAAAAATAATAAAAATTGATACCTTGTGTTGATTTTCAATAATTGGCCTCCAAACATAAATGCAGCAATCAATGACCAATACATTTATACCTAAGAAAGAAAGTTATAACTAGATTTGAAAGTTACAACTGAATTGATGTTTTATTATTATTATTATTATTTTATTTTTACCGGCTAAAATCACGATACTTGTATTTTACATGATTTGAACTTACAACCTTTTGGTTGGAGAGTCATCACTTTATCACCAAATTATCCATTTAGGACAACTGATTTGATGTTACATGGTTGAAAAATCTGATAGACACAAAAGCTATATTAAAGTCGGTCATTTATTATCATTAGCAATACCAAGAAGTCATTTATTATTATTAGCAATACCAAAAAATTTGTTGTTCAAAAAAAACAAACATGTATTAATTTTGATAAAAAATGAAAGGAGTTTGATGGTTGGAAATATACATACACGTGGCATATTGGTTAACTTAATAATGATTTAAAGACATGAGATAATAAGTGTCTTAGAAGTTTTAGTTTTGATCATTTTATAATGAATATAAATATTCAATTTTATTAGAAGGGAAATGAGAAAGATATGATCTCTACTTCTAATCAAACCAAAATAAATGAAAACCAAAATAAATGAAATGATAGTTTTTTCCTTTACCAAGAGATGAGAGATGAGCGGTTTCTTGGTTTTTCATCATCACACGTCTTATTCTTCTTTTTTTATAAACTTGTAAATATCAAAAAGACTCTGTGCTATCTTGAATGTGAGAGACATCTCCGGCAATATACAGCTACTCTTTTAGTTGTTGTACAGGCAGAGAGACAGACATGTTCGTCTTAGAGAAGATGTGAAATCTGTTTTAAGGACTCATGTTTATCATGAAGCCTCAACCATCGCAAATGCTTTAGTTGCTCAAATGTTGCACTTAAGGAGAGTCTTGAAGATACATAAACATGTTAAAGACACTATGCATTGAAGAGTACTAGTAGAAGACACTGATCAAGAACTCGTTAAAAGACCCCGTGGTTTGATTAAATTAACGTTTCTATTTTATTATTTTTATTTATTTTGTACACGGTATAGTACTAGTTTATTTCTCATGTATAACGAGAGAATCGTTAGTTGAAACTTCTTATTATTTCTTATTTATTTAATAAAAAGTTATCCATATCCCTACAAACTTAAAACAGATTTTGTTAGATTGTTTTAACAATCTTAAAACCTTATTACTAAGGATTTTGGTTTCAGAAACTTCAATTTAAGATATTTTAGAAGTAGTTTAATTTGTTTTTTTCATATATGTTTTTCCGTGCTCGTTTATTATTTAATGAACGAACATAAACAAACATAAACATGTTCATCTTCTTAATGAACGAACACTAAATATAAAAAAAATATTCGACTAGTATTCGTGTTCATATCTGTTTAAAATTAAATGAAACAACACAAAATTCTCTCCAATACTTCATTTACATGTCTAAAACTTTTGACTTTTGAGTTTTCTATTTTCATTCTTCTTAAGATTTTTATTTGATATTCTATTGATATTATATATATATTCACATACGCGCGCGTCCATTTCTCAAAGGACAAGGCCCTTAAATGCCCATGGCTTATTCAGAAGGTAAAACTCGAGAGGGCCATGAAGGTGAAGGTGATGATGGGTCATTGTATTCAATGATGAAGAGGGTGTAATAAACCTACTACAAATAGTAATGATGGAATAGTCATATTCATAAAACTAATATTACTAGGTTCGTTACCCATGACATTACATTCAATTTTTCTTCTTATTATTGAATAGATTGTTTTACAATATACAAAGATCGGAACTCGGAAGGAAACTTGAGAAATTTAAATTGCGTTCGTGTATAGGCTTAGCTCTAATAATAACTTAATAATATATTCCAATACACCCACATTAGTAGCGGAAGTAAACCGGACCATAAGACAAGAAAAAAAATTAAAAGAAAATAATAAGATAGCCATGCTTCTATCGACTCGAAAATCCAAACTTCTGTCAACAAATCCATATTGTGCTTGATGTTGCCATCCAAATTTTGTTTGACTATGTTATCCATCAGGGGCGGAACTAGAAAATATTTTAGGGGGTCCACAAAAATACATACAAACTAACGTAAAAGTCTTACATTTTAAAGTTAACATTTTCTGTTAGCCATTTCTCGAAAGCGCTCCATCACTTGTAAGAAAGGATTGGTAATGTTGAAGCATGAAAAATAGTCAAGGATAATCCGAAATAGGCCAGAATCCACGGAAGGTTTGTGAGATTAGTCATACGAGGAAAAGGTCGAAGACGTCGGAGTCGGGACATTACACCACTTCAAATGACTTAGGGTTGAGTCAATTGCCGATTCATCTCCTGGAATTAAACGATGATTCCACTCCGACACATCCAACACGTAAAAGAAGCAAGAAACCGGGCGATTCGTCTACCAAAGGATCATCATCGGCAAACCCATTGGAAATAATGATCGATTTCCAAACTAAGTGGGATAAAGATAGCGAAGAAAAGCCATTGGTTCGACAACAAAATGTCCAAAAGAAAGCTGCAATGTAGGATGTGGTTAAAAAAACGATGGATCTCCAATGAGAGACTTTGAAACGAGAACAACGAGCACGTGACCTCGAATTTTTTTATGAAACTGTACTACGATGTCGCTCCTCACTTTTTATCACTTGTTCTCGAACAAAAGCGTGAAATCGCCGAAAGAACCGAATGACCATGCGATTTCTAGGTTGTTTTATTTGAAGAGATATGTTTTTTTATTTTTATTTGAAGGTTGTTTTAATTTTTAGGAAAGTGTTAATTTATATGTGTTTTTAATTTTAATGAATGTGTTAGTTGAAGTTAAGAATTATATACATTAGTTTAAATTAGAAAAAAAAATGTTTTAATTTGAAGGCTAAAGGTTCATTTTGAAACTATACCTCCCAAAAACAAGTCTTATGCTTTAAATTTCTCTCTCATATCCAATGTGACAAAACATAATCTTAGACCGATCGTAGTAGTGGGGCGCCATCATCCTCCTTAACACCACCCATGGTGTTGGCGGAGGAAAGGAGGTGTAGTGGGGTTAGGGCCCATGATGCCCGACAGAGGAGGTTTTGACAGAGAGAAAAGGCATTGAAGGTGGTAGCACCTTGGGGTGATGGAGAAGGTCTTATAGGGGCGTTATGGGAAGATATGTGCCCCATAAAACCCCATTACACCCAGACTTATTGGGTAAAGATTTTGAAGCTTAAGACGTTATGTTAGACCATACCTCACCCTTACGCTATCCGTTGTGGGCTTAAAAGGGGCTTGAAAATGCCTTTTCACGCCCCTCAGGCCTCAGCCCACTACGGTGGGGTGTGAAAAGGGCTTGAAAAGTCAAAAATGGTTGAGGGGCTTGAAATATTTCATGTTTGAAGAGGGGGCTTGAAATATGCTTGAAATGGTTTTTACCACTACACCATATAAGAAGAGCTTGAAAGAGACTTGAAATGACCTTCTATTCACCGTGTGATTTCCGACATTAAAAAGTAAAGTTTCCTTTGATTTTCTACTCGTTGTAAGTTTCGATCCGTTTCTTGAAACGGCTGAATTTCTTTTCCAATATAATACTTTCATTATGGCGGGCTCTAGCTCCTTGCTAGGGTCTCCGGTCGTGTTAATAAAATCGCCGTTCAAAAAATTAGAAAATTTAGAAGTAATTGTCGTTTTCAATGTTTGAAAACCGAGGATGTGTAGACGACACGTTGTGTTGGGGGAGCAGATGAATAGTGACATCAGATAGCGATTGTCGGCGTTCTAATATCTTGACACGTGGTGGATATTTTACTTGTTGATCAAAAGCATCACTCTCCATGAAAAAATTTATCACTTTTTGGGAACAAATCTTAACTTATCTTGTGGACCCCGTTATTATGTCCTTTTCTTTCGCATAATTCCAAATTGTTTCTTAAATTAGTCGGGTCTTACTTTCATGATGGAGTTATATATATACTTATTTAGAGTTAATTACTTTTTTAGTGTATGTGGTTGGATAAATATCTTAATATAGATAAATAATAGAAAGTTAGGAAAGTAAGAAAGATGTAACAAACTATTTAGGTAAATGATAATATTGGTACTTTTTTAAACATAAAAAATAATATATAAAATTCTAAATAAATATATAGGATCATTTCTGTAATTTAGGTCTTCATTTTAGAATTGCTTTTTGAACGACAATCTGGCTGAAGGTGTATCGAGTCTGTTTATCATGGAATCTACCCACTATTTCGGGTTCGAATCTCATAGGTTATAGTAGAGGTGTAAATGTTAGTAACCGGTTAGGCGGTTACTGAACAAATCAGCTATGGTCAATTTATTGGGCCCCTATAGAAAATATATTCGGGCCGTATAGCCTATACGGGCTGTAATTTTGTTTTATAGGATATTTATCGGGCCTTATACAGTATCCGAAATGTATATTGTTTATATTCAGTCCGTATAACTCTTTCCACTATGAAAACACTCAAAAACATAACATTATAACTTTGAGATGTATACTGCCCGTATACACATAAACATCTGGGTCGTATAAACATATTCGGGGTGGATATATTTTTTATCCAGGTCGTATACATTTTCCTAACACCTAGCTTTCAGTGACCATATCCGAGCCGTATATATTGCATATACGGGTCGTATATGCATAAATGGGGTACAAATATTAATAACTACGGGTACAGATAGTCAAATAGCAATTAACAAACAAAAAGATAGTAAAAACAAAGCCTTTTAATAATACAATAGTGGGACCCATCAAAATGACAATAATAGAAATGTTTTAGCAAGTGATTGACATCATTCAATTTTTGTAACCTTTTATAAAAATATTAAAATACTCATACAAATAGTGAAAAACAATGCTTTATAGGTTGTGTTTGACGTAATAGCTGATAAGTTGGTTGCTAGCTGATAAACTATAAGCTAGCTTATAAATAATAATGTTTAGTAAAACTAGCTGAAACATATAAAATGACATAAAAGTACATGTATATAAATAAATTAAAATTTAAAAAACAAAAAAATTAAATAAGTTAGGAAAGGGTAAAACTGTAAATATTATAAAAGCTAGTTGAAACGCTACTTCAACTAACTTTTCAAAATAAGCTAGCTTTTGGACATTACTAAATGCTTTAAAAAACTAGCTTTTTTAAAAATCCTCGTTTCATAACGTCAAAAATCTAGCTTATAAGCTAGCTTATCGCGCGCCAAACACGACCTTAATAAAATAACAGCCAAACCTGTCTTGGTTTGATAATACCGGATCGGACCGGACCAGACCAAAATTAAAGACAAACAAAATATATGGGCCAACAGCCCAACAGTCATTAAATAATAGATTAATTCGTTTTCACGGGTCGAACCGGTTAGTAAACCATACCGAACTAAAATCGGCAATTCGTCTATTAGAGAACCGAGAACTGAGCCGTGAAATGGTGTCACGGGTAGTACCGATTCGGTTCGATTCGGTTCACGGTTTTTTCACGGGTCGGGCCGGTTTCTGCACACCCCTCTACATGGGACCTCAACTCACACATGCACACACGCGGCCTAGGTGACAGGCATAATGTGGCCCTTTGATGGCGCACTTTGCACATCACGCATAACAACGCCATGAGCCGCTTGAGAGCCGTTTTTGTACTTTTGACTTGGTGACAATGGTCAAACACTCCACGTGCGTGTGGAGTATGTGGTGCGGCTACGGAATGTCTGATCAATCGGCGTTGCGCAAGTACTGATATGTGCCCCTTGTAGTCTTCACAAGAGTGATGCAGAAAACGAGTGTGGCGCACGCATCTGTGTCTGTGGATTAAGTACGTTGCGCAAGGAGTGTGTGCAGCTCCATGTGGCTTTCGCGCAGGTGATGCGAACCAGCCGTGAGTACAACAAATAAACGAGTAGTGCACGCAGAAATGAGGTTTGTAATGCACATTTGCTGGAACTGTTGGCAGACAGCACACGAAAACAAGACATCACCAGTCTAAGGTGCGAAACCAGACTACTAGTGGCACCAATGCGTGGACGCGTGTGAAGTTGTTTGTGACGCGCAAAGCGCAATTCCTGTGAGCAACGCGTAACTAGACTGTTCCTATAGTTTGGTTGTCATGTGTCAATCGACAAGATGCTTACTCTTTTGGTCTCAAAGTAACTTGGTGGTTTGCAAAGGTAAGTATTAACTGAGCAACACAAGTATAGTAAATAATTGTAATTAAGTTAATTAAAATACATTTACATATCTATATAAACTTAAATACTTATATAAATTATTCATTCAGTTCGGTTCAATTTTTTTTCGGTGTTTTCTTCATCTAGAACCGAAACCGAACCATAAGTTTCGGTTCCGTTTTTGTGGTTTTTCGGTTTCGGTTTGTTTTTTTTTGGTTTTTTGCTCACCCTTGGCTACCAGCTTCCTAGCTAAAATTAATCCATCAGCATATTACCAATTCCTTCCATTCTCGTTGTCCGAATCTCCAATTTCTATGAGCTAAGGTCTTCAAATAAATCTCTATTGCGAAAAGTTCCCTTTCCAATTAATTGTCATAATGAACTCCATGAGTTCGCAAGTCGCAACCCAGCATTCACCTAAAATCCCCTTTGCGTCCAACTCAAATCAGCCCACGTAAACCTATTTTGTGATATCACAAGTCCAGCCCAAACATTCTTGGTTTTAAAATCCTTTGTGGGCCGAATCAGAACAAGCCCACATATTCCCTTATTTATTTTTCTTTATTATCACCGAAGATTGATAATAATAATAATAATAATTATAGAACCGACACGTCTCAAATTTAGCTTAAATACATCGTTTTAACTCGTTTCTACTTGTGATCTCCTAAAAGCACTTCAAATTCTATGTGAAATAATTAAAGAATAGTCAATACTTGCCTTATGAGAGTCCTACAATGCCATGAAACCATCATCTAATTCTAATCCCTCTCAAATGTGTTTCTTCAACCATGTTTGCTAAAAAATGAAAGCAACAAATGAAGTGTTCTTAATTGTACTTTTTTCTAAACGACCAGCTAATAAAGGCCTTTACTATCCAGGGAACCTAATTGTAAAAGGAATACGTCCTAACACAGACAGTGTTAGGGTAGCCCGGACCCAGCAGTTGAACCCATTCCAAGAAAAATCCACATTTACGAACGACCGGGTGGTAAAACCTGAGGGCTCAGAGATCAATGGTCTTAAGGTTCCGAGTCTCACATCATCACCGATTAACCACTATGACAAGTGCTAGTAGTTGTTCTTAATTATACTATATATAAAGTTGAGTGTCCTAGGAATAGGGATAGTACTTATATATTCAAGGGTGAACATAGATCAAGTCCAGGGGTGGCTATCGTTGTTCAAAAAGCTCGTGGCTCGTAGCTTGCTCAAAGCTCGCTTGAAATTGGCTCGTTCATAAACGAGCCAAGCCGGCTCGGTCTGTAAACGACCGAGCCCGAGCCAAGGTCAGCTTGGCTCATGGCTCGGTCATTAGCTCGGTCATCTTGGCTTGTGGCTCGGTCATTAGCTCGCTCATCTGACTCGTATAAATTTATATATAATTAAAAATATTAAAAATTCAAATACAACTATGGATACATATTATGTCATTTGTACGACTCAGCTCATCTCCCTCCTAAACCTAATTACCTTAAACCCCATTATTATGTCATTCAAGACTTCTGCCTCCTGTCTTCCCAATTCCCCTTTTCAATCCCAGTTTTCTAAAACTTCATTGCCTCCAAGTATTTGTCTAGTAGTCTCTTTGATAGCATCGTCAAGCCATTTGACAATACGAGCTCTACTTCTTACGTTTTTTTGATTATTTCCGCTCATTTATCTTTACTTTATAAATTTTTCTACTAAATTAATTATTACTATTAGATTTGGGGGGGGGGGGGGTCACTCTAAGTCACATGCTTGATTTGTATGTCAAGGAAGAGATCGTTCTTGAAACCATGTGTCCACATACACCACACCACAACAAAATGGTGTATTTGAACAAAAACACCGACACTTGTTGGAAACAGCACGTGCTTTAAAGTTTGAGGCAAACTTACCTACCAAGTTGTGAAAAGAATGCATATTGACAGCTACATATGTCGTATATTTGGTTACCATCAAATGTGATTGAAAACAAAACACCCTACGAGATGTTGTACAAACTGGAAAGGAAATGTCCCCAAATTGAAAGGCCGATAGTGGAAGAAATTGGGTTTGATGTTGCACAAAAGTGTAGCTCAAAATGAAGACACAAATTGAGATTCTTGTTGGGCCAAATAACAAAAATGAAAGCCAAGATAAAAATGAGCCCAATTATGGGGTTATCAAAATGAATCAAAATCATGAAGATGAACAAGTGAACAACATGAACCAAATACACAAGCTTCTGAATTGTCTAAAGGAGAAAAGAAACAGAGTTCAACCTAAGCACCTTCAAGGTTATGAAGTTCAACTACCCCCATCTTTAATGCATGATCATTCCACTTCTACTTTATTTCTTATGATAAATTCGCTAATACGCATAAAGTTTTTTTGGCAGCCATTACTTCAAATAGTGACCCAAAACATTTCAATCAAGTTGTATATAATATAACGTGGAGAGAGGCAATGAAGAGGGAGGTTCAAGCTCTCAAAGAAAATGAGACTTGGACCTTAAAAGAATTACCAAAAGGGAAACGAGCAACTGATTCAAAGTGGGTCTACAAGATAAAGTATAAGCCGAATTGAGAGATTCAAAACTGCAAGGCTCGACAAGCAGCAAAGGGTTTCACACAAATGGAAGGAGTTGACTTCCATGAAACCTTTGCTCGTGTTGCAAAATTGGTATTGATGGTAATGGCTAAGTTCTAATTGTTTAAACGTTTAACCCATTATATCATTTACCTTTTTAGCTAACTTTTAATAACACAAGGGCTTAGTCAGCCTTTCATATCATCTATCAATGATCTTCGATCTTTCCTTCAAGCCTTTCATATCTGTTGTTTCGACTCTGCACAACATGTAAATGATTAGCAGATAATAAGTGGTTAGCATTATGGCAATAATCAGTTTTTAACAGAATAACAACAACTTGAAGGTAAATTAAAAGAACCTAAAAACTTTACTCATAAATGTCAATATGGGTTTGTTAATTTGTGAACATATTGTCACAATTTCAAACATCCAAGTGCATCTAAACAATCTCTCCTGATTTTATTTCATTGATATCACATTATCGCTGCAACGCCATCTATAACAACACATGATAAAACTGTAAAAAGAAAAAAGAGCATGAGAAACTTACGCAGTTCCTTGCAGAATAATCTTTTCGACTTTTGTCGCATCAGAACCAGACTGATTGTCCTTGATGAATACCGTCTAGCTGACCCAAGCATTCTTTAGTTAGTCAGCTTGTAATGATAGCGGTTTCTGTAATCATAATTAGCATATTCGTTAATTATACAAAGAAATAAAATAGCATACAAGAAAAGCATGTAGCCTACATGCACATAAAACTCTGCTCAAAAGGCACAATGTGGAGTAAAATAAATACCATATAAAATAAAATAAAGGACAAGAACACATGATGTGGAGTAAAATAAATACCACAATTTGTCAATGCCAACAGAAACATATAGACACAACCTTTTGGTGACAGCAATGAGAACCAAAATATTCGCTCTGATATGCAAAGATGTTTTTATTTATTGCTAAAACTGATATATGTCACTGAGGGGATATCATACAGTAAACAGGATAGTTCAAATCTGAGGATTTTCTTTCGGCTAAAACAAGCATATGCTATTGAGAGGAAAAACAGAAACAATTTAGTAGATAAAACAGATACATAAAACAGTTAATCATGCTGCGAATTGCAGTTGTACTAATAAGGATCGAGGCTCGAAAAGTTTACCTTCCTCCTCAGGCCCATAAATAACAACAGAATGCAGTTTCATAACATGAGTGAACGGTATATAGATAAGCAGTTTCTCATCTGCATCACTCTCCGGATTTAGACCCTCGTCTTCTCTATAACCCTGTCAAAGCCTTCTAAATTAAAAAGATCATGAAACCAGATAACCCATAGACAAATATTTCTCACTTTACAAGTACAGGAAACTTATTAGGAAACACACATAAATTTTACCAACTAAACTGAAGATTAAAGAAAAATAAAACTACAAACCGTCTGTAAATAGGCCTCACACCCTAATACACAGCCAGAAAATATATATATATATATATATATATATATATATATATATATATATATATATATATATATATATATATATAAAAAAAACTTCATTCTTGGGTTTGATTACAAATAGATGTGATTTCCCTGTCCTGCATTGATGACATGTTTATTAGCAATTCTGCTGAAAAAAAAGTTGGGAAATATGTCTCTTTATACATTAATATACAGTCATCACTTAATATTTCCTTTGCACAAGGAAGAACCACAAAAAAAGAAAACCAAAAAAACTATGTGTGCACAATTCAAAGCATCCATGTGTTCATCATCATGATTCAAGGTTATGTGTATTTACAGTTGCCCCTATTTTGGTATCCGAGGGTTGGACCCGACATTATGCAGCCAATCCACCACTTCATTAATAGCAGGCCTCTTAGCGGGGTTAACATTCACACACGTGCACGCAATATCAAGAACCTGCAACATCTGTTCTTCAAATCCCTTGCCCGTTAGACTCGGGTCAAACACTTGATCATGTTTCCCTTCGGTTCTCAGTTGCTGCACCCATGCAACCAATTCTCGTGAATCCTTCGGCCTGAATACCTCCATGGGCCTCTTTCCTGTAAGTAGCTCTAGCATCACAACACCAAAACTATATATGTCCCCTTTTAAGGTGGCTATCCATGACTGGCTGTATTCCGGTGGGATGTACCCGAGGGTACCCACCAGTTCAGTGGTGACATGTGTGTTATAGGGTTGAATCAATCTGGATAATCCGAAATCAGCCAAGTAGGCTTCAAACTGGCCGTCGAGAAGTATGTTGCTGGACTTTATGTCACGATGCACTATATGTGGTTCGCACACCTGATGCATATAAGCCAGCCCACAACTCGCTCCCTGAGCTACCTTCAATCTGGTCGGCCAATCAAGTGTCGATCCATCATCAGTCTTCTCATGCAGCCAGTAATCCAAGCTTCCGTTTTCCATAAACGTGTAGATTAGCAGCTGGCAGCCGTCATGTACGCAGTAACCTTGTAACGAAACCAAATTCTTGTGCTGAGCTGTCGATAACGCCTCCACCTCTGCTTTAAACTCTCGTGCAATGAGACCCATATCTCCTGAGAGTTTCTTAACCGCCAGTTTTTTTCCGTCTGCCAATGTTGCTTTGTAAACCAACCCGAAACCTCCACAACCAATGATGTTTGCTTGACTGAAATCCTCGGTTGCTTTCAAGATATCGGTTACAGTAAGATGCTTGATGTCTTTTGCATTGTTTGGGAACAATATGACTCCACTGGTGTCTTTCGGGACGTCTACTGCTGACGTGGAATTAAACGACATCATGTCCATATCAAACACCTCCGGATCACCTCTAGGGAGAATCCTTCTTTTCGACAGTATCCATAACGCTAGACAAGTGAGCGTGATCCCAACTCCGAAACAGACCCCGAGGATCAGTCCTACAATCATTTTCTTGTTCGGTCCTTTCTTACGTCCTAAAGACGAAGAAGGATCCGAACGATTGCTACAAGACTTTTGCATGGGGGGCCCGCATAACCCCGGGTTCCCTTCATAACTCAGGTTCAGAAAGGTGTCGAATTGGCCCCCGGTTGGTATTGTACCTTGCAGATTGTTGTTCGCCACGCTGAAAGACGACAAAAAGTACAAGCTTTTCAAGGAGGATGGGATCTCACCAGATAAATCATTATCAGAGAGGTCAAGTTTCTCCAAGTTTGTGAGATTGGAGATTGAACCGGGAATGGTCCCAGAGAAACTGTTTTTGCTGAGATCAAGCGTGTGAACCGACTGCATATTCCCAATCTCGACTGGGATTTCACCACTGAGGTTATTGCTAGACAGGTACAAAGCAGGTGGGAGGGTGGCCAGCTGATTATACTGCAAATATGAAGCATTTTGCGGTGCAACGAATACAGGTAGTTCTAAATAACTACCATTCACTTGATCCAAAACTTTCTGTGATGAAAGTGCTGGAAGTCTAGTGAGCTCCACAGGGAACCCTCCGGTGAGCGAATTGTTCGACAAATCAAGGTAAAAAAGATTTGGAAGTGTCTGCAGCCACCCTGGAATAGTGCCATTGATGTTATTCTGAGAGAGGTCAATCACCTCTAGATTGTTTAGTGTCTTTACCCAAGTGGGAAACTGGCCAAACAACTTGCAGCCACCAAGTCCCATGATCTTAAGATTTTGGAACCCTGAAACCCCTTCAGCAGGCAGGGTTTCATTGAAGAAATTCTTGGAGAGAATGAGAGTGGTGAGCCTCTTATGACTTCCAAGAATGTTAAAAGCATGAACAATGTTGTTGAAGCTGTTGTTCGAAAGCGAAAGAAATGAGAGAAACGGCAGTTCAAGAATCTCATCAGGGATTTCCCCCTCCAGCTTATTCGTGGCCAGCCGAATAGCGGTTAGCGATTTGCAGGCCAAGAGGCTCTTCGGCAGCACCCCGTTGAACTGGTTTTCACCCAGGTCAACTATGGTGAGTTGACTGAACTTCGAGAAGTCAAAATCGGAGAGCCGGCCACTGAACATGTTGACCCTCAAATTAAGCAGCTGGAGCTTTGTGCAATTCATCAAAGACATCGGGAGGGTGCCGTTGAGCTGGTTGATGTGAAGCTCTAGCTTCTCCAGCATCACCAGCCTCCCGATGTTGTGAGAGATGGAACCCGATAACAAGTTACCAAACAGGGCGAGATTGGTGAGCCGCGTGAGGTTAGTCACGCCCTCACCAATCTCCCCGGTCAACAAATTCCCTGGCAATAACAACGATTGCAGGGAAAGAGCACCGTGGAAGATATCACTCGGGATTCCTCCAGTGAGCCTGTTAAACCCCAGGCTCAAAACCCGGAGGCTCCCGCAGGCACCAAACGTGCCTTGCGGGATGTCCCCGTTGAACTGGTTAAGAGAAAGATCAAGGAGTGATAAACCCGGTGAAGTTTCGCAGATGGAGGGCGGAATCGGTCCGGAAAAACTGTTGTTGCTGGCATTAAGCGAGATCAGATTCTGAAAAGCGTGGCTATCAAACGTCCCGTTGAAATGGTTGCTGGATAAGTTAAGAAACCTTAGAGTAGATGGGAAATTAGAGGGTAAAGTTCCAGAAAGTCTGTTGAAGCTCAAGTCAATGGTGATGAGGTTGTTGAGGGAGGAAAAAAACCCCTGGGGAAAAGGGCCGGAGAAGAAGTTGCAAGAAAGATTGAGGGAAGATAAAAAGGTGAGATTTTGAAGAGTAAGGGGTAAGGTGCCACGGAGGTTTTTTTCGGGTATGGATAGACCCACGACCCGGTTTCCAAGATTGTTTCCAAGATCATCGCAAGAAACTCCCTCCCATGAACAGCAGTCGAAGGTAGTTGACCAATTAAGGTTGTTGTAGTTGAAGTTGTTGCCAAATGACAAGAGGGAATCTTGATCATCTGGGTTACAATCTGCACCCGTGAAGCTAGGAAAGAGGAGTAGAGTAAGTATAATCAAGAATCTGCCGACAAAACCCGGACGGCGGTCGGTGGCCGGCGGCATGGTGGTGGTGGTGGGTGGTGAAAAAGATGGGGATGAGAAGGGAATGATGATGATGATGAAGAAGAAGATGATCGGAAGATATGGAGGAAGAAGCCAAGACAAGTGGATGCTGAGGGAGACCATTATTAAAAACAAAAAGAAAAGGCATCAAGAAAGAGTCGATGATGATCATGGAAGCGTTTACTTTTTTTCCTTTTTGTATATTCAATTGGTTGTAGTGGTGGTGGTGGTGGCTTATCAAATCAGCCAAGGCAGGTGCGGTTCAAGTGCTCACCAACGAAAATTTTAAAATGAAAATGATAATACATCAGCCTTTTGCAAACGCTAAATAAAAAAAGTCAAACTTTAGGTTTTACTACTATTATATATCATAATAAGAACTTTAATAAATATAGAAGTTGTAATAGTTGTTGTCTTCATAGGTAAGATTTTCATTTACATGGTAAGATATTTAAAATGTCCATTTGATCAAAAAAAAAACCTAATTTATTCATTTGACTTTTGGTTTTATTTTTAAATATTTATTTCTCCATGGTCGTCCTAGGTCCGAACCCTAAAATCTTAATAATAACTTTAATAAATATAAAAGTTGTAATAGTTGCTGTCTTCATAGGTAAGATTTTCATTTAGAAGGTAAGATTTCTAAAATGTCAATTTGATCAAAGAAGGATTCTAATTTATTCATTTGACTTTTTGTATTTTTTTTAAATGTCTATTTTTCTAAGTCGTTCAAGTCTAGAGTATGATCGTCTGAACCTAAAAAAAAAATCAAATTTAAATTTTCAAATTTGGGTATTAAATTAGTTAATTGGATCGACTCTTATCCATGGTCGATTCGACTGTAGGATGTATCTTCCTAATTTTCAATTTTTGATATTATATATTGTTAGTTAGTTTTAATTAATTTTAGTTTATCTTTTATAACTTTAAAAATATAACGTGTTATAAACTTTTAAATATACTATTGCAACGTGCTCATTTATATGTTGACATACTTTTTTTTAAAACCAAACCCGGTCAAATTTGTATCGAAACGTTAGGTATAATTAGAATGTTATAAAACATTATATCTTTAAAGTTATAAAAGATAAATAAAATGTAATCAAAACTAATTGAAAATTAAAAATATATAATATCTTAAAATTTGAAATTGTGAAAGAATAAGGTCGAATCAACTGCAAAGAATAGTCGATTCACCTCCATTTACTTTTTTCTTTCATGTAGCCTTTTTTTGTTGGTTCCAAGGAATGATACAATTGACATTTTAAGTATGGTCGAAAGACCATAATCTATGGTCAATTTCGACCATACTTGATGGACATTTTGGAAACTCAAAAGTGAAATAGACATATTAAAGAGTAATACTGATCAGATGTACATATTGGAACTTTTCCCATCCATTTCCGTTTTACTAAATAATTGAGGTTTATTATAGACATAGAGTTAATTTCGGTTTGACTTCATGATTTTTGCTCATTATAACCATCTAAGTTTTTCAATTTATAACGATTTGAGTCCTTTTTACTCGTGGTTTGTTTTTTTTTTTTCCTGTTTAACCCAATGATATTTTAGTCAATTTACATATATAGGGCTATTTATATAAATTTATAAGATTATGTA